>OU896713.1:51281519-51485517 GCA_918026855.4 Phaedon cochleariae | reverse complement strand
AAAAATATTAGTAAGACCCCAGTTTTTGATGGTTTAGTAGTTGAAATGTTTTATTGTGTTGTCACAGGGATGTGCAATGAAGTGATTTTCATGTTTTTTCTCAAAAACAAAGCAAGATACGAGAAAAATTCTAGATATAAAAAAGTTGTAATTTCAGTTGCTCAATGTGAAACAAATACAAAAATTGCAAAAAAAATCAGTGGCGCACATTTTTTCTGTCAAAAATATTGGTAACAGTGCCTTCCGGGACGCCACTGGACATGATAATTTTGATATAGTTGGAGTTAAATTAGCCCTTTACGACCTTGAATAACATTGCCGAATTTCAATAGAATCGGTTGAAGGGTTATTAAGATATTTACGAAAACAACGATTTCTTTTAAAAAATTTGACACCCTGTATCTTGAAAACGAAGCATTACCAGACCTATGTTTATATGAACTTTTCGTCTTAGAATCACTCAAAGAATCACCCCTTCAAGTTTGGCCACGTACTTAAATAACACCCTGTATATTTTCTACAATCGTCAAAAAATGACAAGGTTCGCGCATTGATAACAAACTGCGCAGTGACACTTTTTTCAGTTTCCTACGTTACCATGATACCTCGCACAAAACAATGCGCGAAGTGAAACAGTGCGCGAAGTACCTACTTCGCGCATTGTTATGTAAAAAATATGAGATATTTATATTTCAACTTTATGGTCCACAATCGAGCAAACATCCACGAAATGATTTATTTCTGAATGTTCAACAATAACTTTGTTTTATCTCTTGGAGCGCACAAAAGGAAATTCCTTTTATGTTCGTGGAACATCGTGCGTGCCTATGGAGGATAGGGGGAGGCCTTTCAAGCTAATTGAACACTATTTTTTATATCAAGCTGAGCATATTTTTACTTTAGATCTATATTTTTTGACGTTTATAGAAAAAATTTTGTTTGCAACTCGAGCGCGAAATACTTTGGTCATCTCGACTATTTTTTTAACTCGGCTACGCCTCGTTAAAAAAATCAGATCTTGATCACCAAAGTAGCATTTCGCGCTCTAGATACAAAAATAACTATTTTTAAATGGTACGCCCTATTTCAAATATTTCCTTCGAAATCTACGTTTCTCTGTTGTCATAACATTCACATTTTTGAAAAGCTGAGATTTTTTTTCGATTCTTTTTATCAATGGTAGCTCTGGAAGATTTATTTGTATGGAATGGAGGGGGGGGGGGGTGATACCTCATTTGTACCGTCTTTTGTACGCTACCAAAGATAAAACAAATTGTTGATTTCAGTATCCCATTGGAACGAATCTTGAGGTTGCAAAAATATGAGATGCTGACATTATTGAGAATGTCTATCGATTTCGTACATGCTGTCAACACCCTGCCACCAGGATTTCTATGGTCGTCCAAACTGAAAACATGGCAGGTCGGATTTGTAGGAACGTTATCTTCCCTTCTAGGTTTATATCAGATTTTTTATAAAAGGACGTTGAAATGACCACAAGGTAAAACGAGAAATTTTGAGTCGGGGGATTCTAGACTGCATATTATTTGGTTGCCGGAAATATGATCGAAATCATTAGATCGAACTACATTTGATCGAAAATCAATTGATCGAAAAATCAAACGATCGAAAAAATCAAATGATCGAAGATCAATTTATCAATATCAATATTATTTCCCTTATTGGTTCTCACAATGTTCTCTGAACATTACAGGTAGCCCCTTTTCGTGGGAATCAGAACATAAAACGAATATCAATATCAATAACTGCATTTTGATCGAATCATTTGCATATAATATTCAAACTACTTACCGATTTGTCTCAAACCATTTGTATAGGTTCTAGAAATTCATTGATATTAAGGATTTGTGAGAAGCCGTGAGGAGTAAAACCTCAAACATAACTATGTGATCAAAATAATATGTTAGAATTTATGTCACATGTCACATTCGGTTACAGAGACAAGACATCGTTCAGACAAGATTGCGGTTTCGAAAAATGCCGTTAATAAATAGTTGATGTGGAAAAAACATTGATATGAGATGGATATTTTTATGTGAGAGAATACCAACACTACATAACTGCAAACAGCGTGCCTCTACATTTGGCCCACTGGTTGCCTATAATAGCACAGATCAGTGTGACCGATCTCTGTTCAGGTATTCCCTGTAATTACGGAAGGAAGGTTCATTTAGGCCGAGTCAGGTTAGGTTGTTTAGAAACAGTAGCATCTTTTGTCCTTTCAAGTAATCTTCTTGAAAATATACTTTCTTGGAAGAAGGTTTATTGAGACCGATTTAGGTTAGATTGTTTTGGAAAAGTAGTCTCTTATGGTAATGCTTATGCTTATTTTCCTCAACCTGCCGGCAAACAGTGTAACGGCTGTAAACGAAGTTAAACTGTTTACCTGCAATACGTTAGTGACTAGGCATTTCAGGAAATGACGGATTTCATCAAATATGTTCCTTTTATGTTATAAGTTCGATCAAAATGTAATTCGATCTATTGATATTTCGTTCAATTGATTTTCGATCATTTTATTTTTCGATCAAATGATTTTCTATCAAATGATTTTCGATCAAATGATTTTCGATCAGATGATTTTCGATCAAATGATTTTCGATCAAATGATTTTCGATCAAATGATTTCGATCAAATGATTTCGATCAAATGATTTCGATCAAATAGTTTTTCATCATATCTTTCCAGCAACCATGTCATTTTTACTCATAGTCTGCTAAATATGGAGAAAAAATCTAGTGAGCTGGAGTATCTGGTCTGCCCAAACAAGGGACATCACCTACAGGGTTATGTGGCTGATACAGTAGTACCATACGGTCAAATCGAGGAAACACTCATTTCAATTGTTTTCCTGTCAAACCTACATAACCTTGAAAATCGTAAATGAGTTGAGCGGTGCTCTCGGCAGTCTCGGCCGGCGGCGTTTGTTCAGTGAGTTTGAGTTCAGTCACGGTCACTCAGTCACTCAAAAATTTAAAAAATCATTCCTTCCCGAAATGGTTGCTACAGACACTACAATAGTTACCAATTTTGTAACTTTCAACACCTGAGTAAATGAGAGGTAGAATCAGAAGTATCGATTATTAGCATTTGATCAGGGCTCTGATTTTCTTACTTGTAATGATCCTGTAACACTCAATATCGAATGTACCCGCTTATGACATAAAAACACCAAAGAAATATCACTTGGAAATCCATGAATGGAGATGGATTCACAATATCTGGTAGGCACAATAAGAGGAGACAGAGTTTGTTACACATTGATAATCAGAATAAACTACTATAATACTGGGAGCACAACACAAAACTATATCTATAAACGAAAGGAATATCAGAACAATGAGAATTGAAAAAGAATGATATTTTAGAAAAAAATACAAAACAAGTCACGATGGCATGACAGCTTTAGACACTGACAACCAGTGACAACTTACATAACCACAAATTTCAAAATTTTTCTAGAAAAAAGTGACGATCATTTCGTACGATACGGTAACATCCTCTAGTGGTCCTACACTCAACTGAGCTATAGGGAAGACCAGTAGTTCCAGCTCACTAGATTTTTTCTCCATATTTAGCAGACAATGTTTTTACTATTGACAGTGGTTGTCAATGCTAAGGTAGGTATGTTATCTACCCGATAGGCAAGAACACAAATGCGTGAATGAGAGCTAACATTATTCATTGTCCACCACATAACGCCAATAAAACGTGAGGTCAGAGTATACTTGTTATTTTCGTGTCATTGGGCCTCTTCTTACAATATGTTTCTTCTCCGTCAATGTAAGAATTGGTCGTAGTAGTTTCACATTGAGAGTAAAAAAACGTAAGTCTGCTCAGGTCTGCACTTAACTTGAGTTTTTTTTCTATTTGATCATATATTCTACATAGTTTTTCCGAGTATTTTCGATAAAACAAGCCGCAGCTTTTAGGGTTACCCGGCAAAATTTTGGGATTTTTGACTTTGACATTTACCTCACGTTTTAGTAGCGCCAACTGGTGATACATAGAGGGTGGTCATTTGAAAACGAAACAGAGGCTCTGTAGGTCGCCAGAACCGTATTATAAAGACAATTCAATTCATGTATGAAAAATCCCACAAGCCGCGTGATTTTTTCATTATGACAGCGAAAAAAGTTTGCCCCAACTTTTCCAGCGAAAATAACGGAACCTAACTTTTGAAAGCATGACAACCAGCCATAAACAAATGTTGAATTAAATTGTCTTGCCGAATTACACTCTAGCTTTTTTTTAGTCGAAGTAAACTTGGCATTTATGATTCAAATTTTGTTGCCATTAGGTAATTCAACTCAAAAAACTGACAGAAAAAAATCCCTCGTCTTACGGACTCTAATTTTTTTAGAGGCAGTTTTTTTCTTCAAATTTACAGGTAACAAAATTCTTATTGATACATCTCAACATCTTCGACAAGAAAAGCTCTCGTGTGAAAAGTGAAAAACTGGAACACGTCAACTACATTTTCGAGGGTGAAATCGTTCTAAAATATTTTGAGCGCTGCGGCATAGCCGATCCCATCTAAAAGTAGCAACGACGTTGTTATTTCAAATGGAATACCCTGTATTTCATTCAAAGGAAGGAAGGAATGCACGAAGCCATCTCCACAAATTTCAATGGTGTTGTTACACGATCGTAAGGGACATGTTTCGGTCTTATAAAAGACCATCTTCAGCCTAATTGAAATTCTACAATACAAAAAGATTGATGTGAAAGAATTACATAAGTAGGTTTTTTGACTTACTTGGAGTTGAAAAAATATGACGCTTCTAGTTGTGGAATTGTTGTCAATGCCCATAGTCGAAAAATCGAGTTTATTGATGAAAAAACGGATTCTCAATAAACGAAGGGCCCCGTACATTTTTAGATTCTTCCTGAAGAGCTGATTTCATCAATGTATCACACTTGGGGTCTATCAGGAGTTATCACAGATATATAATAGGGTGTTCAAAATCGAGTTTTGTACTTGAGGATTTTTTTCATGTCGAAACTACTGACATTTAATAGGGTGATCAGAATTTCGTATCACCCTGTATTTGTTCCAATTGAATGTTAGTAGATGGTAAATCAAATGTTGAGATGAGGACAAGCGAGCCGTTTTGACCAATAATAAATAGTATCGACACAAAAAAATTCAAAGTAGAAAAATCTCGATATCAATAAATGGCCACCCTGCGTGTAACAGATTTTGTAGTAACATAAAATGAACGAATCTATTTTTTGATAAAATATGCTGTACTACTTCATAAAATACCATCTGAAGAATACCCTATAATGTCATGGAAAGTTCAAACTCGTCTATCCAGTACTGACGTCATAATTCCTTATCCTGTGTTGCCAGCTGTTTTGATTCAAAGAAATATCGATCAAATTGTGAACTGTCTAGATAATCTAATATTTATTGATGTTGCAAATGTCCTTAATATGCATTTCACCTCCATTGGCAATTTTACAAGTTTGTAGCTGACATGATATACAGGGTGATTCAGGTTTAGAGGTACAAACTGAAATAGGTGATCTACAGGGCTACAGAGGGTCAAAGTTCAATTTTTTTCCATTAAAATATTTGGCTCACTTTTTGAGATATCAATTTGAAATTCAGTGTGGTTAATACTTCCTAAAAATTCATCATTCTAAGCAATTTAGATTTTTTTAACCTACAGTGTGATACGTTTTTGGAGATATAGGCTTCTTAACCTCCCCAAACTTTTTCGTAGTACACCTGTGACATTTTCCAGTTACCAAATAAGGTGGATTGTTCAATTTAGAGGCTATTTTGCTCATCATTTTTTTCCGAGAAATTAACCGTTTTCGAGATGAATAAGCATATCCGTTCTAAAACATGTTTCCTCGTTTCCTCTGCAATCCTCAATTATTCGTTTATACCGAGGTTTATATAATCTAACTGCATTATTTTTATGAACCCCAAATTTTGATGACATCACTCTAATATCTCTGTCATAATATGTCACATTCCGGTTTATAAGAATACAAGAATAAGTGAATTTTAAACGGTATTGCTTATTTCAAGCATCCATTACTTTGTTGAAGTCAATTAAATATTGAGAGCCTAAATCACAGTATAGAGCTCTAAAGAAGCAGTATTCTCACTCCCGCGTCGGGCCTTTGATCTCCGTGGAATAAATTTTCTACTGCGCATATTCCACGCGCACTGATTTCTTGGTGGATATAAACTGCTCGCCCTAGAAATATTTATACACTGCTCCACACAATAAACTCAAAATCTCCTTTGAGTCGTTGTTTTCGAATAACTAAAAGATTCTTTTATATTAATCCTGAACAATCTTGGAACTCTTTCTGCAATGAAAAAATTATATTTTGATATAAAATTATTTTCAACTTATATATATGATTGAAATGAACTGAACTTATTGTTTTGTATAGAATGTTATATAGAAATAAGAAAAACTGAACGATTTTGTAAAATAATTGTTTATTCAATAAAGGCATAAAGGCAGAAATCTCCATTTCTAAAATAAAGGCTTGGCTAGACTGTAGTCTGCTTTCACTAAATGTTAACAAAAACAAGTTTATCAATTTTGCAATGCAAAACCATAAAGGTTCATTAATCAGATTGTACTAGGAGTGCAATGAATAATAAATTAGGCTTGAGTTAGGGGTTAAAAAGCAAATTCATGACTGGATAACTGAGAGCCAATATATCTACCTACTGTAAATTTTAACTTGAATGAGTTACACCGTTTATACATTGTTTGCACAAGTCTTATTTAATATTATCAATATAAAGGACATTATGGTGTACAACAAGAAATTGAGTACATGGTTTCAATAAATAAGGTAAAAATCCAGCACACATATTTCAAAATCCATTGTGTTGATACAATTTAGTATAGTTAAGTAATAGAATAAACTATCATTATGAATGAATGTGAAAATGTTGACTATGTACCTGAGATACTAAATAAATACAAAATACTAAATACTACTAAATACTGAAAAAAAATAACATATTTTCAAATTATTTTCCTACCAATGTTTGAGAATGGCCAACTTACTATTAGGGGTGTTTGGTTTACAATTATTTCCCAAATCTCTGTTGATAAATTTCAGGGTGTAAAAAATTCGAACTCTAACGAATAATGAAATTAGATATTCAATTGGGAAATTTGGTTTCCATTTCATTGAGAAAAACAATGAAACCATGTTCTGGCATTTGTAAATTACCAACTTTGCATAAATCACAAGAATGTTTCTCTAAACATTTTTTCATGAAATATCCAGCATTTTTGTCTGTTATACCCAAATCCTTGTAATCAGTTGTGTATATTTTGAGTGGACTAACTACATTTGATTTTGGCAACAACATTGAGCTACTTTCTATGAGTCCTCTTGAAATTCATCTTCCCAACAATACCCTCCTCAAATCTATACACAACACCAATGAACTAGAATACTCAAGGAAAATATAGCGATTCACTCAACAGGATACTAATCGCAGTCAACAAAACAAAATAGAAATTATGATGCTGCAAGAAAGCTTCCGACATCAAAATGTGGTTACTGAAGATTAGGTTAGGATTGTTTCATACAGCATTGCCAGGTTGTGATTAAATGCATATGTTCTCCAATATTGAAATAAAAACAAATTACCATTACGAAGCAATGATGAGCAAGTTATTGTCGAAAATAATACTCATAGTGATGATGAAATATCTTATTGATCATTAAGAAGTCAGCCTTCAACGACTAATTGGAGAATCTTGTGGTCAAATAACGCTTGTTCATGCATTGGGCACGAGCAACAAATATTAATAACCGGCTAGGATTCCATTGAAGAAGAAGCTGTGATTCTTGGATGAATTGGGATTATTTGAAAAATTAAAATATGCTATCGAATTCGAACACTGGAATATTTTGGTGTAATTCTGACAACGTCGCACTGCGGTGAATCTATTCTACTGCGCATCCTGAAATGTGATTCCAGGAGTTGGTCACGCCCACAATAAAAAAAATAAAACCGTAACCAAGTTTATGAGGCGAATGAAACTACTGCTTCTTTAGAGCTCTATACTGTGCCTAAATGCTAATAATATAAAAAAAAAAACCTGAGGAGGTTGAGGCGGCAACACTGTTTTAATCTCACTGAATAGTGAATTATCGATTTTTCTCAACTACCTACTTGTGACGTCATGAATGCTGACGAGAATTACTGCTCTAGAAATTAGTGTTCTTGTCTAGTGTAAATCAGAAGTACAACTGAATAACGCAATTAACCAAATTATTATTCAACGTTCATTATTTAACCTTCAGTACAAAGATGAAGCCTGTTGTCACATCTCAAAAAATTTTCACTGAGAACAATTTTTGTATTAAAAGAAGTACCTATTTGTAGATATTTAAAGTTTGTGATATTATCGAGGTTGTGGATATTGTTAAATATAAAGTTTATTTATTCATGAACTAGAGTTTCAATGTCAACCAATCAATCGGTTCTGGAAAGGAATATTCTCAGAACATGAAAAAATGGATATACCAGAGGTGACACCTTACCAAGCAAAGTATAATATATTAACAATATTGCAGCAGTATTTCAATATAATGTGTAGTGTTACCTCAGATATTGTCGCTATCTTACTACAAGGTAGCAGCAACTACTGAAACGGACGTGAATCCCCTATATTTCATTCCATAATTGGTTAGAGATTATTATAAAGAATCCAACAATACCAGGTTTGATTGAGTTATTTCAAAGATCACGGAGATATTTCCGTTCGAAATTTCCATATGATCAATGAGTATGACAAAGATAGAAGTTTTGATATTGCGCATCACATCCACTGATCATATCGAAACTTCGAACGCAAATATCTCCGTAATCGTTAGAAATAACCCAATTAAACCTGGTATCAATGAATTCGTTGAAAGACTCTATAACCAATAATGGAATGAAATATAGTGTTCCATTTGTAAATCGAAAGTTTATGTCATTTCCAGAGGAAAACCGGAATATGAAAAAAAATTGAGATGTGAGAAATTGCCCTCTAGTGAGCATTTTCGATGCTCAAAATTTCAGAATTATGTACAGCTTGAAAAGCAAAAGAGAAAAGAGAGGTATACCATGAGTCTGTGTCACCCGGTATATACAGGGTGTTTCGAAATTACATAGAAAGACCTTGACCACAGATTCTAGAAACAAAAATGGTGAAAAAAGTTTATGTAAATATATAAAATAATGCAATTAACTAAATTATTATTCAAGGTTCATTATTTAACCTTCAGTACAAAGATGAAGCCTGTTGTCACAACTCAAAAAAATGTCACTGAGAGCAATTTTTTTTATTGCAAGAGGTACCTATTTGTAGATATTTAAAGTTTGTGATATTATCGAGGTTGTGGATATTGTTAGATATAAAGTTTATTCATTCATGAACTAGAGTTTCAATGTCAATCAATCAATCGGTTCTGAAAAGGAATATTCTCAGATATATTATGATCATGAAGAAATGAATATACCAGGTTGCACCTTACTAAGCAAAGTAATATCTCAACAATATCGCAGCAGTATTGTTTTGTGTAATGTTACCTCAGATATTATCGCTATCTTACTGCAAGGTAGCAGTAACTACTGAAATGGACGTGAATCCCTTATATTTTATTCCATAATTGGTTAGAGATTATTATAACGAATCCAACGATACCGGGTTTGATTGAGTCATTTCAAACGATCACTGAGATATTTGCGTTCGAAATTTCCATATGATCAATGAGTGTGACAGAGATAGAAGTTTCGATATTGCGCCGTCACACCCATTGATCATATGGAAACTTCGAACGCAAATATCTCCGTAATCGTTGGAAATAACCCAATTAAACCTGGTATCAATTAATTCGTTATAATACTCTCTAACCAATAATGGAATGATCTATAGGGTGTTCCATTTGAAAATCGAAAGTTGATGTCATTTCCAGGAAAACCGGAATATGAAAGAAAAAAATGAAATGTGAGAAAGTGCCCCCTAGTGAGCTTTTTCGATGTTCAAAATTTCAGAAATATGTACAGCTTGAAAAACAAAGGAGAAAATGAGTCTGTCACCCGGTGTCTCGAAATTACATAGAAAGATTTTAACCACAGATTATAGAAACAAAAATGGTGAAAAAAGTTTATGTAAACATGGGTCCAGAAATGGCCCCCTCGGGAAATATAGCTATCTAAAGGGGAGCCCGCGATGATGGATTTAGTAAATAGTTCCGAAACCCTCTGTGTTGAGATAGTGAAATTTTGTACATTCTTTTCATGGTCGATTCGGAAATATTAAGAATTTTCTGAAACTCTGATCAGGGGCGTGGGAAATAGGTGGGGCTACAGGTATTTCTTCCCCCAACTTTTTTTTCAATGCAATTTTCGGCAGTTTGATCAGGAAATATTAAAATATCAATTTTTACTTCAAAATAATTCTCCACTTCAGTTTCGATAGCACTCACCATTTTCGAGGGGAATCGATTTTAACAGTCTGCTGACTAACAAAAATAGTGCTTTTTCCTTATAATTGGGTAGCAAATTTTTCCAAAAATTATTTTTCGATAGAAAATACCCTTTTTTCAACATCTACCGTGATGTTCAACTCAAAATATGAGAGGAACAACAAAAATATTAATTTGAAAAATATGGGTACCTCATTAAGGAAAAGTACAATTTTTAATACGCAGCAGACTTTTGAAATCGATTTATCTTGAAAATAGTGAGTATTATCGAAAGTAAACAGGTGTATGATTTTTGAGTAAAAATGATGACATTTTCATATTTTCTGGCAACACTGCCGAAAATTGCATAGAAAAAAAAGTTGAGGAAAGAAATGCCTTTAGCCCCACCTATTTCCCACGCTCCCAATAAAAATTTCTGGAAATTCTCAACATTTCAAAATCGGGCATGAAAAGAAATATACATGTACGAAATTTCGTTATCTCAACAAAGAGGTTTCGGGAATATTTACAAAAAACCTCGGGCCCTCTTTCAGATGGCTAAAACTCTTCAGGGGGCTATTTCTAGGCTCATGATTATATGAACTTTTTTTTTCTATTTTTGATCCTAGAAACTGTGGTTGAAATCTTTTTTGTATTTTCGGGACACCCTGTATAAAGAAATACATTGAGAATTCGCATTCTTCATGTGATGGAAATACTAATTATTTCTCGGTATATTCAACAAAAAACAACTACTTTCCTGGCTATATGCGACGACAAACATTGAATTATATCTATTGAACACACGATAAGAATTTGAAAATGAAATCTGAAGTTGGAAATCTGCATTCTCCTTCAGATAAAAATATGTGTGTACATAATATCATTCTGAATATTCAACAGAAAACAACTACTTTCCTGGCTATTGGCTACGTCGAACATTGAATTATATCTGTTGAATATCCAAAAGGATCCTCTGAAATTGAGAATTGACATTCTCTTTCCTATTATAATGATATAAAAATATAATTTACCAATATATTCAGTATTCGTCATAGAAAATAAGCGTACGTCACCTATTGGAGTTCTTGAAAGCTGTCAAAGCGGCATGTTTGCTTTGTTTTCATTGGTTCACATTTGTTTTTTGTTTGTGCTTATTGGTCGTATCATCAGCACAAACCCCTCAGAAGTGTTCAAGTTGCTGCCGTCAGGTGGGGCGACGTGTTATTTTCTATCGCGAATTGAAATGTATAGAAGTATATTTGTGTTAACTTTATCGGGATGAAATTATTTAGTGATTACATTCATTTCATCTGGCGAGACGCACTGTTCATAAAGTAATCACTAAATAATTTGATCCCAATAGAGTTTATACAAGTATACTTCTATACATTTCAATTTTCATTTCAATACTGAATATATTTGTAAGTTACATTTTTATATCTTTCATTATACGAAAGAGAATGAATATGCAATGAAATATCTAAATAGAGTGCTTTCTGCTGATTTAAAATATACATATATAATTTTCATACATTCCTTGGAGTAATACTGGGTGAATCGAAGGAGTATAACTTGAAATTGATTGAAATTGTGGTCGTGAAATTAACCGATTGAATTCAAGTTCGCTGTCAGGTGAACTGACATTCGATCATCACCTGGTTTCAGCTCAACTTAAGTAGGCGACCTTTCCAGAGGCGGATTAAATGTCGACAGCGCCCTAGGCAACCACCTCATCGGCGCCCCTCTGATAGTCATGAGATCATAAAATATAACTATTAGAAATCCTGTAATGTTCAGAGAACATCGTGAGAACCAAGGGAAATTTCTGGAGGTTATATGCCTAGTGGAACATCTCCTTTGGCAATGTGTTCCAGAGCCTCTCTGTTAGTAAGTTGGAAGAGTCTGCGGAAAGAGATGTTTTGCAGGTCTCCAAAGTGACCACGAAGGGGTGCGAAGCCTCAACTCGACGGGTTAATCTCGCGGGGACTGCGAAGGGAGGTACAATTGTTGATATTTCAGAAGAGCATCGTCCATGAAAATATCTATAAAATAGAGCCAGATCGCCAACTTTTCTACGGTGAAGAAAGTAGAAAGGGTAGTTATTATGAATATCGTAAACAATTGGTTATTACAAACAATTATATACGTGAGATTCAATAATTCATACTGTGCCCGTCCATAAAGTCCATTCTCCCTACTAATTTTTGAACCACCTGGTATATCGGGACGTCTAAATTTGAAAGGCTCAAAAAGGCGATCAAAAACTACTCTTTCATGAAAAAACAACAGCTCCGTTTCAAAATGGCGACTGAGAGCCATCTTGAGTTATATCATTTGATTTTCGAAATCCTCTGGGCGGGATTGGGATGAATTATTTGCATTCAATTACTCCACTGTGGCTAGGAACCTAAATTAATTTTTGCAACGCTTTTTTTATGTAAATAATCAGATCAGATATCTGATCACAGCTAATCAGAGCTGATCACATACCTGATCGAATATGATCATAGCTGATCAGCTTCGATCGGGTTCGGAATCTCCTACAATGGGCGTGTACACCTTGGTAGAACTTTCAACTCAAACTATGTTTATAATGATCCTTTTATACATAAATAATGATTGACGACATAATTCGATCGAAAAATTAACTAGAATGTTTTATTTTTGGACATAAATGATAGTACCATCTGAAAACGGACCCTCTCTTATGACGTAGAAACCTCATCTCTCCATAGTTAAAAGAAAGTAACAAAAGCCCGACGGAGACTGAGGCAACTGATATACTAATTCTTTCAACTGTGATCTCGCGCTAATTCACTCTGTCAGAAATCATGTATCATTCATCTCTGTATGGAATAGTCTTGTTTCAGTAATAGGGTTTTGACGTCACATCATCGCCTCGTTTTCAGAGGTCCGAAAAATCGGGGATTTCAATAATTTCTTATAAAACGTAGGGAGGTCACAGCAAGAAACGGTTTGCGGTGGTGAGCTAGTTTCGGTGAGTTCTATCGAATAATGAAATAAAATTTTTTTGTGATATAAGCCCATTACCGAGTTACCCCACACAATTATCGAAAGGAGGGAAAATGAATCATCCAGCATAAACAGTAATAATTTATTATCATATCATTTTGTGAGTATTTCAAGACTGTGAGTAATGACTAGTTAAAACACAACCACCATAAAATACCTTAATCAACAACAAAAATAAAATCGAACACAAATCTACCCCACATGAATTGGTTATTTGATATTCTTAACATTTTTAAAAACTTGGTTTAGTGGTGAAGTATCCTTCAGAAATGCATCAACACTGCTTTTAAAATACAAGTTAGAAACTCCGTGGACAATTCTAATATTAAACAAACGAATGTTCGACCACTTATGCCATTATTCAGGAATTGGATAGAGCTAAAATTTTTAAAAATCTTAAAATTTTGGATTGAAAAAAAAATGGCAGAAAACAATTTCTATAGCACTTTGAAATTGCACATGACGAAAATAAAAAATAAATTCAAATTTTTTAAAATGCAGCCAAACTACTAAAATTCTACCCCTCTTAGTGTTATATAAAAAATTAAAATGTTGTCAGCGACCTTTGGGAAATTATCGTCTTTTCAATAAATATATGACCATTCAGCAAAATCCTAGCGATGCATAAAAACTTCCGCAAATTGTTTTGAAATTTTCTTGTATGTGTGTTTGCGGTTGGAAAAGCCAGCCTGATTAATTTGTTCTTGAAATAAAAAGTGAGTCCTACACTGTATAATATGATTCGACTGTTAGACATTTCTTATCGTGAGATTGGCTATATAAAGATGTCAAATGTGAATAAAATCGGCGCCACTGTCAGAATTATCATTTTTCCATCATATCAAAAACTGTTGATTTGTTAATTATTAAACATGAGAGCAAGAACATATTGGATCCTTCATTGGCCAAATTCATTATTCGCTATAGAAAATAACACGTCGCCCCAGCTGACGGCAGCAACTTGAATACTTTTGAGTGGTTTGTTTTGATGATATGACCAATAAGCATAAACAAAACGAATGTGAACAAATGAAAACAAAGTAAACATGCCGCTTTGACAGCTTTCAAGAACTCTTATTGTCCATGGTGAATATTTCAATAATTTTTAATACATTCTAGAAATATTCCAAATTGAAGCATCAAAATCGACTGAAAATGGCTGAAAAAAAAAAACGACAGTCGTGTCATTAGAAATGTTGCTTTGGTACTTCTGATAGGAGTACTGGAATCAAGAAATGGGTGACAGTCAATGATTCAGATGTCAGTTTTGATTTTATATTTGCGGTAGTCAAGGTGACATGAAAACTACGAGAAAATATGTCAAACTTTCAATCTAAGCCAGGAGTTCGACATGTTTTTCCGTAGTTTTCATGTCATCGCAACGTTAGGTGATGACCTTGACTACCGCGAATAGTCATTTCTAGGCAAAAATCTCGTGTTCTCTTTTCAAATTACATATCAGGCTGTGCCCTCTATTGTGGAAAGAATTTTGCTGAATATCATCATAATACAATATGAAAACTTCCGATTTAGTAATAACATTACATAACCTCATATACCATCTATAAAAAATCATGAATAAATGTAAATGTTCATTTTGCTACTGCTTGAAATTAAATTCTCCTGATGATAAAATTTTTCCTGGTCGATTTCTTATAGATGTTTTGCTTGCCAGATTTGTGTTATTCGAATAATTCACACTGGCGTGACTTCTATCGGAACACAAACTTGTGACCACTGGCCTATAAATAACGAATGGAAGGAAAATGATAATTATCAGTTTAACGCTAAATTGAACTCGCGCATACCACGTGATCGGCTTGGAGAAGTTGGTATGCGAGTATGCGCAGTACGTATACCGTACTAGACCGGCCTTGTATAATTTGAAACATACCATAATATAATATCACCGGTGTTAATGCAATATGACGTAAGACAAGAAACAAAAACAGCAGAAAAAAAACCCTCATAGACAGGGAGCCCACAACGTGGTTTTTGTGTATTATTTTGTTCACACTCAGCAGTATAAGGACCCCCCAAATTCCACCTACCGCTACACGGATATGAGCTCGACGAATAAAAATCGTGGACAAAAGGGTAGAGGTCGCGTGGGTGAAGATGTATAAAAAATCCGGGGTCTCGAATCATTACCTACTTACCGTTCGGCGTGTGACCCAAATTACTATAATAATTGGAGATAATATAATCCGGGTACTTTAGTCAGGTTAATATAATTCGCTGAACATTTTGGTTAGATCGGTAGCCAACCCCCACGTACTTTTGTCTTCAGGGTGTATGTAGAATATGCGTTTATCATATGTTCGGCATTGATTTTATATAGTTTTTAAATAAAATGGATGTATAAAAAATATATGCGAAATAAATTGATAATAATTCGATATTGAATTTCGTTTCCCTAAAATCAACGATATTATTCGCTATCGTATGGCGATAGTTTTTTCATGATAATTATTATAGTATGAGAAATGTCATTTGGTAACCCCCGAATAAAATGAATAGTTCATGCCGTCGTATAGAAAATTTTTTTATGACGACGAAATGATTTCCTTCAACATTTACATAAAACAAGTCCAATCATTTTATTCGGGAGTTACATAATAGCATCTATCATACAATAAATAATTATAAAAAACTATCGCCGAACGGTAACAAATGATATTGTTCGAAAATTGCTCGCTCTGCTCCGCTCTGCTCCGTTCGTGCTCAAAATATCGTCACTAAAATGCCCTTTATAACATTTGTTACATACTATATTATAAAATCAATGCGGGATAATAATGTATGATAAACGCATACTCTTCACCCTTAAGACAAAAGTTTGCGGATAGGTGGTAGGCTCCCGATCGTACCAAAATTATCGGCGATCATATCATCTCCTGTTTTTGTGAATCATTAGGTGAATTATAGGATCTTGTCGAAGGAAGGAATTATGAGTTCGTAGAAAAAGTAAAGTATGTAACGCGTTTATAAACTCTTCTAAACACTCGTTTATTGAACACTCGCTCCGCTCTGCTCCGTTCGTGCTCAAAATATCGTCACTAAAATGCCCTTTATAACATTTGTTACATACTATATTATAAAATCAATGCGGGATAATAATGTATGATAAACGCATACTCTTCACCCTTAAGACAAAAGTTTGCGGATAGGTGGTAGGCTCCCGATCGTACCAAAATTATCGGCGATCATATCATCTCCTGTTTTTGTGAATCATTAGGTGAATTATAGGATCTTGTCGAAGGAAGGAATTATGAGTTCGTAGAAAAAGTAAAGTATGTAACGCGTTTATAAACTCTTCTAAACACTCGTTTATTGAACACTCGCTCCGCTCTGCTCCGTTCGTGCTCAAAATATCGTCACTAAAATGCCCTTTATAACATTTGTTACATACTATATTATAAAATCAATGCGGGATAATAATGTATGATAAACGCATACTCTTCACCCTTAAGACAAAAGTTTGCGGATAGGTGGTAGGCTCCCGATCGTACCAAAATTATCGGCGATCATATCATCTCCTGTTTTTGTGAATCATTAGGTGAATTATAGGATCTTGTCGAAGGAAGGAATTATGAGTTCGTAGAAAAAGTAAAGTATGTAACGCGTTTATAAACTCTTCTAAACACTCGTTTATTGAACACTCGCTCCGCTCTGCTCCGTTCGTGCTCAAAATATCGTCACTAAAATGCCCTTTATAACATTTGTTACATACTATATTATAAAATCAATGCGGGATAATAATGTATGATAAACGCATACTCTTCACCCTTAAGACAAAAGTTTGCGGATAGGTGGTAGGCTCCCGATCGTACCAAAATTATCGGCGATCATATCATCTCCTGTTTTTGTGAATCATTAGGTGAATTATAGGATCTTGTCGAAGGAAGGAATTATGAGTTCGTAGAAAAAGTAAAGTATGTAACGCGTTTATAAACTCTTCTAAACACTCGTTTATTGAACACTCGCTCCGCTCTGCTCCGTTCGTGCTCAAAATATCGTCACTAAAATGCCCTTTATAACATTTGTTACATACTATATTATAAAATCAATGCGGGATAATAATGTATGATAAACGCATACTCTTCACCCTTAAGACAAAAGTTTGCGGATAGGTGGTAGGCTCCCGATCGTACCAAAATTATCGGCGATCATATCATCTCCTGTTTTTGTGAATCATTAGGTGAATTATAGGATCTTGTCGAAGGAAGGAATTATGAGTTCGTAGAAAAAGTAAAGTATGTAACGCGTTTATAAACTCTTCTAAACACTCGTTTATTGAACACTCGCTCCGCTCTGCTCCGTTCGTGCTCAAAATATCGTCACTAAAATGCCCTTTATAACATTTGTTACATACTATATTATAAAATCAATGCGGGATAATAATGTATGATAAACGCATACTCTTCACCCTTAAGACAAAAGTTTGCGGATAGGTGGTAGGCTCCCGATCGTACCAAAATTATCGGCGATCATATCATCTCCTGTTTTTGTGAATCATTAGGTGAATTAACAAAATGCCGAACATAAACAAATGCTAATTTCTTATTGAAAATCGTTGACAACAATTATACAGCGCAACTACGCATCGTATCCACCCTACACGTTCAGCAATGCCGTTCGCTCAAACTATTTTTCCCACATTATCTTGCGAAATACACTGAACGGTGAGAAAATGATTCAAGACCCCGGGTTTTTTTACACAGTGTGGAGACTCTAACTGGAATAAATTCGTTAGCGGTAAGGTGAATATTTTTTCTAAAAATTCCCGGCATACGTCAACGATTTAATGTATTTACCTATCTTCTGCAAGCAATATCGAGAATATATCCCACCTGGGGTAGCTGAAACCACCCTCAACATGATTTTTTCAAATGTAATTAACCCTATGGTTTGTGACCCCTCATTGGAAAGCTGGTTTAAAGAGGAATCCAGCATACTAGTCAAATTTCAGTTTTTCGTACTTTAAGAGGTTTCATTATATTGAAATGCAATTTTAATAGTTATTTTTGTATCTAGAGCGCGAAAGGCTACTTTGGTGATCGAGATCTGATTTTTTTAACGAGTCGTAGCCGAGTTGATATTTGATAAAGTAGTCGAGATGACCAAAGTATTTCGCGCTCGAGTTGCAAACGACATTTTTTCTACAAACATAAAAAAATATAGTTCTAATGTCAAATATATGCTTACCTTGATATAAAACATAGTGTTGAACTGGCTAAAAAGACCTTCCTCTATCCTCCCTAGGTACGCACGATGTATCACTTCGCAATTTGATATCAATGCGGGAACCTTGTAATTTTTTGACGTTTGTAGAAAAAAATAATTTTTTTCAACGTATCACTTGCTCAAAATGTGTGTTGAATAATTGATGGCAATTTTTTGCCACAACTGCTATCTGCTATTGTATTCCAGTGTTTTTATAGAGCCGCAAAAAGGAATTTTGTTTTTTTGTCGTATTCACAGTTTGAAACGAAGTGTTATTGCAAACTGGTGGAGATGCCCTATATCACTGTCACTAAAAGTCACACATCAAACTTTGAAATTATATTTTGATCTCATGCGACCCCCAAACGTATCGCAAATTGAAATAAAATCAGTTCGCTGGATTCCTCTTTCAACCAGCTTTCCAATGAGGGGTCGCAAGCCATAGGGTTGTATTTGAAAAAAACATGTGGGGGGGTTGATTCCAGTTATCCCTTAAGGGTTATATTCTCCATATTGCTCGCAAATCTAGGTAAATACATTCAAACGTTGACGTGTCTTGCGAATTGTCAGAAAAATCATTCACTTCTCCAGTAGCGAATTTATTCCAGTTAAAGTCTCCACCCTGTATAACATCACTTACCCCACTCTTTGGTCTAAGATTTTCATTCAGCGAGCTCATATCCGTGTAGAGAAAAGTGGAATTCGGGAAGTTCATATACTGCTGAATGTGAACAAATGAGACACAAAAAGACGTTGTGGGCTCCCGGTCTATCAATTTCGATGAAACAGCCAACCACTAGCAAAAATGCACATTATAAATAATACACCAAACATAAACAACGTGAAAATGGCTGACGGGCTATCGATAATGAGATTAAAAAGAAGCCAGCTCTGTATGGACATACGTTCTAATAAGTCCAAGACATGCAGTGCTGACGTTGATACATACTGCGCAGTAGCTTGAACCAATTTCAATGCTCGCTTGTTGGTCTTGAAAGTTATTCCTGTATTGTTCTTTCATTCGTTGTTTATAAGTCAGTGGTTGTCACAGAATAAAACAAAAAAATAAAACACGAAAGAACAAAAACAACTAAAAATGCTAAAAAACAACATAACAACTACAGTAAAAGCAACTTAAAACAGGACATGCATCATGCTTGAAATCAAAGGAACACCGTCACCTTAAAACTGAAATGAAAATAAGATATATTAATGATATATTATTTTTAATAATAAACTCTCGATAATAATAACAGGATTAATCAGAAATACATATTCATATAAATTTTCATTTTCAAAAAATGGTTCTAAACCATTACCCAATCGCAAAAACCTGTTCCATAGCCAAAATATTCTCACCGGACCAGTCTCACAACGAACAATACAGTTAAAGACTGTAATAATGGGGGATAACACCTTAAAATTTATAAAACTATATATATAATTACCCAACCGCCAAGAAATTTCGAAGTTGAACTTACAATTAAAAATTTTAAATATCAAACACTTAAAACTACAGTTATGTTAAACACCAACAAATCCAAAAGTTTCATAAAAGTTTTGTTATGGCTAAAATATTAATTATAGTTTGAGAAATTGAGACAATAAAATTTAACGTTTAGGGGGAATCTAAGAGTCCCGATTAGTATGTCCGAATATTTTTATCATTCGTAAATATATAACCATTTACTTGTTCCAATAAATTTTAAAAATGCTCGCTCACTGAATATATAAAAAAATCAACGATAGGCTTTCGTAACTGTTAGAAAAAGAGAAAGCATTCCTAACGAAATGTTCAGAATAATTTCCGCACCACCAATGATTTTTACGTAGCTAAAACTTAAAATTAAATAAATTAATTGAGCACGATCGATAAAGTTAAGGATTATTCTTGATGTTATAAACATTGATGGGCAAGTGTCAAAGAGAAGTCACTAATGCGGTTTCAAATAGAATTTGTTTAAAGAAAAAATCTCATAGACGAGAGCTAACCCTAAACTACACCGTTGGCCATGTATAAGACTTGTTCTAACCTCAAAATTATTCCACTGGTATTTTTTTCGGTTAGTTTTGCATTGACAAAAAAAATACTAATCGAGGCAAAAATGCAAATCAAAGGAAAGGAGGACAAGACTTTCTTTGTAATTATTCATGATTATGGCATTTAAAAAATCGGAATACAAAATAACCAATAATCAATAGATTTCGAACAGAATTAGTTCCCTTTCATGATATGGAGTACAAGATTTTTTTCGCCTTTTATTGATTTTGAAAACAAAACATTATCTCACACATGAGAAACTATCCTCATCTTGTTTCTTGTTTCAACTTGAAATAAGAAAATACTAGTTGTCTATGCATTACATCAATTTTAACCTCAAAATGGAATAATTTCACTGGTTTTCTTCTAGGTAAACTGCGAATTTCTAATGAAAATTTCATTATTTGAGGATTCAACTTTCAAGGTGAAGACAGACATTATTGCTGGGTACTAAAAAAATCGAAATTTGGAAATATCTGGAACAAAGAATGTTATAAGCTCTGATAGTCGAATGCCAAAAAGAAGTCACTAATGTGGTTTTATTTTCTTCCATGATACGGAGTACCATAATTTTTTTCACCATTTTACTTTTACAAAAACCCAAATAATATATTCCATTATGAAAGCTGTGTGCTGCTTTAACCTGAAATAATAGAATACTAGTTGGCCATGCATAACATCGAAATCAACTTAACTCTCATTTGCCAACAAATTTCATCATTCAAGGATGCAACTCTTGTTTTCATTGTCATTATCCATGATTTTACGTAGTGGAATACACAACTCAACTTGAATATTTCTTTCTGAATATGACCGCCCAATGCCAGGGAAATTATTCTGAACATTTTTTTCTCGAAATGCCTTAAAGTCACAAAAAAACTCTTCGGTTTATGTGTATAAACCGTCAGAGATGAGCCTTATGCACTTACTTAAACCTAACCTAATTCTAATAAATAACCAGTTGAAATAACAAGTTTAACAGTAACAACGACATCTATCTATATACGCTCTAATTTAGCGTAAAATCTCGGAAAACCGACTGCTGCAAATTTTATTGAAAACGCTTCATCGAACGGCAATTCACATTCTTTTTAAGAAACACAAAATTAATAATAGGCATTTTTACAATTATAAGTGAGTATTCACAATGTTGGCCAGATAGTAATAATTTTGATAAAGAATGCCTAGAACGATACACAATGACATTTCATTCAGGTTGAGAAATAAAGAGCATAGTCAGTGGGCTGACAAACACATTTTTGGAATCTTTACGATGGCAAATATAATGATTACCTACCTACTTGGGAAAAACTGCCTGTGGCTGGGAGACTCGAAAGCTTGATTTGACGTTTGTCATTTGTCAAATGTCACCCACCCGTCAAATAACCAAGCTTCACTGATGAATATTATATAGTTTATAATTTTTGTTAATTCCTTTATAAATGATAAACGTGGAATTTCTCATTTCAGGCCTCATAAATGAATCTAATCGAAAAATAGTATGAGCTCAATTTCCTTTGCCCTCTCCTTGATGCATTTTCAAAAGACGAAAGCAAACTTAAGAGAAGATTTTGGGAAATTTTCTACTTTTCAATATAACGAGCATTGAATCCTTTAGATAGGAGGGGATATATGCCATTATTGAGAATGAATAAATAATCTAGTAGGTCGCAAAAACTTAGAACGAACAACGTCAATTGAAACACCTTTCTGTCCGGCATTTGAAGTTTATTCATCGCATCAAATTACTTGTTTGCAAATCGTTTACACCTTCTTCACAGCAAGCTTTAAATCATAGATTCAGTTGAGCTCAATTTCCACGAACTTGTACAGTTTAACCGAGTTACATTTTAGCATAACTCATGTAGGTATTTTCCGAAAGCGTGGGTATTGATTATTTCGGAAAGTATAAACAGTATTCAACAATAACAACCTCATCCCAAGATTGAAGTCTAGTTGGAGGTCAAAGATGTTTTAATTCTGGGTTTGTTCTTTCTAATGATTCCGTTTCCTTCGGTTTTCATGATTTTGTTGGTAACAACAAAACTTTGTCCAATGAATTCATTTTCATCTTCATATAAACTCATTTGATGTTCCTGAATGCAGTGGATAAATGTTCTACCCGTTTGACCAACATAAAACACGAGGATGGATGTCTACCAGAGGTATATGTTGGTCAAACAGACAATAAATCACTGCTTTCATGAACATAAAATCATGATACATGAAACAAATCCGATATACACTCTTTGTCAGACTAGACCTCGAGGATTTGCAATTGTTGATCTCGTTTTCAGAAATATTTTCATAACCGCATCCGGTACTCTATTACTTTCTTCGTGTAATTTATTTCCTCTTTTCCATTCAATATGTAATAACGATCGACATTGGATATTCTCATTTCTCGTCTCATAAATGAATGTTGAATCTCATAAAAAATTCAGATACCATGATATTAATTCAAGTTGCACTCCTTGATAAATTTTCGAACCTACAGAAGAATGAGCTCGAAAGATTTTTATTTTTTAACGTTATGGGAATCGTAAAATATTTCCTTCAATTCTGGAATCCTATTGATAGGAGTTCAATGATGATATTATTGCCAATGAATGAATAATCCAGTAGGTAACAGGAAAATAGAACCAACAATGTCAATTGAAACAAATTTCTATCCGACATTTGAAGTTCATTTATCGCAGTAATGTTGAAAATGGTTCATCTTCCAATGAACATTTATCAGACAAACTTCATTGGTCACTGTCAATGTCAATACCGAAAACGTTAATATCAGACGATCACAAGCGAAAAAAGGAACTTTCATAAAGTAGCAATTCTTAAAAGGGTGGTATTCTTTCCACACGACAAGCTCAAAGTTAAAATCGTTGGGTTGAGTCCAATTTCCACAAATTTTTTTAAAACAGTAGCTTCTTCAGGTGACAAACTCGTACATTTCAGCATAACTTATGTAGGTATTTTCCGGAATCTAGGGTGTTATTTACCAGTATCCCTCATTTCGGAAAGTCAGTCTAAACAGTATTTAACAATAACATCATCCATCATGAAGTAATATTTGAGTCACTTCAAATGACAGATAAACACCGGGTTTTTCTGATTGACACAGCTCGTTCTAAACTCCTTGACCTATCAAAATTTCCCCATCAACAGTTATTCCTCAGGTGACAAACTCGTACAATTAACTGAGTTACATTTCAGCATAACTTATATAGGTATTTTCCGGAATCTAGGGTGTTATTTACCAGTATCCCTCAATTCGGAAAGTCTAAACAGTATTTAACAATAACATCATCCATCATGAAGTAATATTTGAGTCACTTCAAATGACAGATAAACACCGGGTTTTTGTGATTGACACAGCTCGTTCTAAACTCCTCGACCTACCAAAATTTCCCCGTCAACAGTTAATCTTCATAGTGCCATTCGATCAAACAGTTCCAATAAACTCCCGCGCAACAGCATCAAACCTTCAACCGCGCGGAGAAAAAAAAACAACAACAACAACAAAGTGAGCGCTAATACTTGCTTATGCTCAATTGGCGATCGCCGACACGGCAGAGCTCGATGAAGAAGAAGCCGAGGAGGAGGCGGAGGACGAGACCACCCCCACCCCTGGAGAAGTTGGCATGACGGCGACCGTGCCCAAGCCGACCACCTGGCTGTTCTTCGAGTTGCGCATGAGCGGCTTGTGGAGGCGGTACTCGCCGGCGTGCTGCCACTGCCAGCAGGTGCGGCAGAAGTAGCGGAAACAGTTCATGTCGCGGCAGAAGTAGGGGCCTTGCTGCACCTGGCAGATCGAGCAGAGGGAGTCCTCCAGGTAGGGGTCGACTTGCACCTGGAATTTTCCAGTTGTTATCGATGATAATTCGCGGTCGCCAAGGTCATTAGATGACGTTGCAATGACATTAAAAACTACGGGAAAACATCCTGACTACTGGGAGATAGAGTCCTTGTATGTATTTTGTAATGAACGGGTATCTCAGACAAAATTATGTGGATTTCTGAATTATTTTGAACTTAGTACAGTGAATAATACAAGAATAATTTATATATCATGCGTCTACCAGGTATAATTCGAAAGAACTAATTAGGCAATATTATTACATGAACGGACGAATGTTTATTTTGAATTGAGTGCAGCATCATTAGCATAAACAAATGTATAGAATAAGTAGGTACGTTACCTTTGTAAAACGAATTTACTGGTCACTTAGGAACGAAGCAGGAAGTTCAGCAAAGAGGGAGTGACTTTAATCTGATCGGCTCGAAAGATCAATAAATTATTATTCAGCCCAAATAAGTAAAGGAAGAGCATGTCATTGTCAGTTTTGTTAATATTCATGAAGTGAATTATTAACATTACATTAGAGAAAAAAAAATTAATGAGAATCATAAACCGCATCGAATTATTATTGCTTGAAAAAGGGTTAATGAAAAACTATAGTATTTGACAGTTTTGTTAACATCAAGAGTATGAGTTTTTTTTTTCAATTGCATTACCTCGTTGGCCCCAGCACTGGGACCAAACGCCCCATAAGTCGAAACTTGTGCGGGGTTGGGTAAGCATACAAACACAAACATCCATGGCCTAACTAGGATTCGAACCTATATGTCTTGGTGGAAGTCCCCATACGAACTCAGCGCCTTCACGCTCTCGACCACCGAGCCGCCTATAGTTGGAGCTTAAAATTATTTATCGTCATAACAATTCAGAACTACAACGGAATCTTTTAAGTTTCGCAAATTAATCCTACCATCTGTAATTTATCGCTCAAAAATCTACGAAAAATCTTGCCCAATATAAACACAACATGGAACTAATATTTAATTGATTCTCCCAAAATGTATTGCAAAATTCTGTATAAAAACAGGAACAATCCGAATAAAATAGGACAGTCTGAAGTTATTCTTGAAGCAGTCTTGATCAGTCTCCAATACGATATGTCTTGATCTCCGTTGTGTTAGTTGAACGTTTTGTTAGTGAGCATCGGGAATAATTATTGAAGTACAATCATTGAATCTATTGACCAGAGTGTGAAATGTCAAGTCTTAAACGTGACTCAATACAAAACGTATCCAGTAGACTTTGTATCTATCTATCAAACTTGCTACATTCGAACAGTACCAGTTCAAACATGCTACATTCGAACTGTACCAGTGAACTTCGTTAATAATACCTGTGTAATTAACCACTCTGGTAAATTCATTGTAAACTGCAACCTTTTGTGACTGAGACGTAAAAGTGGAGCGAATCTCGCCAATCCAACACAAGTGAACAGTCCTCTGCCTGACCATACTACCTGAATATATGTCTCAGTAACTATCTATATGGTGTCTTAATGTCTACAATCTCAGTCTGCCTCCTGCCTCAATAATCACGAACCCATTGATCGAAAAAAAATACTTTATGACGATCCCCTGAAGAAAGTTGGGGGCATTACTATTTGGCAGTTTTGCTGTAATAAGAGTGCGGACACAATGACAAGCAGTGAGAGAAGGCATAACCCTAAAAAAAATTTAAATGACATGACGGCACTGATAGTCCATGAACGTAAATGACGTTGCATTATTTGAAGATTCAGTTTTTCAATAATTTAAATTAGCATGTAGTTGAAAACTGCAAGAATAGAAAAAAATCATTTAATTTATTCCCCATGATAAACAATAGCTTTCGAAATGGAAACAAAATATGAAGCGGCCATTGTGGAAATTGAGTTCAGCTAGCAAATTTGCGAAGTACTCAATATTTGAATTTTTCGATTGAGTATGATGCATATTCGAAGGAATAATATCATTCCTAATTTCAATTCTAACATAATAGGTGCACTTCAAAAGTGAAGATTTGATAATGGAACATACTATTAAATTGAAAGAAAATGCATAGCCTTCATTTTATCATCAGAAAGATTGCCGAAGACATTCTTTATCTCTACCGAATTCTGGAAAACTTTTACAAGAAAAAATTCAAATAGGAAGCCAATATCAAATTAACTGTATTTTAGATCATAAACAAGAAATTGCAAACATTCAAAATGTATTAATAGAGAATGATGGGGAATACAGAAAAAAATCAGAGAAAAGAATGAACAGTTGAAAAATACCTTGAAACAAAAATACTCTGAAACGAGACTGCAAGTAACAAGAATTCACGGCTATTATAAGGAACTAATTTCAAATCTTGAACTATCTCATCAAAAATCTTTGGAAGACTGTGAGAAAACTGCGAATGCAAAAATGCAGGGAATTTTGAATCGAATCAAGACCCAAATTGATATTTTTGGTATATATTTCAACCAAAATTAAAGTCAACTTCAGTATTTGAAGACGCGAATCCATGAAATCGATAACAAATTAAAAGGTATTCTAAGTAAGGTTGCTATTTATGAGCAACATATTTCTCATAATTCTAAATATAATGGTAATAGATGGGATGCAGAGAGTGTCGAAAGAAGAAAAATAAAACGAGATAATTATGTTGATGAAACTAAGGCAAGAAAAAGGAAGTAAGTGTTCAAATGCGATAATTCATTGAGATGTAATGCTGAGAATTGCATCACTGCTGCTATCATTCAGTTGAAATTTGGATACTAAATTTTGTTGTAATGCTCTTATAATCAAGCGAAAACTGTAGGTACCTACCATTATTTGAAATTTCATATTCTTGAACTATAACTATAATCATTATACTTGTATTTATCGAATTTTCTGCTCGATCATGCACTATAAAGTGTCTTAGTATTTCAAGAGAGCAAATATAAGTTTGTTAATTGGTTGAATTATTCTTCCCATTCATTTACATTTCGCTCAGCAGAACTGGCTACTAAATCCTGACTCTTCTATTGAAATACTAGTGCATCCTAGAATCAAATAAATTGACTCGACATATATCCTTTGTTAAGTATATCGAGAAATACTATCAAAAAATTAGGTTAACTATGACCCCTTTTGGCCAGTGAGACGAGAAGCCACTTCTTTATGAAAAAAAAATACAGAGAAAGATATATGGATGTACCCTTCACCGCGGCAGTAGAGGAACTGAAGTGCATGGAGAAGCATATCCATGTCTTTGTTCAATCAAACCTACAAAATCATTTTGAGAATTGTGGGTTATGCCTTCTGTCACTGCTTGTCATAGTGTCCGTACTCTTATTGACCTATCCAAGATGCTGTCAAACCACCTAAATCAATATGGCCGACTGTAGGCACACATACTTTCGTGTCGCAATATCTTTGTTATAGCGGTCCAAGGATAATAAATATCCACTTTTATTCAAAACAACCATTATTATTATTTGATATATCTACCAAAGATTATACTGCTGCTACGTAAATCAACAAAAAATACAGGCGGCCATTAGAAATTTGTCTAAAGTCACGTGTTCTGGAATGCCTAATTACAGCCAGCAAAACTGCCAAGGGCATACAGGGAATCTACTGGAAGAGATTGAAAGTAAGATAAGTTTTCCTGTAGTTTTCAATATCATCGGAACGTCATGATGGTGGCCGCGAGTATTAAATAAATACTCAAAACTCGAAGTCATTTCCACAAATGTTCATGAATGAACGAAACTGGTAGATAAAGAAAGAGAAACAACTACTTTCCTGTCTAATATTTTCCCCCAATGAACAGATATTATTATACCTCCCGTCCAGGTTTTCATCTAGAACGACAATGTTCTGAATAATGCATTTTTTCTGCAATCAACTCAAAAGTCGTCCATTTTTGTTTCAAAATCAGCTCTTGAAGTTGACGTTTCTCTTACTGACACAATAAAATGATAAGTATGTATGTTGCTATGCAACACTTTTAGTATCTAGCAGCTAAAGTTGAAGTTTAACTCCTAGGAACTATAAGTGTGTCGGATGACAGCTGATATGATAGCTGCTTTGACACTGACATGCTCAAGTGAGGTAAAAACGTGGTGAATTCACTTATATTTTATTAATTAGATATCAATTATTTCGATCGCGGTCGCTACGCCTCGCAAACGCAAATATCGCAAGTTAATCAAAGTGTCACATTTGATCCTAATAAAACATTGTACTATTCTTTATTGTCATTAAAATTATTCATGTTTTCAATCCCCAGGTCAAAACATAGTATACTTGACATCATTCGATTCTGATTATTTTTCCAAAATTCACATTCCGCCCGATTCAAGAGTCTATAAAGGGATGAAAGGGAGATGAGACCTCCTTCTACGTCCACTGTATAAATAATCGTTAGAAACAATGAAGATTATTCCACCTTATGACCAAAACTTACTTTTTTGGTGAATTTCGCCGTTTTGATTTCGATGAAAGCCGCAGCTACCGCTTTCGTATAGGAAATCTGATTGTTGAAGGTGACTCGCCCAGAACCAATCGGATACTTGTATTTATCAGTATCTATGCCTGAAAAAAAATTGAGAATGAGAGTTCCTTCGGTAGCTGTCTCGCTCCTACACATTTCAGAATCCTACCTCAATTAATAGGGAAGATACAGGAGTGCTTCTTATGAGAAGTGAGACAAACGTGAATTTTTCCAATAATCATGGCGGATTCTTATTTTGTCATCCGCATGTCAATTTTCACACTGAATATTTGCATCTTGGAAATTGAAAACATATTGATATGATATGCCTGGTCTAATGACTATGATTTTCCAATATTACTTATTTAACCCTACAGTAGTCGCATCTGAATTTCGACATAGACCGGTCGCGCGCGGATTCACAGTCCGCACCTCTGGAGTTGTTTCAGAGTCAACCTATCTAGCACAAATAATAGTGGATGCAGGATTCGTGTAATTCTAATTTATTTTTTAAATAAACTAAACAAGTTAATTTACTTGAAGAATACAAGAAATATCGGATATTATGTAATAATATACCAATTCCAGATGTCAGATATAAAAACTGATACTTCAATTTGCACTCTTGGCACATGAATAAATAATTAAATATTGACTCTTGGAGTACTATACTAAGAAACAAAATTTGGAAAAATACTTGAATCTGCTCATAATACACACCAAAAAATTACCTAAAAAGACAACCAATGGCCGTTTCGGGTAGCTCGGACCCAAACTGGATGGTATTAGGTGGAGCGTGCCACTGCGCGTCAAAAAAATGTGATAATTAGACAAAAACATTCAAATGTGGAGCAAGAGTCCGCGCGCGACTACTGCAGTGTATAATTAAAATTAACCAAGAAAATGTGGTACTCGAAGGCACTAGGCCTATGTCTCATGCTGCAAACTTCATTCTCGTAGGAAATCACTATCATTCCGTGCTCGTAAAACAATATACTATTCCTGATATGCGCCCTATAAGACAGTTGAAGTTTGCAAAATATCGAAATCCTGACTCAACTATTAACTGAGTTATAGGAAACGGGAGGTGAGATGCAGGACCCTGTGATGATACCCTCCGAAAGGCATACTTATAGCGAATTACATTGGTAAAACTGGCTCGCACAGATTTTGTATTCCATTGGTAAAAGTGGTGTCAGTGCAACAATTCTCGCACGATCTCTGATAGGTCGTGGAGAGTCAGTGCAGTTTTGAAAATGGCGGAAACATTGAATATGAATAGTTTGAAAACCAAATTGAGTGGCAATGTGATTATCATCATCAAATAGTGATGAATAGTTGAAAGTTTCAACAAAATAGATGAGATCACTTCCCAGAATTCATAATTTTGTTGAAAGTATTTTGCAAATTCAATGATGACGAGGTACTTATCAAAAACAGCAGTCAAAATTATTTCCATAAAATATTTACTTTGTTCTTAATTGAAGTTAAGAAAGAATTCCAGGATGCTTACAAGTGATGAACAAAGATAAACCAACTCATCCGATTTAATCTCCAACAATAATTGTATTATAATATTATTACGTATTCCATTGGGGATGCACCAGTTCAAGGTTAGTAGAAGATATAGGTTCCTTCCAACCAATCAGCGCCAGCGCGGGATAGCGTCACCCAGAGTGCCCATTTCAAATCGATAACTTGAAGTCCTTGTTTGTTGTTTTGGATATTTCCAACTCTGATCACTTATTACGATGCGATTATGTACAGATATATATCGCAAAGCCAATGATATTGATATTTTGTCAAATTTAACCTTATATATGCCAAAAAATCCAAAAAATAATAGTCTATTAGAACATTTTTGTGTGTTCCAATTTTGAACCAATAACTCGTATATAGAGGGATATTGAAGATTTGTGAAATATCACTAGACTTTTATCTTCCCCTTCATGAACATAGGTTGGGTATAAAAAAATGTCGAAAACACTAAATACATACGAGGTGTTTTTGAAATGAATGCACAGCAAATGAAAATGATACAGTCTAACTATATTCCCAAAATATAAGATTTTTCTAATTCTTCTAACCATCGAGAAATTTCATCTTGAAAATTCAACGAAAAAAAAAAAACACGAAATTATGTGGATTAGAATGGATATCGCACAGTATTATTTTAGCTTGTATATATACGACAGTTACAATACATAGGTAGGTATTTTTCTCTTTTCTTTTTTTAAAAAAATCTCAATATTAACTGTATTCACCTCTAATTATGTCTATCTGCTAATCCTAGCACAATATTATTCCTAGTTTATACAACACCTCTTGATGTCGCAAAGGCACAAATAGGTATAGGTACCTACCAATAGTTTTAATAGTAACAACCCTCAAAAGAACTTACACAGCCTGGTTCACTATCTAGAATAAGTTCATTATGGACTCAGATAAACAAAATGGGGCAATAAACCAATGAAATTTCAGTTTATTCACTGAAAAATGAGATGAAATGGAGTAAAACAGTAAAACCTATACAGGATCACAGTACAAGATTCAATGTAAACAATATGTCTGGCACTCTCGATGACGCGTCTATCCCCTCTCTCGTCGCACACCGCGCAACAACGAGACAACCTCTCTCTTCTATTAACCTTGGCACCAGTTAACATTTTGGAGAGAACTAACGTAGTGCGGGTGTAAAACTGGTGCAAAACCAGTGCACCACCAGGTTTACGACTGGAATTCGCTATATGATTCCTGTCGAAAATTGTTGATTTATTAAGTCCACTCACCCGCATAGACTACACCATCGAAAAGGTCGTTCATGATTTTGGCGAGACCTTCAGCGTTCAGCATGCCGTGCAAAGCTCCTACGAACACCGTTTTGCTGGGATCCAATTTTTGGGAGGTGGATTTCGTGTAGTTCGAATCGTTTATCACCCACGGGATGACTTGAACCTACATAATATTGTTGTTATTAGGAAAATAATTGCATATTATTAGTCTTCGAAAACGTTAGAAAAATTAATTTCCTGATGCTATAAAATTTATAGTATTTTGATTGTGATTATTTTACGGATAGTATGCATGAATCTAGTGAGGATAATTTCACTGTAAGCAATCAAATATCCAAACAAGCCCGAACTGAAACGAAAGCAACATCAGGACTCATTGGGCGAGAACCATTAAAGATCAAATAATTCCCATTATCTATACAGGGTGTCCTGAAATTAGCCTGCCAAACTTCACTGGCGGCTTTCACGATCAAAAATAAAAAGAAAACTTTTTATGAACATGAGTCGAGAAATGTCTCCTTAGGGAGCTACGGTCCCCTGAAAAGGGGCTTTTCAAGATGATAATTCTTGAGTATTTCCTAAACTCCATGTGAAAAAAAAATGCGATTTGGTACAAGAACTAAACTTTCCATGCCCAATGCAGTGTGAATAAAATCATTTCGAAATTTCAATCAGTACGGTATAATACAGGGTGGGACTACATTAAATATTGCTCAAAATTTCTTGTATGCATATTTTCCGACAATTTAATCCCGGATTATGAAATTTCACACCTCTTTACAGCAAAAAGGTACTCTTGTTCCGTGACGATCAGATGTATTATTATCGAGTGAAAGCATTTTAAAAATGTTGTTACATCTCAGATATTACGCATAACATTGCAATGAGGCGTAGTGGAAATGGAAAAAAATTCACAAAAATTCAAGTAGTTTTTTCATCATCATTTTCCTATTTTTCGCGCTTTTATGATATTGTTTGGCAAAAAGAAAGTACTTGATTTTTTTTATAGCCACTATGATTTGAAAATGGGCAACGTTGTGCATAAGATGTGAGTGCATCAATATTTTTAAATCGATTTCACTCGAAAATGATACATCTGATCGATGCGAAACAAGAGCCCTTTTTTTGTGAAACGGTGTGGATTTTCATAATCCGAGATTGAATTGTCAAAAAATATGCATAAGAAAAAGTTTGAGCAATATTTAATGTAGTCCCACCCTGTATTATACACTCCTGAATGAAACTTTGGAATGATCTCATGTTCACCTCATTGGGCAAGAAAAGTTTAGTTCCTGTACCAAATTGCATCATTTTATCACTCAGCGTTTCGAAAATATTCAAGAAATATCTTCAAGGGGCCGTAGCTCCCTAAGGGGACATTTCTCGACTCATATTCATTGAAACTTTTCTTCCTATTTCTTGTCTCAGAAGCCGCTGGTGAAGTTTGGCAGGCTAATTTCGGGACACCCTGTATAGTAAGTACATTTATTTCCAATATACACAGAACAGGTGTACATTTAGCCATTGGCATAAGGAAAGATTAGTGTCATTTAACAAAATTATTTGATGATGAAAAAAAAAGTCTAAGCTCTATATATTTGAAAACTGCAGCATGTTTGCTACTACTGCTGAATATTGATTTTTTTAAATTTCTTTGAACATGAAATCATATTACTTAAAAACTACTTAAAACTAAAGGATGGTCATTCTTTTTACGACTGCGGGAGCGGTTTTGCGAAAAATTCATTTAAATAATAACATACAAGGTGGTGCAATAAATCCTTCAGTAAATGTTTGAATTTTCTTATTGAAAGTTCCTTCATGTAAATGGTTATAAATTTTTATTCTTGTGTACAGGGGTCCATTACGAGTTTTTTCATACCTGTAGTTGGGCAATTTTATTTTATGGGTTCTTGTCATGTACTGATGACGATGATCTGAATTGAAGAACATCACGTTTTTTTATGGTAACATTCCTAATTAGCAATAAAAAATAAATTGTCCCAAAATGTTCCCTTATGATTTGTTGCTTATTGCTTATAATGAATTTGTGTTAAATGATAATTATATTAATAATTCATACTAGAGGTCATTTGAATCGGTGAACGTGAGAACCCCGCGCACGACTTGTGGGCGTGGTCTTGTCAGTTCTCGGCATTCAGCACAATGTTGCCAAGTCTCCAACATTCACATGATATTTTGTTATGGAGAATAAGAAATATTTGAACATGCTGGTTGCTCGAAAAAGTCAAGAATGAACTATAATGTCATGAGTTCCTCCTATTATGTTTTATTCAACGACAGGACTGAAACATCTTTTTGATTACTTGATTATAATTGGTGACTTGACAACCTTGCTTCATATGTGGAAATGGAAGATCATTTGACCAATAACAAAACGGCATAAAACCTAACATCACCATTTATTAGACGTATCGCCATGACGTTACGTTTGAAATGAGCTCTGAAATTCAACGATTTTGAACAACGCATAGACTTATTAATTACATAAAAAGCGTGAGAGGTGTTGCAAAAATTAATTTTGGTTCCTAACGACACAGTGGAGTAATTGAATGCCAATAATTCATTATCAGTCCACTCGCCCATTATTTTAGGACACTTTTAATCGTATGAGTTATCATTGTATGAATCCTTTTCTTTGTTTCAATGAATTGTGAAGTGACTAATTCAGTTTCATCGGTCTCAATCAAGACAATTTTGTGTATAAATATGGTTCGAGTGTCGAACCTATAAACAAATATAACTAATTAAAAATATCTTAACCTGACATATCACACTTTTGACAGGTCAAATGCCGTTCTGAATTGAAATTAAACAGTTTCACTAAGACTCCAGTAAAAAGTAGTTAACCATTTTGATGAGATCCTTATTGAGTATATGCCTTTATTGAATGTATCGATGGCAGGCGTTTGGGAATGTCGGTATATACGTTGACGTGCTTTATGATTTTTATGTGGTCTTGAATTCAACTTACCTCCTTTGCCTTCATACGCTTTGAGCTGATCTTATAGTACCAGTTGCTGCTGATGGAGTAATCGTTGTGGCACGACGCCTGCGTCAAGGCTTTCGTCGTCTTGTCGTTCCAGCACCTGCGACGTCGCCGATAAAAATATTTTGGATCACCAGATCAGTTATGCAAATATGGGTCCGTTTCAGTGAAAAATTTCATTTCATCATTTCGAAGTACTAACCCTGACTAGAGTCACTGTATGGTATTAGTTTGATAAGAGTTCGGACACAGCTGAACTTTTGTCCTTTTCTATTTTCTATAATACAATGGTTTAAGTGAATAAAAGAATAAGACATATATTCTGCTCTTTGTCTTTTCAATTTCCCTAGTAGCGCCTGATTGTCAGATACGATTTTAGATGTTATATTTTCTGTCAAATCAATCATAGCCGTAGATGGACAATGGATATAGGGTACAAACACCCACTTCAATTCATAGGATACCTACACTTCTAGCAGAGCAAGATTTATAATAATTCCCTTGATACATAAATATCTATTCACTTTTCACTGTTGAATTTTCAATTCGCGGTCAGCACCAAAAACGCCATCCAATAATATATCACGTTGTAGTTTACTTGCTCTTCTGAGTTTCGTTTTCAAATTTTCAATTTCATAATGTAATTTTGCGATCATTTCCCCTTTTTCCATGATTATTTTGTTTTGTATTTTGTGTGATGATAATAATGGAATTTTGTTTTTGAGATCGTTTGCTTTGTAAATTGATGGAACAGCAGATTCACTCAAACAGATTTTGAAATCTTCTGTTTGAAAATGGGCCTAAAATATAGATTCATTCTAATCAGATGCTGTTATAAGAAGTGAATTTCAATGAGTACCTCACAAATTCCGCTCGTCTTCAAATTGATTTTCCACCCAGGCCGTTTCATACCTTTCTTCCATAAGCGAATGCTTAAGCAATTGATCAATTGATATTTGATTTGGAAAATCGAATAAATGATATCCATTTGTTTCATAATTGGCACAATTTATTATACAGCAAGTGATTTCCATAGCTGCTTTTATCTCGAAAGTATAATAATTATGAAATTTTATTCCAATTCTGACGTTTATAAAATGAATTGTCAAATTCAAACAATTTTGAATGAAAAATCGCGGGACGACTATGATGCTCTTGTCACAATGCAAGGTGTGTAACTTGATAAATCTAAACATTCAAAAAACCCTAACCGTTGTCATTTCTGTGTCCGAACTCTTATCAAACTAATACCATCCAGTGACTCTAACCCTGACTAGTCCACTGTCGCAAACCGTTTTTTTTTTCAGAGCTCTGTACATTGTTTAAATATTCATTGATATTCACGATATTTCGTAACATGAAAAATGCGGGAAAACGCGTGACGGGGTCATCCGGAAAAATTCGACATACGTATCTATTCTGCTTGTCCGTAAAACGAGTGCAAGAATAATTCTGATTGTCATTTCAATCAAAATATGACAAAATTTCGCCTCCTCAGAAGGTGCTCGCCCTACACTCTAGTGAATTTTCTGGACTGAATACCCACTGCAGATAACAGAGAACACAACACACAATTGAGGAATCAGACAATATGAGGAATACTGCGAATATTCGCACCTTGACTGATGAAGTTCAAGGATTTGAAGATGAAGGTGAGGTTAGGAAGTTAGGCTGATAATGTAGTTCGCCTTCTTCTCCCCTTCTTGTATTTTTGGGAACTCTAGGCATCACGCTATTGCCAGTGCCACAAAATAATTCGGGTTCAAATAAAATCTCGATCATTATTAGGAATTGCAAGTATGTAGATGACATTAGTGATTATTAGGGTCGAACTTTTGTCTTTTGAGAATGTTAATACTGTTGTCATTGGTCATATTGAATCTCATAAGGAAAGTACAAATCTGGCAGGGTCGAAATATGTGGTCCTTCTTTTTATGCGAAAGCTAGAATTCAGATAACGATGATTTTCGGTTCGGTTCATGACTGGGTTGTTCCATTTCAAAGTGTTAATAATAATAATGCTTTAACACAATGATCTTCATGTTACCAATAATGTCACACTGATGATTATCAACTGTCAGAATTAATTTTTTTTGCACAGCCTACTTTACCGTAGCTTATGAATAAATAGTGGAGAATACAATGAGTGAAAAGGAATATTCTCAGATATATTTTTGTGTTCATAAATATATCTGAGAATATTCCTTTTCAATACTTTTACCCAATCAAGGGGTTCAAACTTGAACGATGGAAACTTGTTATTTTTATAGACCTCAATCGCAGATTCGTGATTAGGTTTTCTCAATTCAGAATTTCTTTCCACGTCCTGTGTCCTGTATGATGAATATCAATTTATCATACATCCAAAAAAAAAAACAAAATAATACAATGAGTCCTCGAAAATTTCTAAAATCATTGACAAGTTATTTGGTTAACCAAGCAAATCTATCAATAGTCAATATAATTTGATTGATTAGAATGCCTCGTAATGGAGTTGAATATTTCAAAACATAAATCCCATTCTTTCCAAATATCGAAACAGAGTGTTGTTTTTGAAATGAAAGAAGTTTTTCTCTAGGACTGACCTGGAATCTGATCACGAATTTTATTTAGTTTTGATGTGTAATATAAGTGGAATACTTCTAGCATATATATAGTTTATACGAAGTGGTAAAAAATTATGACCAGATGAATATATCGCCAAAATCTACATAATGTCCTGTATCTCAGTTATAAAAGACGGTAGACACTTCAATGGGGGGGTGATTTGAAACCGTCGAAGGGTCCTCTATTTGCAAGTATCGTATGCACATTCAAGTCTGAAAGATCCTGTATGTAATAAAAACATTTACAAATTACAATACATATGACATTAAAGAACATTTACAAACTTCTGTAAAAGGCACATTCTTCAATGGAATAAAAACCGTTTTTCATGAGGAAGTATTTCACCTTTGATTCAAAAATGCAGTAGCTACCGGAGTTTCTTAGATTCTCTGGTAATGAATTGAAAAGTGTTATGCAGTTGAAAATGGGAGATTTTATGAAACGATGTAGGTTAAACATTTTAAGATATAAATGCAAGTGTCAGAATAATTTTTTTTCTCCCGGAAAGTCTGCCTAATACTTTCTCGGAATTCCATATCAAACATAAGGCGAATAATTATTTTTTGAGCAATAAATAACGGGTCTTCAATAATGATTGAAAACCACGTGACAGATTACTATGCAACCAAGAATACATTCGTTATTCTTTAACGTGGGCGGAAAAGAGATGCCTTATCAAAAATGGTCGCGTTGGCACTCAATCATTGTTGAAGACCTGGTACTATTCGCAATTAAGTTACAATATCTGAATTACAATTAAATGAGGTGCAGTATATACAGAGTGTATCTGAATAACACGGATTCCTTGTGATATTTTAGAAAATAAGTTTCATATAAACATGTGTCCTAACTTGCTTCGTTTTCGAGATACAGGGTATTGTATTAATGTTTCCATGAAAAATCTATTTTCTATTCATTCCTCAATTGTCTTTTCATCAATTTCAATAAGAAGTCGTGGTTTTGCTAATAGTAATATGGAGCTTCCTTTAGTGCAATTAGATTCGAAATAATATTTCCAGTGGCGTCACAGTGGGTAAATTTATCGATATTCATGGTGAATGTCATTGTACTTCACCGGTTCCTCTGAGTTTCATATGTTTATTAGATTGAACTATTGAAATAACATTTTTATCCTCTGTGTAATTTTTGTATCTAGCTTAGTTTTTGAGGAAACAATAAAAATTCGATTTGACTCAAAATTTTAATGTAGGTGTTTTCAAGACTTCCATTGAGATTAATAATGATAATAATAACAATAATAATATAAGTTTATTCAAAAACGTTTACAAAATATAGATTGGAACATACAGATAGGTATTTTGAATAAATTGGGAAAAACCTTACGAAGTGAACCTTGTAGTAAGGATAAAAAACATATGTACATAGGTCAATGAATATTCAACAATATTGAATTATCACAAGGGAAAAATTGTCTCATTAAGAAATAAGACATGTATTTAATAATTCATATATAGTGTACTGAGCATTTAATTCAATTCGCTTAATTATTTAGATTTATATACTTACTCAAGATTATTATTTAGATTTTGCTAATTATATTATTGAATGTTAATGGGAGGGATAAAATCATTTTTAGGGGAGTCTAATATCCCTTATATAAAAGTTCAGTTGGAAACAAAAATTTTTTCCATAAATAATTTGTAAAATCCATTTTTGTACAATTTCCAATTTCCTCAAATATATCTGCTTCACTCCATCCCATCCCAATAACCCATAAACTAATTGAGATTGAACTAAAGCATAATATATATCATTTCTAAATTTCGAATATTTAATGAGTTTTTGAAATGTTTGAATTTAGTAATGAGGAATCTTATTTTCTCAGTGATATAATCAATATTATGATGATCAGATGATCCCACATCAGATTATTGTCCATCATTCTATTCTATTCTATTCTATTCTATTCTATTCTATCATTATACCAAGATATTTGATACAGTCAGTTTCAGTTTCAATTTCTCTATTCATCTTGATAGTGCCTAAATTTGGTTGAGAATTTTATAGGAAGTAAATGTCATATATTTTGTTTTTTCAAAATTAATTGTTAATAAATTCTGATGAAACAATTCTTCAATGATAGGGAAATCATTGATTGCTTCGTTTTTCGATTCACACCAATCCATTGCAGTCATCTGCGAAAGAATGTATAGTACCAGTTGAATTTAGAATCATTTTGAAATTTTGAGGCTTTCTCAGTCTCTATCCATACTGAATTTTGGCACCATGAAAGCTTATACAGGGGGGTTATGAATTAAAACAATTAATACTTCCAATACTTCAACATCCTGTATCAGGTAAGGACACATGTTTATATGAACTTATCTGCTAGAATGTTACAAGGAAACACCCCTTGAATTTTCGGTGTTATTTAGATATATATCAAGATCACCAAATTTCATGATAATATTGAAAAAAAATTCTCAACGAAACGAGGAAACAATCACCACACTGACCTGCGATTAGCGTACTCGCCGACGCAGGGCTCTTCCATCAAAGCCTTGTTAGCGTTCTTGTCGTTCCAGCTTCTGCGATGGCCGTAATCTCCGGCAGGGCAATGCTCCTCGATCGCAAGCTTGTTAGCGTTCCTGTCGGCCTTCTCCGTCCAGGTGATACCTGCGAGAGCGATTTCGAATTTTAAGAAAAACGCTTGTACAACTCGGGATTTTGAGCAATTTTCAAGTTGCCGTAACAATTAATAGTGTAGTAGATATGCGATAAAAAATGGTCTCAGGCGGAAATAATTCCCACAAAATTTTTTTTGCTTTTCTCAGTTCAGAATGCATAGAATAACACATATGAGAAAATATAGAATGATACCTTTGTGCAAAATAAAAATACAGTATTTCCAATATTCGTTTATTGGTTGATACGTATAAATCATATAAACCTAATAAAAATGGCATATTTGGCATGTAACAGAAGTTCATTCATTATCTTCAACTTCCCCGATTGGAATATTGGTACCTTCCCGAACAATTATTGCACAATACTGTGCAAAAATTCCGTATCGTCGACATTAACATCTGGTTCCACAATGTTCATCTACTTCAGATTTGCAAAAACTTCTGTACGTCATCAATAATACAGAAAACCCAAGTTTATGAAAATCATCGACAAGTAACAGAGATCGAAAATCTCAATGATTCTGCACACCAACACCTAAACGAATTGAACTTATGATAGATCGTGGCCTTGCAGCTTGCATCAGTGCCTGTTCAATTGAATTTTTCTCAAACTTGAGGATTTTTTGTTGATTATTATATCCAAGAACGTTTTCAAAATGTCGGGTGAAAGCTTATTATTTTCTTGCTCAGAACTTATTTCTTCTGGTGAAGGATAAAACTCTAAGGATGTTCTCATCAACTTGAATAAATTCTTGATCAGCTTAGCTGTTGCTTCAACTATCCGAAATTTTTCAGCATCTGGATCTTCTGAACACTTTTGTCGCTGATAATCACAAATTATATTGGCAACTGTTTTACCTGTTACGATCATATTAGCTCTACCTTTTTGTCTCAATATCATAATGTCATTCGAGAAATATTCTTCTAATTTTTTATGCATACGACGAACAGTGTAAGGTTCGATATTTTTTGGCAGCAGCTCTGCCATTTTGGCCAGCAACTCCTGAACTGAAATTGCTTCATCATTTTCCTTGAGCCACCTGCATATTTCTAAAAAGGCATCTTCTTTATTTTTATCAGAGGGACGTTCTGCTAACTTTGTCTATTCATTGGGAATATCATGTTCTTAGGAATAGAGTCGCCTTTTCCAAAATTTACACTACATTTTTGATGATCAAAAATCGTTTCTTGCATCACACAAGTCAATAATAGTTTGTCGAAACCCGAAAGTTCGTACTGGTAAAATTGCAGATTTGATTATTTTCTCAGTTTCCTGGATGAATTGGCCACAAAACAAGCAATTATTTTTGAATGCGAGTTTCGGCAGCTCAGATCACAATGCTCTGTTGCTGCTGCTGCTACTAGTTGATGCTTCTGTATCAGGATCTGAAGTTCGGAGTTACGTACAAACGACGACATTCGACGTGAACAATTAGAGGATGAATAGGCACTGGTTCCAAGGGTTCAATTATTTTGTCTTGCTGCTACTTGCTAGCACTTATGATTCCTTGGACACCTTTAGCAGTCAATTCAACACAATTCGAACTATCATGAGATACTTGACGAAAATAATAAACATTTGTTATCTTCTATCGCTGCTTTTAATTCACTATATTTAGGTATACCTGGAATAATACATCAAATAATGGAACCTTTCATTCACGATCACAGAGAATAGTTTCAATCACACACCAAAATGATTGTTTCACACCTCGACGCGAATTTTGAGATCTGCTAATCATATTATCATTTTTAGGAAGATTATGGAATTTATTTGAATCTTATCCTGAAGATTCTAACATAGGTAGCGGAACATGTGTTGATTTGTGAAACAATCATTTCGGTTTGGGCACGTTTGGGCACCTGAAATATGAAAAGTTGCAATGAAACATTTTTGCATGGAAGAATGCATCTATATTTTTAATATAGTGTGAGGGGTCGAATAGAAAATGAAAACTGCGTTTTTGTGGAAATTATTTCCACCTCAAAACTGCTCTACTATAATATGGTGAATACATGGCACGACTCAACTTATAGACCAAGAGCCAGGAGTAAAATTTGGCGACTCATAAGTTACTAAAAGAATGACATTCCAGGTGCGTTATTCATTCCGCATTGAAATGGAAACAGTGCGTCTGCCGGCCAAGAGTGCTGAAATTGACCTAGAAGCGTCTCATTATCACCAGAACCTAAGCGTCTGCCGGTGGATGCGATCGCATTTTCAAAGCAGACGGCATTCAAAACGAGTCAAAAAACGGCCGTTCAGTTTCTCATAAGTTGATACCACCTGATTTTTTTTGCAGAAAATCAGTTCATTATACACTCGATTGAAATATATGAACCAAGCATGGGCAGAGGTATACGCCATTGCAATGTGTGCAAGGAAGCTGAAAAATCGACACCACACGAAAAATAATAAGCAGCACTGAAAGCACTTGAATCAAACTGCTTTAGATCCAGAACAGTATGGAACTGCAGAGGAACCTTAAACCGACTGGCACAACGCAATAACGTCAACCTACGTCAACCTAGTCTGGATACCACGTCACACGTCCTAGAAGGGAACAAAACAGCGGTCGTCCTAGCGAAAGGGGGGACCAAAACATCGTTCACTGGGCCAGAACCGGTAATCGGTATAGCATATAGCACTGTCAAGAATGTTACAACATCCTGGGCCGACAACAGAGGACTTGAGAATTGGGGTAGTCTACCGGGCCTAGCCCATTCCAAAGCATTCATTGCTTGTACAAGGAACAAACAGGACTCTGGCAAACTACTAGAACTCTAAGTTCCGAGTCATTGTCGATCTAAATGAAAACCTAGTAGGCGACCTAGTGCGAGGAGGTATAATATTGTCTGTTCATTCAATCAAAATATGTCTGTCTGTCAAGTGGCGCTGGGGATGAGAAAATGGAAAGAGCTCATTTGTTTATGTCAAAATAGACCATATTAGGTTGATATTCTCTTCTTCTATTTTTTTCCAATATGTACTCAACTACAGATGTGCTTTCCATCATTGACGTGATATTTGATACAAAGGCGATGAAGAAGATTCTTTCATGAGATTGAGATGTCATAATCAAAAAATTATTTTCTGACAGTTGTCATTAACTTATAACTTCGTCTTTGTGAATATGTTATGTGAGCGAACATGATACTATATGTTTCCAACATTTTAAGGGAACTGTTTCTTGCCAATGAAGAATTGGAAACGGTTTTGGAAGGAGGGTTCGGTTCCAAGTTTGTTAAAGGAAGGTATATATAAATAAAATGATATTTAACAAGTTCCTACCTATACAAACTCTTTGTAGCAATCAGCTACTGCTACTACTGGAACTATTAGTTTCAGTACAAAAATTACCAAGAACTTGACTTTGGGACCTCTAAAAATTGTTCCATAGTCAATTGTCATTAAATTCATTTCAGAATGGTACAGATCATTGAAACTGGGGACAAAATAGATATCAAATATTTTTATAGTTTCAGACTCATCAATGTAGTTTGGAATATGATGCTGAAGAGGAACTCCTTCCTTAAGGAACACGACCTGAAGATTAAGAAGCATCTGAGGAGGAAACGGGCATTTGAACAGATATTATAGAATGATAATAAATAATAATGAAGTTTATTCAAATTGATTACATAATATAAATTAAAAAGTTATACATATTGGTATTGAATATTCCTATGGAAATTAAAAAGTTATACATATTGGTATTGAATATTCCTAGCAAAACATATATTTAACCTATATACCTTTGGTACAATATATATTAGTGTTTTCAAACTTACCTGCCAATACATCTGTACAACAATAAACAGGGTATCAGAGGAGAACAAATGAGTAGAATAAAAATTGCAATAATTCTTCATAATTATATTCAATTTATTAAAAAATTTATTTGTATTGTCATTCGTACATATACAAGTTATTTTCCAATAAAAAAATTCTAAATATCCCAGCATCTTGATATTTTGTGTTTGGAGCAGAATATCCATAAGACATTGATGAAATAAACAGATTGAGTCTAACCTTATTGCTTCTATATATTCATTTCAGATGGGAAATTTTCCATTATGTTCTCAAACATCATCATCCTTCTGGTACATTTCTTCTGAACATTACTCACATAATGATTCCTGATGTGATTCTTCCACATCAATTTGTATCACTCATAGTTTTTCGTTTTTCAACTGAAAAGCTATTCATGTAGGTACTCTTCGCTGTAGGTAGGTACCTGAAATTTTCAAGTATAATGATTCCGATGTGTACATAGTTTACATCACTAAAGACATGTTTTCACTGCAAATAACGGAATTTCATGAATTATATAGTAACTTATCAAAAATATAGAAGGAAATAAGCAGCCCCTACCTTTCTGCTTGGCTTGCATGTCGAAAAAGTGTAAAAGCACTGATGAGTTTCCGAAGTTTCCACAGTTCCAACTTAAATTCAAGTTGCATCATAAGTCAACCTAATACAGCATTGCCTAAACATCTCCCTGCTTCCATTCAAGTATAGGTAGATGGTTTTCATACTTGATAATATCTTTCGTGATAATGTTTCATTTTCGGGTTTCAACATGACAGATTTTTATTTACAAACTTGACAGGACCATGAAAAATGTTATGGGTTAGGAATAAAATATGAATAACTTAGTTTACTTAGTTCACGTAGATGTCTCTGAACTACATATTTTCTTCAATTGTCTTTTCAATGAACAGACAATATTATAGCTCCTGCCTACTAACTACCTAACTAGGTTGTCATCTAGAACGACAATGTCCGAGTTATAGTAGGTTTGCTCACTGGCCACTGCAAACTCAAACGCCACTGCAAACTCAAACACCACATGCACAAGATGCAGAGTGCCGTCTATGCTTGGAGGAGGATGAAACGGCTAAACACATTTTATGCACATGCCCTGCGGCGGCCAGAATCAAATTTTCAACATTTGGAATACAACGAAACACTTTTTTGTTGTCGGAATTTCTGCTGCTCTTGAAGCCAGGTGGATATCTTCTTCAGGAGTAAATTCGATCCTATTACACATGAGAGCTGATTTATTAACGCACATACAGACATTTATCGAAATCTCGATATATAAGATATTATATCTATCGAATATATCCCCACCATTCCCGTTGTTGACGTAGTGCAGGAGCAAGCCTGCAGCAGCGCCTTGACGTTCTTCTCCGTCTCGAAGATAACGTAGACGTAGCCCTTCGGCTGCGTGGCCTGCTTGTCCTTGCCGGGCCATTCGACGCGTATCGCGCCGTAGGGGCTTGAACGTCTGGACGAACAGTTGCTCGCTGATATCCCAGGACACACCTCCCAACAAACCTCGCTCGAGTAGCCGACGTGCTTGACATTGGTTTTCATCAAGTTTTGATTGAAATCTCCAGGAATTATGTCTCATTCCTCACGAATTATGGTTGATAAATTATCTAAATCGTATGAAATCTTTTGCCTTTGTGATATTTGAAGCTCTAGGCGACTTCAGACATACTCAACTATGTTCATGTTGGTTGATTCAACTGGCCAGTCCATGTAGTACAACTGTTAGAAAAAATCGAACGAGCACAGCTCAATGTGATCGAGCATTATCGCCTATGTAGACAAAATCGTTTCCTCGCCCGAGGCTTGCAGGAAGAACTATGTAGTCAAGACATTTTTCAATGCAATTTCTGGCATTCAGTCCTCGAAATGACAGGATCTATTTTGCATGCCCTGCAACTCCACTCCTGCTCTCATTGAAATACTGTGGGAGACTTCATTTAGGGTAAGAACATTTTCGAGCTCACTGTTCAGACTTATTGAGCTCCAGCAATGATTAGACTGATTGTTGTAAAATAATGACAGTTGTTGTTACGAGCTCGACAGGTCTTTCATAATGGAATGTAATATTGAGTGTAGATACACTGTAGAGGTATCCTAATTCAATACCAACTCAGGAATGTCTGGAAATAAACGTTTCTTCAATATTTTACGTATACTGAATAATCCAAAAGTGTCCCCTTGCGTCCCCTGGAATGGACTTATCCATAAAGTCCCGAAATTGTTCAGAGTTGTCGACGGGGACAATCCATCTGAATAGAAGAATCGTAATTTCACGAGCACATGATTGTAGCAGCATCAATATAACCAGATGATTCCAGAAAACCTCACACATTATTCGAAACACTTTTTTGTTGTCTAAATTTCTGCTACTCTTGGAGCGAGGTGAATATTTTCTCCAGGAATGAATTCGATCGTATTACACGTGAGAGCTAATTTATTAATGTCCATACACACATTCATAGAAATCTCGATATATTAGATATTATATCTATCGAATACATCCCCACCATTCGCGATTTTTTAGGATTTTTGGCGTATACTTGATAATGATTTATGAATGAATCGCGGTGTCTATCTATTGTTATTTAGTCCGAGACCCACCTGATGATCTTCTCTAATGAAACCGACAACTTTCTCATAGCAGACAATGTCCATGGTCTCGTTCTAGTTCTTTTTCTTGTGGTAGTGGTAGTCAGAATATCAATTCTCTGGCAGTGATTCTGCAAAGTTATCCCCACCATTCGCGATTTCATTCAGTTATCCGTGTTTGGATTTTAGGATTGTTGGCGTATCCGTATGATTCATGAATGAACTCTGATGTGTCAATCTATCTCTATTTAGCCTTAAAGCACAGCCCACTCACCGTTGTTGACGTAGTCGCAAGAGCAAGCCTGCAGCAGCGCCTTGACGTTCTTCTCCGTCTCGAAGATAACGTAGACGTATCCTTTCGGCTGCGTGGCCTGCTTGTCCTTGCCGGGCCATTCGACGCGTATCGCGCCGTAGGGCTTGAACGTCTGGACGAGCAACTGCTCGCTGATGTCCCAGGGCACACCACCCAAAAAGACCTTGCTCGAGTAGCCGGCGTGTTTGGCGGCGGCGCGGGGCGGCAGGACGCCGCTCCACGTGCACGTCGCGTCGTAGAGGGCTAAAGAAAAAAAAGAAGGGGGGTGATTTTCGGTCATTCGTGAAGCCCAAGGCTAATGAACACTCGAAGGATGCCAGTGAATAAGAGACATTATACAAGAAGGTGCAAGCTTCAAAAATCCTTTGGAGTTGAAAAATGTCGACAGATAGCCTTGATTTCTTCTATTGGCGTGCTTGGCGGGCAGTTGAGCTTCCGCCTAAAAGATTTCGCTAACGCTAGACCGCCAGCATTCGGTATGAATTCGCTGGTGTTCCCATACTTAAAGCACGGGAAGTAGAAAATATGAGTGGAATAAAAACTGTATCACTGATGGAATTATGAATGACCAATATGATTTTGATTAAGGTTCACGTTTTGCCTTCATGATTATTTAATAACAGCCCCTATTTGAATGCAATTTCAATGCGTTCATTAATAAACTATAAAAAGCGAGTCAGGTAGTTTTGCAAGAATTCGTGTGAATATTTTTAGAAGACAATGTAATTCACTTTAATATCTTTACTTTCGATGATATTCATTTCAACATATTATATACATATATTTTACTTGGTTCTTTGGGATTTTCTCTCCTCGTTTCTATAAAATAAAAGTATTCGTATTATTTCAATATATTTGTAGAGGGACAAATCAGATGATTTGCCCCAAAATGTCACTGCGTTTAACAAATTTTTCTATCAGGGAGTCTAAAAGAAAAATCCAGTAGCTTGTCAGTGACAATTTGTTTGAAAAAATTTTTGAAGGAAAGAAATATAGATATATTGAAAAAATATCGAATTTGTACTTATCTTTGGACGTTTCGGGACCGATTCTGCTCCCGTTCTCAACATGTAAATGCAAATTATTTTTCTTTGAAAGTTGTGCTGCGTATAGTTTGACACTTTTCAGTGTCATACTGATGTTGGCATATGAATGAGTGATTTTAGTCTACAAATGAGTTACAGGATGTTTTCATCAATTGATCTTGAATCTACCATTTTCATGTTCAGTTTTCAGTAGTGAATACCATGTTCTATCAATATCAACTGAACAGGAAAATAATTTGCATTTACATGTTGAGAACGGGAGCAGAATCGGTCCCGAAACGTCCAAAGATAAGTACAAATTCGATATTTTTTCAATATATCTATATTTCTTTCCTTCAAAAATTTTTTCAAACAAATTGTCACTGACAAGCTACTGGATTTTTCTTTTAGACTCCCTGATAGAAAAATTTGTTAAACGCAGTGACATTTTGGGGCAAATCATCTGATTTGTCCCTCTACAAATATATTGAAATAATACGAATACTTTCATTTTATAGAAACGAGGAGAGAAAATCCCAAAGAACCAAGTAAAATGAATGTACCACCTCCTCGATTAACCTACAGACAGTATATATACATATAATTGTAATTATTGTAATAATGCATTTAGCTTAAAAATTCGTCGATGGAGTAGCAATTTTTCTCGAGAAGGCTTCTTTTCAGAGCAGATTTGAAAATATTAGGTGAGAGTTTAATTGCTTAGTCTAACTTATTGAATGATTTAGGTTCTAGATAGAGATGACTTTTTTGATAGAGAGAGGTTCGATGTGCATTGGGTAATAATAAATCTTTTGAACGAGTGAAATATGCATGAGTTTGGATGAGAACATAGGTCTGTTTTATAAACGTAGATGCAGACTTCGTAGATATATAAACCAGCAACCGTGAGTATTTTAAGGTCTTTGGAAGTACTTTTACAAGGTTGTTGCCATCCCAAACCAGCAATGACAGTTGATGGTTGCATAATATAGATTTATCAAGTCCTCTTTTCCACAGTGGTTTGCCATAAACCACAGCGCAAAACACTGTTTACGTAGTTTCTCACAAAGTGATTCAATGTCGTGCGGTGTCCACATTAGTTTGCAATCTGATGTGAGACCTAGCAATTTAATAGCTCTACACGATTCATCGTGTGGTTCATCATTTTCAAAAATGTTGAGGGTTTCAGTAGCATTACTCAAAGTGAAATTCATCAGAGTTGTTTTCCTTACATTGCCCATGCAATTGTGGTTTCGTATACTATCTCTGTACTTTCTGCGATGGCGTACGTATTTCGATCATTGATCAGGAAATTAGTGTCATTCGCATATGCGATCACCTGAACGGATGAGAGAGCATGAAAGTAGTTGATTGTCATTAGCATATATTGAAAAAATGAAGGTCCGAGTATGGAGCCTTGTGGTACAACTTGTTCGATATTTGTTACTTGGCTTTGAGTATTTTTGATAAATACCTTTAGGGTTCTGTCGTTCAAATAGGACTTCATCAACTCCAAGGCAATTCCTCTAATACCGTATCGCTCCATTTTTAACTCTAGAAGCTTATGACTCACACAATCGAAGGCTCTAGAGAAGTCTATGAACAACCCGCAGACATGGAACTTGCAATCCAGAGCAATTATTACCTGTTCATTGACTTCATAAAGGTTTGTTCCAGTGCTTTTGTTTCTAGTGAAACCATGTGGATTTGGAGAGAGAGTTTCACCAAGGGTTGCAGTGAGGTTATATGTCTCGTTTAATAAATATTTCAATAACGGCATCAATCATAATATGATGCACCGAGAACTGTCTATTGCATGCCAAAATGATCTTCTCGATATTTCATTATTACATCGAATCTCCAGACAACAACTATACTTCTAAGAACCATGAACAGGTTATTTCACGATGAAATGAGGCATTATTTGTCCGCCAACCTTGACCAAAGCTCGCTACTATAAAATGTCCATCATAATAGGAAAGAGGTTACTATTGAAAAAAAAATCTGGTTGATTGATTGTCTATGTCCGATAACCCGCCATAAATCATAGAAATATATAATGAAAATCTGCGAAAAAGCCATGAAAAGACCATCAACTGCTAAAGGAACGTATTGGCTTTTTTCTAAAACGTCCAAGATTGATTGGAATAAAAAATTGGTCATAATAGAATACTTACAGGCTGCAGATCGATTCAAACGAGCTGCTCTGTCTAGCTGTAAGCTTTCCGACACAAGGTTAATGCCGAATAATTGCTGAAACAAATAAAAGAGAAATATTTACTCTGAAGATTGTGTACTCCCTCACATGGGTATGTCAGAAATTTATCTCAATTTTCAAATTTGAATTTTTCGTACCAAATCTCTCCCACCGTTTTGTATTAGAATTCCAAGGATTTTTTTCACATTCCGCTCAGGTGAAATGCCATGAGTGATCGCAATACTATCAATAATAATCCTGTCAAAAATCAACGAAGTCCAATTGCTTGGTAAACCCACAGAACTCATATTAGTGTAAGTAATATGAGTTATGTGGTAGCACCTCGAGTCTGCAGGATCTCGAAGCAATTTGATCAAGTTCAAGATTTCTCACAGAATTATCTCCGATATTATTGTGAGCACGAGTTTATTTATTGAGATTATTCCAAGGTCAATATGAAACTGTTATCTCCATGTAATACCAGGTGACAAGATATGCCGTGACGACGTGGTCTTACCGGCATTGAAATGAAGGAGTAGCGTATTATCGAGCTACACCATTCTGATTGGTTCTCATATAGCAAGATAACAGTTTCATATACTTCGTGCAATTGTCACTTATTATACCACTAGAGCTTCAATTATTACCGAAAATTTTTCAGAGAAGACAAATATTCGTGTTCAACAGAAACATTTCTGATTTTAATTGAAGCTAGAGTAGTTTTCCGCAAGAAAATTTCACACGGAAATATTTAAAAAAAAATACTAGGATAAGATTACGCTAAATAAAATACAAAATACCCGCGACAAATTAAACAGGCAACTAGTGAGAGTCAAACCACTATTCTTGACTAACTTTATTCCATTTTGTTGAAAGGAACTCGAAGCAGTATGAAGTATTAATAATATGCACATCCATTACATTGTTAGGAAATGAAACACAATTAACTCAAGTTACACAAAATGATAGAAAATAAAGTCAATTTCTCAGTTTGTTCAAAATATTTCCAGAGTAATTTCATGATCCTTCCCAAGTAGCAAACATTTTCCGGAAATTCGATTTGTGGCTATGGAAATGATACAGAATACAGGCTTTTGATTGGTGGAAAATGTTCTGAATATTCGAGATAATTCTGTCGCTTCATTGTTCATCAAATTGTGTTCCCGAGCAACACGAGTCCATCGGGACAAGTGATATTGCTGAACGGCAACACAATTGAGTTAATTGAGTTAATTTCAACGAACAGCTTAGGTATAACTTATTTCAATAATTTTCATTGTGAAAATATGATAAACAATGTACAGAGTAATCCCATCCCTACATTTACGTTATTTGTCATCAAGATCAAGGAATCATCAATGATAGACAATACGGCTTTCGCCACCGAAGATCTACTGGAGATCTACTTGCCTACGTCACCCATTTATGGCAAGCTTCAATAGAAAAACACAGGGAGCCTCTAGCTGTCGTGTTGGACATATCGAAAGCATTCGACCGTGTTTGGCACGAAGGACTCCTCCATAAACTACCATCATACGGCTTACCACCTCAGCTATGCCATCTCTTATCGAGTTTTCTTTCAGGCAGATCGCTTCACGTGGTGGTGGACGGTGTGTATCGTCTGATGCCATTGGCATCAATTCCGGCGTTCCACAAGGATCAATTTTAGCACCAACATTATTCCTTCTTCATATCAATGATCTGTTGGGAGTAACAACTTGCCCCATCCACAGCTTCGCAGATGATAGTACGCTCCATACTGCGTTCTCTTCCAGAATTCCCATTTCTTCCCAGGAAACTAAGAACTCACGGCGCAGGCAGGTCAATGCTGTCAACGAAGACCTTGCTGAAATCACAGCCTGGGGAACCAACAACCTCCGCCACCAAAACTCAAGCCTGTATTATCTCTAGAAAGGCGGAACTCAGTATGCCCGATATTGTAATGTCTGGCACAACCATTCCCACCAAGCCCACCATATCTATGCTCAGTATTTCCATCAGCAACACTCTTTCATGGGATAATCATGTCAGATCCATCGCAAAAGCTGCTTCACAAAAAATCGGATTCTTGTTCCGTGCGAAAAGCTACTTTACACCTCAACAGCTTCTCATGATCTACAAAGCGCAGATACGGCCTGTTCTACAATACTGTTTCCACATATGGGATTTAGCATCAAAACATACGCTGATGCTCTTAGATTCCATCCTGAGAAGAGCCATTCGCCTGGTGGGTGACGCCACACTCACTCACTCTTTGACATCATTGAAACACCGTAGAAAGGTCGGCGACCTTTCACTTTTCAATCGATACTTCCACGGGGAATGCTCTTCGGAAATCTCTGCCATCATCCCTTCACTAGCAATACCAGTAAGACGAACTAGAGAAGCCCAGTCAGCACATCCTTTCGTTGTCAACCTCGAAAGATGTCGAACAGCACTTTATCAAAACTCCTTCATCCATAGAACGGCTAGGCTCTGGAATACATTGCTTGAGGAAGTATTCCCAACCACATACAATCTCCAGAAGTTCCAAAAAAATTCCAATACCTACCTCCTGTCCCTATCCTCCCTAGGAACGCACGATGAACATTATAGGAATTTCCTTTCGTGCGCTCCAAGCGATAAAAAAAAAGAAAAAACAAACGATATGCGAAGTTTCCTTGTTACCTAGAGTTCTTGGAAATATGCAAGTAGATACTTACCTAAAACATTCTTTTCGATTTCACTTTCGTCTACATTTCGCATACATTTTTATGGAGAATTCTAATACAAACAGAAATTGTTTGAATAATTCTGATTACAACAAAATTCCAAGATGACAGTTGACAGTTCCTACAATTGACGGCCGGACAGGACTCGAACGACTGAAGGTGTGTTCAAAAAACTTTGTTGCCATGGCAATGTGCTTAAGAAATTGTGTTGCCATGGTAACGTGTTTAATTTCGAATAAATCACAGATCGTCAAACCGCTAAATGTCATTTTGGTTGTGAGCAGAAAAAAACACTTACCTGCACATTGTTGTGCGCACAGGACGAGGGCAACAGCGAATTGAGTAAGGCAGGTGACGGCGGCTGCTGTTGCAGGTATTTCAAAGCCTGGATGGCTTGCAATTGTTGCAGGTTGGCGATGTCCAAGTCGCTAGCTCCATTGTAGAGAAGGTTTCGCGCCAAATTGTCATTCAAGTTCAGTGAATTCTGAAACGAGAATTAGTTGTGACACGTTTGTTCTTTCAGTTAAACCCATTGCGTGTCAAACTATGAAATTGATAAAATGTCTGTTTTCAATTTTGTATTTCGCTTCCTCATTGGTAGTTTTATCAAATATAAAACACAATGACTTCACATGCAGCAGGCTGTCATGGACGTGGATGTCATAATATTTTAATATTCAGGGATAAATAGCACTCAACACTAAACTCAAGACAAAATGGTGATAGGCACTGAATTTTAATTTGTATCAAAGAATTTAAGTATGATTGGCATTTTAAACAAACATCAACCTGATATGACATCAACCTAACTAACCTCTCCTAAAGCCCCTGTATGTATGGGTTGGAGGGTGAAACATTGAAACACAACCTCATTTTTCTTTTCTCATTTGTTTACAAGTGATTGAAATAGATTTCACAATTATTTTGGCATAGGAATTGTGTTTTTTGGCTATTCATTAAATCGTGCATTGTGCTGTTGTACAATACACCAAAAATGCAGCGGGAGACGAAGGAATCTGGTTGGTACATCATATAATTAAAAAGTAAGTACCTACTATAGTCACTCACATATAGTTTTCATTTTTGAAATTTGGTAATTTCTTTCTCATGGGAATTCCTTCCGCAATAGGAACTGATAGAAATACTCGTGAAATTTCCAAAATAATGCAAGAATATTGGTTTCATGCAATCAAACGGGAAGACTGGTCTGACATGCTGACGAAATATGATCGTGTGTGTTGTAGACGTCTTCAATCTCTCAGCAGTATTAGCTTCTATTGCAGAAGTGGCAGAAGAAATTTTGATACGAAATGACGAAATTTCATAATGATAACTATTGGAGATTACTATTCACCTGAAAAATCATATTCCTTCGTCTGTCGCTCCATTTTTTGTGCATTGTACAACAGCACAATGAGAACGCATGCTTGAATTAATCAATAGCGCAAAAAACACGATTCGTATGCCAAAATATTGTGAAAAACTATTTCAATCATTTGATTTCTCTGTAAACAAATAAAATAAGTGAGATTGTGTTTCAATATTTCACCTCCAGGGTATGTCATCGTGCATGCGACCTATTTGACAGATTTGTTGTAAAAAGAGTGCGGACACTATGACAAGCAGTGACAGAAGGCATAACTCTAAAAAAATTGGAATGACATGACCAATTTAACGGGCACTCACAATTCATGAACGTACATGACATTGAATCATTTGAAATTGAGTTCAGCCAGCAACACTTGCGAAGTAAGTACCTACTCAATATTTGAATTTTTTGATTGAATATGAAATATGATGCATATTCGAAGAAATAATATCAATTCTAATCCCAATTTTAACATAATAGGTGCCCTTCAAAAGTACAGATTTGATAGTGGAACATACCATTGAATTGAAAGAAAATGCGGATCCTTCATTCTATCCTCAGAAAGATTACCAAAGGCATTCTTTTTCGAATTCTGAAAAATTTGTATAAGAAGAAATTCAAATAGAAAGCAAAGATGAAATTGACTGTATTTTAGATCACAAACAAGAAATTATCGAAGATTTAGAGAGAAAATATGCAAAAATTAAAAATTTATCAATAGAGAACGAAGAAAAATACAGGAAAGAAATCAAAGACAAGGATATGAACAGTTGAAACATACCTTGAAACAAAAAAACTCTTGAACGAGACTACAAGTAACGAGAATTCACAGCTATATTATGAGGAACTTATTTCAGATCTTGAACTATTTGATCAAACATCTTTGGAAGACTGTGAGGAAACTGCGAATGCAAAAATGCAGGCAATTTTGAATCAAATCAAGACCCAAATTGATAGTTTCGGTATATATTTCAACCAAAATCATGATCATTTGCAGTATTTGAAAACGCGAATCCATGAAATTGATGACAAATTAAAAGGTATTCTAAGTAGAGTTGCAACATATGTATTTGTCGAATTTTCTGATCGATCATGCTTTATAGAGTGTCTTAGTATTTTATGAGAGCAAATAAAAGATTGTTCTTCCCATTCATTTACATTGCTCAGCAGAACTGGCAACTAAATCCTGACTCTTCTATTGAAAAACCAGTGCATTCTAAAACTAAATTAAAGGAAGTACATAAGTTCAGTACATCGAGGAATCCTATCAATAAATTAATTCAGAAACTATGACCATTTCACGCCAGTGAGATGAGTCGCCACTTCTTCATGAAGAGAAAGACAGAGAAAGATATATGGATGTACCCTTCACCGCGACAGTAGAGGAAAGATGATCCGAAGTGCATGGAAAAATATAGCCATGTCTTTGTTCAACCAAACCTTCGAAGTCATTATAGCAAAACTGTCAAATACATACAGGGACTCTAACCTCTCCCAACTTGACATTAGCGTCTAGAGACATAACGCATCAAATATTGCGATCGATTTCGGTCAACGACGAGACGAGACGCGCGACAATATTTGTTGCGTCCTGTCTATACATGCTTGTCAAATCGGCCTGTGGTATCGGCACGTATCGTTAGTTGCATAAACGATTGCAAATGAGAATATGACATGGAATTATAGTTTTATTCATGAAATAATGAGTGAAATATTCTTGACAAATACAACTCGTTTCATTGATGGTTATCGAAAATCACAACTCTTTTTCGAAAAAAAATTATGTTGCTTTTAGACAACCATACTCGCTATGCGCTCGTTGCCAAGCAACATAATTTGTTTCTCAAAATCGAAGAGATTTTTATTTCGATAACAATGAATACACTTGTTGTATTAAGGTATGTCCCCACCAAAGCAACATAGTTCAACTCACTGCAACCACAACATGTTTAGTAACACTATGTTGCATCATATTGGTATTTGTTGTACTATGTTGCAGATTGTTCATGTCGTGGTAAACAAGATGTTGACGTTTGTTGTGTGTTTCGGTTTGGAGCGGTAAAGATCGAAGGTAAATGTGAAACACACGCAGACATTCAGCAACTCCACACAAGTTGTAGTTGGTGTAGGAGTTTGTCGCAAGAAATTGTTTATTATTGAAAAAATGGCGTTTAATTGGAAAATTGTATCAATTTAATTGATAATTACAGACAATATCCGTGTTTGTAGAGATGTTCTGACGTGAAATATAAGTGCAGGGAAACAAAAAACGATGTTTGGGAGACAATTTGTGCTTCGTCGTACAACATGGCTGACTGTGTTGTGTTGCACTGGTGTATACACGATGTTTATTGGGGTTGAATTTTCAAAAAAATCAAAATCAACATCATGCAACATTGTTGTCTTTGTGGGGACACTTTGTTGGTGAGATTTGTTCTAGACATTTTGTATCTCCAACAAAGTTGAATAACAAAAGTTGAACTATGTTGGTCTGTGTTGCTTTGGTGGAGACATACCTTCACATACGACGACAATTCCACGACCTATTGAAACTGTTATCACCATGTAATACCAGCTGACAAGATGTTCTGGTCTATAGTGCGCTGCGAGGCACACCATTCTGATTGGTTCTTATATTGCATGCGGTGGCAGATTCATATACGTCATAGAATTGTCCAGTGGATCCAGTTGAGCGATATAAATTGACGAGGAAAAAAAAACTTTCGGATGATGCGTTAAGGTTAGAAACCGCTTGATTTTTCAAAAAGTTATGACAACTTGACGATTGACAAAATTTCGCGAGATTTTTTCGAGCACTTTACTAATCAATGAAATTACTCACGAATATATCATTCAGGCCTCCGTCGGGGCTGGATATTCCCGAATCGGACTCAGGAGTGTTGGACCTAGAATAATTATTATTGGCGTTGAACAGAGGGTGTTCTAGAACGGTCGGGCTGCTGCTTCCACAACTATCACTGAAATATACAAAAAAAATCAACTGTTTAACAAAGGCCTATATATTTACGAGATCCAACTGGATTCGAATTTGTTTTATTTCTTCCGCTTGTCCTTTAGTATTAGATAGAGCTGTCATTGTTTGGAAAATTTACATTTCATGGGACATGACATTTTGTGGATAAGTAACACAATGAAGTCATTGTGATTTCAGTTACGGAAATAAAATTGATGACACACAAAGTACCTCAATGATTTATCGAACATAGTAAAACAAGTGGGGTACGTAGTTTTTGAAAGGTATCAGATTAGTATAGATGTAGTTTTCATTAGGTATTAGATTAGTATAGAGGTCAGATAATTTATACGACGCTATAAAAGCAGGTGATATTTTATCATTGCTCATGTAAGATGGAAGTAGAGGCCATGACACCATATCATGAGCATATTTTTATATTGAAACTATCATTGGACACCAAAGATGTGTATACGACGCTATGAAAGTTCAGAGAACTGGAGATTTTTCCCACAAACTACGTACTTAGCCCACTCGACTGTCTTGGTTTTTCCAGACAGTCGAGTGAGCTAGGTACGTAGTTTATGAGAACAAAATCAATACAGTCGAGTGTGCTTTTTTCACTTTCTTTTGTTTTTTGTTTTGTTTTCTATTGGCAAGTGATTATCTAGGAACTTGTAAATATTTTCAGTTTTTTCATCGTATCTCCCGAACTATTGAATTCAGAGAAAAATGTTATACGGATTTTTTGTACATTTTATCAAAAGGAATAATTTTGGTTCAATAACATTTTCAGATATTTTCAGTTGTTTTCGAGATATTCGGAATTATCTGAGTATAAAATTTTCAACACTTTTGTTCCATCTTCCAATCAACAAAATGAAAAAATATTTAATGGTTCAGTGGAATTCGATGAGCTCCATCTATCGATAATCTTTGTTTTTCAATATATCTTCATAGTACCCTATGAGTCGTTAATTTTTTTTTTTTCATATTTTTCACTTCATTTCCTGTACTATTGGGTTTACAGAAAAAATTATGGAAAATGATTTGTAGGAAATGTTCCAGTGGATAACTTTGCACTCTTGATGATTTTCGATTTTTCCATTTGTTTTCGATATATATTGAATTGTAAGGATTTCAAGTTTTGATGTTTTGATTTTCATTTGTTTTTCCATTTTCCGATGGATGCACGAAAAAATGGTCGAATAATAATTTGTTGCGTCATCAAAGAGGCATACGGTGCATTTTTCAAATTTGAAATTAGTCTACTGGTTCAGGAGATATGTCGTTTTAAAGCGAACCGTGTTTTACGGAAAATCTCCTTGAAAAACCCACTTGGAATTTTCCTACCCTGCTCAATTTCAATAGGCTTCGTCTCTTCCTGATAGAGTTCTTTTTCACTAAAAATGAAATCGATCGGACCACTTTTGCGATTTGTAGAGTGGTTACAAGAAACTTCCGGTGAAAAATCGAAAAAACCCGGAAAAACCACCTTAGAGTTTTCCGATTTCCTTCATATTTTAATGACATAATATTGTTTTGAGTACAATAAGATGGCAAAATTTCAAGTCGATATGTCAAAGGGTTCCGGAGATATATCGATTTATGATTAACACAGAGTACAGACAGACAGACAGACCACACACAAAAACCAAAGTTGCTCAAAATTCGATGGGGATCATTTTCTCCAAAGTAACTATACCTCTATCTCGCTTAGTTTCCGAGATAGCATTTTTGGCAAGGCCGTAGTATACTCCACTATGTATAGCGTCGTATAACAAGAGCAATTTTGTGTTATGGCCGTAAAAATAGTTATTTTTCATACAAGGCAAAAAATTAGTAGATATAAGCTCCAGGTTGAAGAGCAATTGAATGTTATAGCCGTTGAAATAGTTGTTTATTATACAAGGAGAAAAATAGTAGATTTTAGCTCCAGGTTGTGTTGTCTCCCAACGCGTAACCGTGAGCTGAAATTCTATATTTTTTCCGTTATAATGCACTATTTTTTTCTGTGACAGACAAAATGACGAATCAATATTGAGAAGATATAATATTGAATTCAGAAAATTATCGACTTGAAATTTGGAGTTTTTAACAGGAATTGCGTTGCAGGTCTTTTTGCAGGCATCTTCATCATTCTGTATTTTGATTTTCAAAATTGCGAACCTAGTGGCTGTTAAGTAATTTAAGAAACCGCGAAGTGGAATGGAAAAGATAAAAGGACTTCCATTTTTTTCTCGGAGACGGTGTGATTGGCTTATGTTTCGGAACTGGCACAACAAAAGCAATCAACAGTGCACCTATACACGGGGTGCACCATATTGGATGGGCTGAAGATAAAAACAATCCAATTTTTTATAGTATTTTTTCCACAATCTTATTTAAAAATATGATACCTAACGGATCTTTACTCATCTGAAAATTGGTTTTTTTTACCCATAACCACTGCATTATGATGCTTGATGCACCTCTGATAGAAAATCAAAAATTTTGAGCTCAGAATCCAACTTGGCGTTTAAAGTTGATGCAGTGTACTAACCAACCATATTTTAATATTTCACTGTGAACGGTTCGAAAAATATTGAGATAACACAGTCTTGATGGTGCAGATGAATCGATGTTGAAAATTGCGATTTTCTTGAAAATTGCCACCTCTATTAATATGAACTCTATCATATTCTCAAATCAGAATATGAAAAAAAAAACAACAATTGGGATTGTTTTTACCCTTGAATTTTGAAATTCTGACATCAAATTATGATTCAGCATCAATAATTTATGCGATGCACAAGGTGATTCACCATAATTTTCCCCCCTCTAGCTCACTCATTTTTGAACCGATTTCAATATTTAAAAATCATCTGAAATGATTTTCCAGATAACAGAGATAACAGGAAAACAGGGCAACAGTTGATTTTTTCAAAAGAGACAGACACCATGTGATCAATGCATCACACTTGAGGTCTAGCGGGAATGATAACAGAGATATAGGGTATTCAAAATTATTGGCCCAAACGGCCAACATATCCCTAACTTGACTTTTGATTCGCTATCTACTGACATTTGATTGGAACAATACAGCGTGGATCAAGATTCCAAATTCTGATCACCCTCTGTGCCTGTTATTAAATGTCAGTAGATAGTAAATCAAGAATTGAGATAGGGACATGAAAGCCGTTTTGACCAATAATGAATAAGTTCGACACAAAAAAATCCTAATGTTGAAAAATCTCGATTTTGAAATCATTCCCGCTAGACCCGTGTGATGATATATTGATGAAATGAGCTGTTCAGGGAGGAAACATCAACTAGTAGTTTATTCCGAGCACCCTGTATTTGCTGATGTAGAGGAAAAAATTGTATCAAACATCATTTCAAATGATTCTTCAAATTTCGGGATCTGTTCAAAAATAACTGAGCTAGAGGGGAGTACATTCATGTTGAATCACCCTGTTCCAAAATTTCATATTTGGATGAATGGAAATATTGAGGAAAACGTTAGGAAGCATTTTTGGATAAATATTTATCGGAACTGTTTTTCATGAAAATAGCCCAGTAATCACCCCACGAATTGTATAACAACGTGAAGGAAACACCCTGTATAATATTGCACTTCCAAAAGTGGATATTTGTAACAAATGTATCCAGGATGAACCGTTTTGATGAATTCTAGCTGTAACTACCAGTGCCACGATTTCCATGAAACTCACCTGAAGGAAGTACTTCTCAGAGTACGTGCAGAATAATAATGAGGAGGTGTACATGGGGAAGTGCCCGCACTGCCCAATGACATGTTCCTCTGCAGACATTTCGGTGTGGAGGTAGCTGCCGAATAATTCAAAGGACTGGAGTTATCACATAGTTTGTGGTCATCAAAGTCCAACTGAAAAAAAAAAAAAAAAAAATCGAAAAACTTTGTACACAAAAGAAGTTGATTTGTATTTATGGATTTGTTATGCAAACTTCTATAACTACAAAACATGAGTATTTCGAAAATACACTGTGGATTTTCAATAACTCCATTAGAATTAATCTGGGTATTTTCATAAACTGATCTTGAATTTACCATTTTCTTATTCTATTACAGGAGCGAATACTATGTTCAATCTATTCACGGTGCGATGACATGAAAACTACGAGAACAAATACCTAACTACTGGCTTAGATTGAAAGTTAGACATGTTTCCCGTTTATTATGTCATCGTAACGTCAGATGATGACCTTGACTACCGCGAATATTAACTACATGGAAATAAGCAATGTTATTGTCTCCGTTCCGAAGAATTTTAGCAGATTCCTCGATTTTTGTTATTATCTGACTGACAAATTTTTGACAACGATATCTCCAACATAAATTATTCAGTAACTAGCATCATTCCTAGCATATCTAGAACAACAAGAAGAGTTTATATGTTTCAAGTGAAAACTGTGTTCAAAGACTGAAAATACAGTCGCATTGAAAAAAAAAGGGTACAAGTATATTACAGAGAGAAATTATCGTCATCCTATTCAGCATAAAAAAAACTATCGGGAATGATTGCTTACCAAATGTTGACAGTAAAGTTGTCATAGGTTCTCAAAAACACAAAGCATTGGCTGAGCCAGTTTTACACAACTAGAACTAGGATCTCGAAATCCTCTCTTTTTAATACTTGTACGCTTTTTTATTGAATACGACTGTACAATGAAGTCAATTATAACTCGAACAAAACCAAAAAAATGGAGAGGCAGCAACGTTATTTTCCTGTCTTGGTTGTTACAGTCTCTTCCTATGATTTTAACATAATTCCACTCTGCCATATCTTAACCATGTTCAATAAGGATGTTCTTTCGTCCTTATTGATAGAGGTCTCTTTGTTTCACCAGTATTATAATTTCCACAAACACAAGGTATACTGTATATACAGGGTGGCTGGAATTGGATGGAATGGTAGGTAGGTGTGGAAAAATTAAATAAAAAATCCGAGTCCGTATTTAAAAAAAATAAGTTGATGATGGTTTCTGCAAGATGAAACGTCGTATTTCAAATTTGAAATCGCCAACTGGTAGGGAAGAAAAAGAGGCCATGGCAAAGTGTAATTCACTTCGATCAATGTCTTCATAAAACGTGGTTTTAGTAAACTTCGGTTTTTTCGTTCAACTCCGAAAGTATTTCGGAAGTTTCGAAACGGCACTTTTTTAAGCATAAAATCGCGCAACTTTCCCATAATTCTACCGACCCTGTATCTCGTACGGTTTACGAGATCCCAATGGTATGGCTCTAATTCCATCCACCCTGTACAGTTTTATGATGCCTGTACACAGGTGTTAGCAAAAAAATGCATTTTCAATTTCTCCTTAACATTGGTTCAATAAATAGTTTGAAATTCTGCTTATTGTTGGCGTTGTTAGTAATTGTCTCCAATGATTACTGTCGTTTTTTCCACTATCGCTTAGCTAACTTCATTATTCAAAATTATACAAATGATATAAGTGGAACATAAATCTCTTCAAGAGCGAATAACACAAAAACCGTTAGAGCTAGACAATTTTTGAAAAAGTGTCCATTTTTTATGTAAAATTGATCAGGCTTACAAATTTTTCACCTATTTTAATCATCATTCAATGGACAAAAAAGATATGATGTAATTTACCGAAGTAACAGAGTGTCACTACTAGCGCCCCCTATGAGCAATGACAAAATAAGTTGCATATTCGCATTTCTCATGTTAGAAAACCTGAAACGACGAAATTTCATGTTCATGCTGTTAAAACTCACAAAGTTATCGAGGAATTTTAAAATAAAATCTCCAGAACCAGCGCAGGAAAAACAAACCTCATAAAGACACAATAAATCATAAGTCAAAACATCATTGGGTTGACCATCGGCTGAAGAGCCAGAAAAATCTGACCCTGATGAGATTGAACATTGAAAAACTAATTTTTTAAAAGAAGTTCAAATCGTCACATGTTGACTGAAAAAAATTGATTCAGAGAATGACTGGTGTATGACAGAAGGACGCAATATTACCAACCTAGTTGTTGAATTTTGTTCTTGAAAACTCCTTCATTTTGTGTTCACCCAATATCAATTTCAATATTGATTATCAATTTCATTCAAATCACTCGAAACTTTTTCTGCCTGTTGAGTGTCAGAGAAAAGCCACTTCCTATGCCGCTTGGAGTAATATTTGTTTTACTAGGCAGGGGAGGAGTAGATTGATTGCGGCTGATAGTCAGCCAAGGCAGTCAGGTTAGGTTAGGTTAGGCCTCCTAAGACATTTTTTAGTTTTTCAATTTATGGTATTCAGGCATAAGTTTTAACTGTAAACAACTTTTCTATATAAAATTTTGCTGAATTGTCTGAAATAAGGGTACTTTACTCTTGAGCAATTTTTATATTTTTTGACCTACCCTGTATGCTGTGTGACTTGCAATTATTCTAAAATGATTACTAAACATGCACCAACTTTCGGCATTATTTGTATTTTGGTTGTGCAATTCATTAAAAAGATTCCCATATGTTGCACACTTAAATGACCACACTGTATACTCATGATGTATTTCAATGACATTTTTTTATAAAAAAAGTTCAACAGGACATACGATTTTAATGGCAAGTTATTTGGGTAAAACTGCATTTATCATGCGATGAGTTTATTTTTCCGAATTTTTTTTTGGTTCTTACGAATTCTTGTCTGAAAAACACGAATTTGATAGTGAAAATGTGAACAAACCACTATTTATCGAGATATTTCAAGAAGAAGTTCGAAATTTCACCTTCTTTTTTCCCTTGTGTTGGATGCATTTGCTCTTCTTATTTTGTCATTGGACACTTTATATACTCATGATGTACTTCAATGACACATTTTATGAAAAATTCAACAGGACATACGATTTTAATGGCAAGTTTTTCATATTTAGTGAACAAGCACACCAGTTATGACGGCCATTTAATCAATAGACAATCCAAATACGAGATGTCAAATGTCAACAGATTGCTTTTGAATGACATTACAACACGCCATTATTTTGAATGATATTCCACCTTCTTTTCACTGAATATGGATAAATCGCAAGAAAATCATATTTCTAGTTCTCATAAAATAAAAAAAGTGTCATTGAAATAAATTATGATATGTAAATTGTGCAATGATGAAAAAAGATGGGCAAATCGTTCTAAATGCGATCCAAAAGACAGGCGAAAAAGAAGGTGAAATTTGTAACTTTATAGTGAAATATATGTCCACATTTTCTATATCAAATTCGTGTTTTCAGACAAAAATACGTACCAAAAGAAATTTTCGAAAAAAAACATCACATGATAAGTGCAGTTTTACCCAAATTTTTTCTCCAAATATTATGAAACCAAATTTTGTGTAATTTTGTTATTGAGAACTCCATCATTTTGTGTTCAACCAATGTCAGTGTCAATTTTGATTACCAATTTCATTCATATCACTTGGAACGTTGCATAGCAACGAACTTTTCCTGCCTAGGCAAAGAAAGTACAGCTTTCCTGCCTGTTATGTGTCAGAGGAAAGCCTCTTTCTATGCCGATTGGAGAAATTTTTATTTTTTTTACTAGGCAGGAAAGGAGTAGATTGACTGCCGCGGCTGATAGTCAGCCAAGGCAGTCAATCTACAACATAATTTTTTCTCCGAATGGTATGAAACCAATTTTGTGTGATTTTTTTATTGAAAACTCCATCGCTTTGTGTTCACCCAATGTCCATTAGTGTCAATTTTGATTATCAATTTTATTCGAATCTCTTGGAACATTGTATAGCAAGACACTTTTCCTGCCTAGGCAGAAAAAATATACCTTTCCTGCCTGTTGAGTGTCATAGGAAAGCCACTTTCCCTGCGTCTTAGAGAAAGAAGTTATTTGGGTAAAACTGCATTTATCATGCGATGAGTTTTTTTTTTCGAATTTTTTTTCGGTTCTTACGAATTCTTGTCTGAAAAACACGAATTTGATAGTGAAAATGTGAACAAACCACATTTATCGAGATATTTCAAGAAGAAGTTCGAAATTTCACCTTCTTTTTTCCCTTGTGTTGGATGCATTTGCAGCTACTTGCTCTTCTTATTTTGTCATTGGACACTTTATATACTCATGATGTACTTCAATGACACATTTTATGAAAAATTCAACAGGACATATGATTTTTATGGCAAGTTTTTCATATTTAGTGAACAAGCACACCAGATGACGGCCATTTAATGAATAGTCAATCCAAATACGAGATGTCAAATGTCAACAAATTGCTTTTGAATGACATTACACAAGCCATTATTTTAAATGATATGCTTCCTTCTTTTCACTAAATATGGATAAATCACATTTTGATATATACAGGGTGTCAATTTGAAAACTTCCCACCCTTAATATCTCCCTCCAAGTCGTTAATATGGAAAAACGAAAAGACAGGTCGATTTTATTCTCGAGGGGGACACTTTGAATTGATATTTTTGACCATCATGGTTCAACCCCCTAGGAGGGGTAGATGTCACCCTCAGAATATGAATAGGGAAGAGGGGTCAAGTGGCACATCATTTTGTAGGGCGTTCAATTCTCTTTCCAACGATACCCTACTTTACTATTTTTTGACGAGCAATTTCTGAAAAATAGCGTTCTAAATCTACAGAAGTGATCTAAACTTGCCTGCACAAAGATGCATGATTTTCAGGTTAGTATTTGAACAGAGATTTTTGAATTGATTCTCCTTTCAGTAAAACTAGTCAGGAAATTAGGTAACAACTTCACATCTTTTCAACAGGGGCAACATAATATCTTTCTTTCCAACGGTATATCTTACTTTACTATTTTTTGATAACCAGTGATTAGAACTTGCCTTAACTCAGATACATTGTCTTCAGGACGAAAATTATTGTTTTGAATCTTCCATTGATGAAAATGGTTAGAAGGTTAGGTGGCATCGTTACAATAGAAATAAATCTAGTCTACACACGTTTGATTTTTTGTTTGTTGGTTATATTACTTTGAAAAAAAACTTTCAGAGTGCCAGATAGAAATTTCAAACATCTATTCACGTACTATCTTATAAACTGTTCGAAATGTTGTCCATTTTGTTCTAAACAGTAATAAAGTCTGTTTTCGAACTCCTCTCTAACATTCTGGAAAACTTCACCACGAATCGAGCGGCATGCTGCTGTAATTCGTCCTTTGAGTTCATCAATATCCGTCGGTTGTGTTTTGTAATTGACGGATTTAAGATGTCCCCAAAGGAAAAAATCTAAAGGAGTCAAATCCGGTGATCTCGGAGGCCACTCAGTTGCTCCCCTTCTGCCAATCCATCTATCCGGGAATCTGTCATTTAACCACTGTCGGACAGGAAGAAAATAATGAGGTGGCACCGTCCTGCTGGAAATGTAACAGATCCTCCTGCAGAAGTAAATTACCGTCTGCATCAATTTGATTTTCTAGCTCGTGAGTTATAAGAGGATCGATAGTATCTTCAAGCATATCTAGGTACAGATTTCCAGTCAAATTTTCTTCAATGAATAAAGGACCAACAATGGCATTTCCAAGAATACCAGCCCAAACATTAATTTTTTGTGGTTGTTGTGTATGTCCTTCTCGAAAAATGTGAGGGTTTTCGTCACTCCAATAGCGACAATTTTGTCTATTCACATTTCCATTCAGAAAAAATGAACATTCATCGCTGAAACAGATATTTAATAATAGATTAAGGATGGCATTGACTCGATTTGACATCGTTTCACAAAATTCTATTCTTCTATCATAATCATCCTCATGGAGCTCTTGAAGAATCTGCATCTTATATGGATGAAATTTATGTAATTTCAGTGCTTTTCTCACAGTCTCGTGTGACATTCCCGTCTGTTCTGCCACTGAACGTAAGGAGCTAGTAGGTTCTGCAGCAAATGTTCCCAAAACTTCAATTTGAGCTTCTTCATTCAGTACTCTAGGATTATTCCTTTTTTTATTTTTCACCGAACCAGTTTCGTAAAACTTTTCCACCAAATCAAGCACATACCGGTGACTAACATTACAATCTGGATTTCTTTCATTAAAAAGAAATGCCGCTCTTCGTGCGCACTTTCCAGCCTCTCCATAAATCACAATCATTTCAGTTCTATTTGAAAGAGTGTAAACCATTTTCACAATTATAGGTAAAGTCCTTCTATTCCTAATTGGAACAGCATAAGAAATATACATTATACCAGGGTTGTTCCTTTGTAGATCACCGAGTGTGGAATGCATATATGTTATAATTGTGTTCAAACTGATAAACAGTACTGGTATAAAAACTGCGTGACACCTGCGGTCCGACACAGTAGCCCAATACTCTGAGTCGAATACCGGCTGTAGAAATATGATGAATATTACCTGTGCTGACTGGAATTCGTTATCTGATGCGGATGGTTCTGCTAATTTCTTTCAGTCAGTGTCGTGCGTTTGCGAAACGAACATAAATCTATTATTATCTATTGATCAGCAAAAACACGCAACAATAAGTCAGGATGGTTTCTGGAAACCCTTTGAAACAGATTCTTCAAATAATAGTGAATTAGTGTCGAACGAAAATGATTACGGAAATAAGGACTTACATGTTCAAAGTCAACGTATCGTTTTGAATATATATATGAATGCCTGAAGAAAGAAAATTACTATCAATCGCAGAACGATATTTTGAAGAGAATTTGCGAGTTAAATAAACTATCTCGTTCAACAGTTCTTCGAGTGATTAAAACTGGGGATGTCATCGGCCACTTTATCAAACCATTGTCGATCTAAATGAAAACCTAGTAGGCGACCTAGTGCGAGGAGGATAGCTCCTGCCTACTAACTACCTAACTAGGTTGTCATGCAGAACGACAATGATCAAACGTAAACAAAGAAACAAAAAATTTACACCAACAATGAGTGCATCAGCAGTAGACATTAGACAATACAAGGAGGGTCGTGCTAGAGTTAGAAGATATCGAGATTTGGAGAAACTGCGTCGGTCACGTCATAAAAGAAGAAAACAAATATTATTTGTTAATGTTCATCATGAATCCTATCATAATTCAACCCAATAACGATTCCACTTCTGAAGAAGACGAAGAAGGCGATTGATGTGTGGTGTGATTGACAGAAGGTACCTATTCGTGATATAAAATGCGCGGCAAATTATCGACTAGGTATATTTTTTATTAACGATAATACAAGGATTTGCAAAAACTCCCGATATAACAGGATATAATAATTGACATCTCTCTGGTTGTGATACGTATTTCTGGATCAGTCTAAATATCCAAGGTTCAGTTTGAAAGAGACGCATCCTTGTGTATTTTTGCAAATTCTCGAAGTATTCTTCCGAAATATCTAGAGGAATATCAAAACGAATTCATTGAACACATATACCACATAGCTCACCATTTTATTTTCAATTATAAAATATACAATGTAACTACTTATTTTCGAATATTCTTCGATATCGTTTTACATGATTTATGTGATATATCGTCTCAATACATACATTATTGATGACATCGAAATTGCGTACGCCTATGGCAAGGCTGCAAGATCATAGAGAATTGCCGCCTTCATGTTTTTATGCTGGTCCAATTGGTATTAGAAATACTTTACCTACTCTGAATAAACGTATTACTGATTAGCTCAACAAATAAAACTCATCAATCAATAATACTACCAGATCGTTTGAATTTGCTGAACAATTTTTTGCTCAAAAAACAGAGTTTTTTTAAATCAGCAGTGGCAAGAAAGGAACAAAAAAGGAAGGCCATCTGTAGAATTGAAAATCCAATGATAAACGCAAATAAGCTATCATCGAAATGTCACTATTAGATTATTGATGTTGATTTATTGGAGCTGATGGCTAATTATGTTGCCCCTGTTGAAAAGATGTGAGGTTGTTACCTGTTTTCCTGTCCAGTTTTACTGAAAGGAGAATCAATACAAAAATCTCTGTTCGAATACTAACCTGAAAATCATGCATCTTTGTGCAGGCAAGTTTAGATCACTTCTGTAGGTTTAGAACGCTATTTTTCAGAAATTGCTCGTCAAAAAATAGTAAAGTAGGGTACCGTTGGAAAGAGAATTGAACGCCCTTCAAAATGATGTGCCACTTGACCCCTCTTCCCTATTCATATTCTGAGGGTAACATCTACCCCTCCTAGGGGGTTGAACCATGAGGGTCAAAATGATTCATTCGAAGTGTCCCCCTCGAAAATAAAATCGACCTGTCTTTTCGTTTTTCCATATTATCGACTTGGAGGGAGATATTGAGGGTGGGAAGTTTTCAAATTGACACCCTGTATATAAATTGTCCAATGATGAAAGAAGAAGGGCAAATTGTTCTAAATGCGACCCAGAAGACAGACGGAAGGAGAAGAACGTGAAATTTGTAATTTTATACTGAAATATCTTGATAAATAATGGTTTGTTCACATTTTCATCATCAAAGTCGTGTTTTTCAGGCAAAAATACGTGAGTATCAGGAAAAATTTTCGAAAAAAACTACCAACATGATAAATGCAGTTTTACCGTTATTTGTTTTACTAGACAGGAAAGCACGAGATATTAGACAGGAAAGCACAAGATACTAGACAGGAAAGCACAAGATCTAATGTCGCACATAAAACATATAACTTTTTCTCCAAATTCGTCAAATTCCACGCAAACTCCAAATACTCCATCATTTTGTGCACCCAAAGTCATTGTCAATTTTGATTACCAATTTGATTCGAACTATTTCTAGGAACGTTGCATAGCTAAATACTTTTCCTGCCTATAGGCAGTACTTTTCTGCCTAGGCAGAGAAAGTACAGGGTGGCTGGAATTCGAGGCAAATCATTGGAATCTCCTGAACCGTGAGAAATACAGGGTCTGTTAAATCATGGCGAAAATGCGCAATTTGATGCTGATCAAAATGCCGCCTCAATAGTTTGGAAATTCCGAATACTTCCGAAGATATTTGAAAAAAAAAACTAATATCCGCGATTTCGTTCTTATTTTTTTCTGACTTCATTTGGAGTGATATGTCAAAATAAATATCATATTAGCATTGCCACTTTTTATGCTATATTCAATGGCATTAATAGATTCATGATCCGACGTTTCGTCTTCGAGGAGCCATCATCAACCTTCTTTTTTAAATGGTCTAAATTTTTTGTTCCTAAAAAACTAATTCCAATCCTGAATCAAACGACATATAAGACCATAAATCATTATCATTGATATTTGATGATGGTTACGAGGAAACGAGACGTCGGAACAAAAATGACTGCGAAAATGTCGAATTCATTTTGGTCTATCTCTATTTCAGTTTTCAATAAAAAGTTATTCTCCAAGTTTCTAATTCTAAGAAATGATGTTTTCTGATTTCACTATAAGAGATAGACCAAAATGAATTTGACATTTTCATTGCCATTTTTCCTCATCTACAAGTTGCCATCATCAGATTTTTGATCCGACGTTTCCGTTCCTCGTAACCATCATCAAATAACACTAATAATGATTTTTTGGTCCGAAACGTGAAAAAGTTGCAAAGTGTTATATTATGTCGTTGGATTCAGGATTGGAATTAGAGTATTTTAGGAACGAAAAAATTATTTTTGACCATTTAAAAAAACAATGGCTCCTCGAAGACGAAACGTCGGAACACGAATCTATCAACGCCATTGAATAGAGCAGAAAAAGTGGCAATGCTTACATGAAACTCATTTTGACATATCACTCCAAATAAAATCACAAAAAAAATTGAAACGAAATAGCGGATATTCGGTTTTTCAAATATCTTCGGAAGTATTCGAAATTTACAAACTTTTGAGGCGGCATTTTGATCAGCATGAAATTGCGAAACTTTGCCATAATTTCACTGACCCTGTATCTCTTACGGTTTACTAGATCCCAATGATGAGCCTCGAATTCCAGCCACCCTGTACAATGCCGTAGCGGTGTTCAATGAAAAGTCACTTTCTATGTCATTTGAAGAAAAAATAGTTATTTATTATACAAGGGAAAAAAGTAGTAGATTTTAGCTCCAGGTTGTGTTGTCTCCCGACGCGTAGCGGAGGGAGACAAAAAACCGTGAGCTAAAATCTAATATTTTTCCCGTGTATAATACACTATTTTTTTCTGTGACAGAAGGAAGGACGAATCAATATTGGGAAGATATTACATTATTTCGAAATCTGAAAATTATCGACGTGAAATTTCAAGTTTTTAACAGTAGGGACACCTGCGTTTTATAGACATCTTCTTCATTCTTTTGAAGTAATCAAATATCTGATGTCACTTCTGTCAGTTCAATTCTGTGATTTGATTTTAAAAAATTGCGAATTCAGTAGTTGTTTAGTAATATACGAAACCGCGAAGTCGAATGGAAGATAAAAGGACTTGCAGTTCTTTCTCGGAGACGGTATTATTGACTTATTTTTCGGAACTATAGCACAACAAAAGCCATTAACAGAGTATATATATGTGATATATATCCGGGAAAGAAGTACTCACTTTTTTCCCACGGGAAAAAAGTAATTTATGAAAAGTGACATTTTATAACCTGCCAACAGAGATGAAATGCCAAACTTTTTCCCCGTCACAGAAAAAAAAACATTTTTAGAAAAATCACAGTAGGTTGCCATGATGAATTATGATAATAAACGAGGTTTAGAAGTTCCACTTTGGTCCCTCAAATATGGGATCAAAAGTACTTTATTCCCTGCAGAAAATAGTTTTTCTATCCGTGTGCATGAAACTTTTACTTAGGACTCTACCTCGAGTGGGACACACTGTATATTGATAGGTAAGTTTCATTATTTGAATCAGCTGACGCATATGTAAACACCCTGTAGTGAGCTTGGAACAATACAAACGGAAAATTACCAAATCAACTGTTGAGTTATCTCCAAATAAATTCTCCGATATTTTCGCCATTATTGTAAAGAACATCCATTTGATTAATATGAACTACTAAATGTATGTATAGTGAATCTGGCAAATTTCCTAATAGGTTTGCTGAATGGACAATGAAATTTCAATATGAGACAACCAGACATCTTAAATCCAGTCAAATAATCTGAAAGGCTTTGAAACAGCGCTGGATCTTGGCAACAAAATAAAAGAGACAAACCAAACAGTCCCGCAAAATAAGTTTGCTGGTTGCAATATTGAAAAAAAATCAAAAATCACTCACCTGGAAATAGGAAGAAGAAGCTGGTGGAGTACAAGCGCATTGTTGTTGGAAATCATTATTGGAGGCGTTTCCATAATTCATCCCGATCAAGCCTCGCGGGGAATTCAGCCCCAGCAGATCTGAAATCGACGATAAAGTATCACCTGCCATGGCGATTGTTCGATGAACGATCGATTCGTTAAAACTTCCTAAAAATTCGAGTTAAACGTTTAAAAAGTTGAGTCAAATATAACCGGGCACATCGGACACGTTCTCTTTTATGTGCACAACAAGAATGAAGTTTCAATAAAAAGTCACAGCTAGCTACTTGTTTTTTGACAATCAAGTCAACAAAAACCCGAGAAGCCTACTTCGTTTTTTGTGAAACGGTCCCATTTCTGCAATACTGCGCAAAATGTTTGTTATTATTTTTTGTCAACTATAGCACTAGAAATTCCAATAGAGGTGGAGGTATTCGGATTGAAGATTACAGTTTGTCAATCATACTGAATATTACTGCTGAAATAATTGTGAATTCACTATACAGAGGGTTAATTTTCGAACATATTTAGAAATATTGGAAAAGTGGTAATTTCTTGATGAATTTCAACGTGATGAGTTACCAACCATGAACATATTTTTTCAAATGCATATTCACGTAATATACTGAGTGTACACGTTCAGAAAAAAAACATGTCCCGTTAATTGCAAAATAAAAACAGCTGGACAAAAGACTACCCAATGGGACCTTGTTGTCATGAGAAAAGAATGAAGATCGATTGAACAATTTGACAAAAGATGAAATGAATTTGTTTATACAGGATGTTGTACCTGAAAAAAATGAAGTACTAAAATATACAAGGTGTGCCATTTCAACTCGATACACACTCCTAATTTCGAATCCATCGATAATATACAGTGTGCCCATTTAGTGCGTAATTTTTCGATATCTCGGAATCCATTATCACAAGAGAAAAACTTTTGATAACAAATTCCTTCCGTTATTGAAGGTTCCTATTTCAAAAATATTTTCAACAATACTGGGTGTTTTATAAAAGCGGGACGACTCGAAGATGAGTTTTTTTAAATAGAACCTAGTATTTTTTATTCGAAATACATTCCGCTAAGGTTGAGCTTAAAAAAAATTTAATTTGGTTGCGGCGTTGCCAAGTTATAATTGATAAACCCATTTTTACCACTATTGAAGAGTCATATTGAATTGGGTATGGTATATTCATTTATTGAAATTTTGAAAATATTTTTGGCATACAGTAGTAGCAAGGTCTCACTTACACCAATCCAGTAATTTTGCGAGACAATCATTCACAGGGTGCTAAAATTCACATTCTGAATATTGTAAGATGACGTTCATTAGAAATTTTCAAATGAAACACCCTGTATTTTTCATCACAGATTTATTTCGACATCATTCGCATTTTCATCGCTGAATAAAAATCAAAATCGGTTGTGGCGTTTTCAAGTTATGAGTAATTTCCTTATGTTTAATACTATTTCAGGGCTACTTTTAAGGCATGGTTCCTTTATTTGATTTGAGTGTGGGAATATTGCTTGCCACATGACATCCGAGGTTCTACATATCATTCAGGTATTTTTGCGATATGTGCATTGTCCAAATTTATAATTTTCCGTAATCTTGTTACTTATGATTTAAATAATATGTACCTATGTGAAACAAACAAACATGCCAAAAGCAACGCCTGCCTTTAAAACAACTTCTACAATACAAACAATGGAAATATGGATTGCGAGAATAAGGACAATTTTTTGAAATTTGGGCCAATTTTATTGTCGTTATTCCCACAATCCATACCTATCTCCATTTAACTTGAAGGAGGTGAACATAATTTTTTTTTTTTCAATTGCATTTCCTCGTTGGACCCAGCACTGGATCCAACGCCCCATAAGTCGAAACTTGTGCGGGGTTAGAAAAGCATACATTTACAAACATCCATGGCCTAACTGGGATTCGAACCCATGCCTCGGTGGGAGTCCCCATACGAACTCAGCGCCTTCGCGCTCTCGACCACCGGGCCGCCTATAATGATACAAAGAATATTTTTTTACTACGCGGATTTCGGGGAGGAATTCAGCAAAATTTTAAATAAATTCAAGATATATTTGATTGTGGCGATGTTTGATAAGTCATTACACGAATATAACTGTATTTCTAAAAATTAACTCATAGTCTGCAAAAAATCTATGAAAGTAGCATTTTGGATAAATTTGTCAAAACCCATTTAAATCAAACTTGGAGAGCCTGTGAATGTTCCTATTGTAAAAAAATATATGAATGGTCAATGAAGAGATTCGATTATACCGTATACCAACGCAATATTTCCACAATACAAATAAATGAATGGACTACGACGTACAAATTACCCCGAGATAGTAGTAAAAATAAGGAAATTATCCATAACTTGACAACGCCGCAACCGATTTCGATTTTTTTTTCAGCGATGAAAAGGCGAAAGATGTCGGATTAAATTTGTGAATAAAAATACAGGGTGTACAATTAGATAAGTTTTAATGAATGTCATCTGAATCTTGCAAAATTCCAAATGTAAAATTGAGCGCTCTGTTAAAGAAGATGTCGCAAAATTACTGGATTGGTATACGTGTGAATGAATATACCATGCCCAATGCAATTTGACTCTTCAATAGGACTCTTCAATATAGTGGTGAAAATTGATTTATCAATTATAACTTGTCAACGCCGCAGCCGATTCCAATTTTTTTACAGCGATGTGAAGGTAAACCTTGGCGGAATAAATTCCGAATAAACAATACTGGGTGTTCCATTTAAAAAAAAACTCGTCTCCGAGTTGTCCCGCTTTTATAAAACACCCAGTAGTGTTGAAAATATTTTTGAAACAAGCAACTTTGGTAACTGAAGGAGTTTTTCTTTCAAAGTTTTCCTGTCTAGGTCATGGCTTTCGAGATATCGAAGAATTACGCACTAAATGGACACACTGTATATTATAGTACTCAACGAGCTATCTTCGAAAGTGTGGACAAATCTGAAATATTAAAATGTTCCTACTATCGTTTGATAAAACGTTTGGAATTTCAGAAATTACTAGATTTTTTCCGAAAAAGTGGATAGCCCTATACCGAGCCCTATACAGAATTTTGACGCAATAGAAACACATCGAATACTTAGATACGAAGTATCATGACATACAGAAAAATTTCTCTTGGCTAACCAGAAATCACTGAAGAGAGTAAAGAGTTGAAATTTTTTTATGGCGCACATCTTTTTTCCTGAAAATATAAATATTAGTGATTGATTCTAGTAAGCGGATATTGGAAATTCGAAAATACAAAGTGTTCTTTTTGGGGCACAGAAATATGATGAATTTTAGTTAATCCGTACCTACCTGGATTTTTCTCGTGACTGATAGGCGAGTTGCTGGGTACAGGAGAACTTGATTACCAAATTCCAAAGAGATATACTGGGTGGTTTGTAACTAATGTCCTCTCAAAGAATTGAGCAAAGTTGATAAAGCACCCTATACCTCGAATATAAACCCTAAAAGTATGGTAGGGTAAAGTAAGGTTATCTCGTGATATTCTGATGAAACTGTAGATTTTTCCATGAAAAATCAAAGGAAATCAATATTCGAACTCCGGTAGTAAACTTACAATACTTAGGCAACATATTCATGAAAAATTACATTGATTATCAAAAATCCTGAATTTTTGGATGGATTTTTGTTGATGCGGAAAAATGAGGCAATGTTGTGATAGGACATATAATGTCGTGATATGGGTAATTTAATGTCGTGATAAAATGCAAATGCGTACATTTCATTACAATTCAACATGACACTCATTTATAATTACAATCACTGGTGCCTGTTATCTTCTAGGTCTTCGCAGGTATTGCACATGTACACATCTTCATCATCTTGGAAGTCAGTTTGACAGGTTGTATGGTATGGAGTGAGACAGAAGGAACATTGTACCCAATTGGCGCCAGTTTTCCGTTTGACATCAAAAGAAAACTTCACCTCACATTTTCCGCAAGTCCAATCTTCGTCTTCTTCATCATTGGTCCTAGAGGAGCTGGGAGCTTCAATTGTAGTTGATGTGGAAGCAACTGGACCATCTGAGTCTGTATCCGCATCGAAAGTTGTTAGCAAGCGGGCCCGAGAGTCCCCCTTTCTCTTGCGTGTTGATATTTCTCTTCTCTGCACATTAGGCACTTTCAGAATCTCGTCCTCCGTCAGGGAAGGTGTAGAGCTAGAAGTTGTTTTGACAGGAGTAGATGCTTCTGACGTTGATAACAGTTGTATTTGCGGATCAGGAGCTGGCTGGTCTGTTAACATCGATGGTTTCAAAGCTTCTGGTGGAATTGCATTCCGATTGAAGGGATAGGCTCCAGATTTCTTGAATGCATTAATAATATTCATTGGTGTCATGCTTGCTATGAAAGGTTCGCTGAAAATCTCATGAAAGTTGTAACGGCTGGGTTTTTCAAGTGGATGAGCAAGCATGTAATTATTCAGAGCTTTACCCCAATGACTTTTCAGAGGCTTGTAAACACCTACATCTAATGGCTGCAATAGATGTGAGGTGTGCGCAGGAAAAGTAAACAAAAAAATTTGGTTGTCCTTTGCTAATTGAATTATTCCTGGATTTATATGGGAACTGTGGGAATCCATCAATAAAACAACAGGTCTGCAAGAAGGGATAGAAGCTATAAAGAATTCGAACCATTCTTTGAACAACTGTTCGTTTATCCATCCTTTTGAAGATAGCCTAGTTTTGGCATTGGGTAGAGCATTCTTTGCTAAATCATCATTCCACCGAACTCCTTTGAATATGACAAATGGGGGAATGAAGGTGCCATTTGCGCAGACACAGCCAATCACAGTGTGAGTATCTCCTCGTTCAGCGTAAGTTCTCTTATAAATGAATCTCTTACCAACCTGGCTGACAATTTTTCCACTCTTAACAACAAATGTTAGGCCAGTCTCATCAACATTCCATATTCTATCAGGCTTGTCCATGATATCTAGTTTTGTTAAGAGGTCTTCCAGTTTAGAATAATAATCGTCAATCATCGTTGGGTTGGCCATAGATGCTCTATAAGCTGAAAGATTTTCTGGAGTACGAAGTGATAAGTTATATCGCTCTTTGAACTTGGACCACCACTGTTGAAGATGTTCTTTTTATGATTGTGTTAATTTCATGTACATATAGTATATTATAAAAAAATAATAATGTCAGTTAGACAGAAAAAAAAAAAAAATAGATTCTGACACGAATTTTCAAGATAGAATTTTATTAAATATACCATTTATAGTATATTCTGAAATATTGGTCCTTCGAGATATAGAAACCAACACTGTGGACAGCAGTTTACGATAAGCAGAATACTGAGTATATGGAAAAACCAAACGGCAAGAGACTCACAGCAGGAATCAATAGAAACCTAGATAAGAATTACGTTTGGCCCGAGAATTTTGCTTCAGCTAGGACTATTATGACCGACGAAAGAAATAAAAGAACAGAAACTAATGAAATCGATACTCATGAATCTGTTTCTCATCAGTCAGCAAACAAATCGAATCATACTTCTCGACATTCAACTCATACCAAATGTTCTAAGAGTAGTATTGAACTTCTAAGGAAAAGAGTTGAATTGGAAGCAGAAAAGGCAAAACAAGTTTTGTTGGATCAAGCCTTGAAGGAGAAGCTGAAGATTATCGAGATGGAAAGACAATTACGTGAAGCAGAAATCTTGGAGTTGGAAGAAAGACACTCTCAAATGAGCTGCAGACGTAGTGAAAGTTTGAACCTTCACGAGCATGATGTTGACATTTCTCCAAAAAGTTTTCTCGAAAATGATCCAGTGACTGAGTGGGTGAATCAGATTCCAAACGGATTCGACCAATTGAGTATTGCAGAAGTCGCAGATGTACCAAATATGCAGATGAATTCACCACAACATGAAAATGCTATGATGCATTCATATACAGGGCCCAACAATCCCGTTATTCAGATGACTTCAGGGCATTTGGACCAGATATGCCAAATAATGAGAAAAAACTGCCAACCAGGTACATCAGGACTTGGATCATCAAACTATTCAAGCTTACCTAAGTTTGACGGTAATCCAGAAGATTGGGCAATATTTCTCAATCAGTTCAAGAGAACCACGGAAATATATCGTATTTCGGATGAAGAGAACATTATTCGACTGCAGAAGTGTCTCACTGGACGAGCAAGAGAATCTGTACTTCCACTTCTGATATCATCTTCGAATATATCCAAAATCATACAGACTCTTGAAATAACATTCGGGCGACCAGAATTTATAATTTCTACACTGATCGAAAAGGTAAGGAAAGCTCCTCCTCCCAAAGAAGGACGATTCGAAACTTACCTACCCTTTTCAAACGTAGTTGAAAATTTAGTGACGACTATGCAAGTTTTCAACAGTACTGGACACATGAACAATCCACAATTGTTATCTGAAGTAATTGTGAAGTTACCACCATTTCTTAGACTAGAATGGGCTAAAACAACAATTACCAGAACTGACGTGACATTGAAGGAATTTTCTGACTGGTTGAGAGAAATCGCCATAGCAGCTTCTTCATGTATTAGTGCAGGCATAGTCGACAAAAAAGTATTCGAAAATGATAATTTCGAATCTAGACGGAAGAAAGAAAACGTGTTTTCAACAGGAAAAATTGAGACAGGAAAGAAGTCCAACTGCAATGTCTGTAAAAAAAGTTATCACCCTGTAGAAGAATGTGATGCTTTCAAACAAATGGATGTTAACGAGAAATGGAAGTATGTAACATCGAAAAAACTTTGTTTCGCTTGTCTCCGACCTGCTCACACTGTTTTCAAATGCAGAAAGAGAAAAAAGTGCAGCATTGAAGGTTGTGAAAAATTTCATCATTCTATTCTACATAATCCAGACATGGTGAAGACCTTCCTTTCTAAAGATGAGTCTTCAGATTATCAAAGCAATCATTCAGAGAGAATTCATCATTCACGGGACGACCAGGCAGAAATACTTCTTCGCATAGCACCAGTGAAATTGAAAAGTCACAATAAAGAAATTTTCACCTTTGCTCTATTCGACGAAGCAGCGACTACAACTCTGGTTGACTCCAGGATTGCAGAGGAAATAGGACTCGATGGACCGGTCGAGCCCCTTTGTTACCAGTGGCTGAACGAAGTGAGCAGGAATGAAGACGATTCGAAAAGAGTTTCACTAAATATTTCTGGGGTGGATGAAACGGCGAAAACTTACCGAATTTCTGGCGCAAGAACAGTTCGAGATCTATCCTTACCAAAACAGACAATAGATGTAGATGAAATGGCAAAGATGTATCCCTATATCAAGCAAGTTCCAGTAGTTTCCTTCAGAGATGCTCAGCCCATGATATTGATCGGACAAGACCAATGTGCTTTAACAATAGCACGAAAACTATACCAAGGTTCTTCGTGGAATACGCCATTTGTTTCGAAAACTTTGTTGGGATGGGTCATCCATGGACGAAAACCTGAGTTCAAACAGAATCTTGATAGATCTCTGGTATTTCATCTGTGTTGCAGTCAATCACAAGAAAATGACGAATACTTGCATAATCTTGTGAAAGACTCATTTAAGACTGAAAATTTTGGCGTTAAAATAATTGAAGGAAACGGAAGATCGAAAGAAGACGAAAGAGCACTAGAAATTATGGAAAAGACTCTGAAGATGGTTGAAGGAAGATTTGAACTTGGATTATTGTGGAGGAACGACGCGGACATTCTACCAGATAGCAAAACGGTGGCAATGAATAGACTGAAATGTATGGAGAGAAAAATGGACAAGAATGTTAATTTTTCTGAAAGATATTGCGCTAAAATTGAAGAATATTTGAAGAAAGGATATATACGAAAACTTGAACCAGATGAGGCTAAGAAAGACGGACCAAGAACTTGGTATTTACCTCATTTTGGTGTGATTAACCCGAATAAGCCCACCAAATTGAGGTTAGTGTTTGATGCTGCAGCCAAATCAAATGGTATAAGCTTGAATACTCAACTTTTACAAGGCCCTGATTTATTGAGGAGTTTAACTGCCATCTTATGGAAATTCAGACAGAGAAAAATAGCGTTTTGTGGAGACATCAGAGAGATGTTCCATCAGATATTAATAAGAGACGAAGACTGTTCTGCACAACGATTTTACTGGAGAGGAAATGATAGATCTAGATTTCCAGATGTATACGAAATGAAGGCCATGACTTTTGGTGCAACATCCTCCCCTTGTATGGCGCAATTTGTGAAGAACAGAAATGCGGAAAATCATCTGAACGAATTTCCAGAAGCAGCCAAAGCCATCATTGATAAGCACTATGTGGACGATTATTTAGATGGAACAGACTCTGAAGTTCAAGCAGCACAACTAATATCTCAGGTAATTGAAGTTCACAGACGGGGCGGTTTCGAGATTTGCAATTGGATATGCAATTCCCAGGAGGTTTTGAGAACCATTCCAGATGAACTTCGATCTGAATCTCAGAAAAAACTGAATTCGTTCTGTCAGGAGCCATCAGAGAGGATTCTGGGTTTATGGTGGAGACCAGAAACTGATGATTTCACATTCTCTACTCACTGCCATAAAGTCAATCCAAATGTGATGAATTCTTCGAAATTCCCAACTAAGCGAGAAGTTCTTCAGTTGACTATGTCTGTTTTTGATCCACTCGGATTTTTGTCACCTTTGATTATAAAATTCAAAATTTTCATGCAAGATATATGGCGCCTTGGAATTGGTTGGGATGACATGATTACCCCAGAAATGGAGTCCAGGTGGACTCACCTGATGCAAGAATTCCGATCAATTGAAACAATATTCATTCCAAGGTGGTACGGACCTAATTTATCACAAAGTACCTGCATAGAACTCCATGGATTCTGCGACAGCAGTGAAAAAGCATTCGCTGCAGTGGTCTATTTACGTTTTGTGGTTGGAAATATCATCCACGTAGCCTTCGTCAGTGCTAAAACTCGAGTAGCACCATTGAAACAACTCAGTATACCGAAACTCGAACTTCAAGCAGCTGTTATGCTGAGTAGACTCATGAACACCATTCAAAGTAATTTAGAAATCAAAATATCGACATCTTATCTGTGGACGGATTCGAGCACCGTACTGTATTGGATAAGATCAGAATCAAAAAGATTCAAGACCTTCGTCTCGCATAGAGTCGGCGAAATTTTAGGACTGACAGACGTCTCCAGTTGGTGTTGGGTTCCTGGGGAAGAAAATGTTGCAGATGAGAGCACTCGGCAAGTTCCAAACAAAAATAACAATTGGTTAGATGGTCCAGAGTTTCTAAGGTCTACCTCAGGATCTTGGCCAAAAGAAAAGAGGGAAGAACTGAACTTGGATATGCTGGAAATAAAAAAAGAAAAAGTTTTGATCACAAGGATAATCGAGAGTTATCTACCTGATGTTCAACGATTTTCAAAATATAGAAGACTTGTTCGAACAACAGCATGGATGATGAGATTTATAGAAAATTGTAGAACAAGAGAGAAAATAACAGGCGAGCTGAAGAATGATGAAATAGAGAGGGCTGAGAGAATTTTACTCAAATACATTCAGAGCATTTGTTTTCCTGAAGAAATATCAGATCTAAAGAAAGAGAAATCAGTATGTAACACTAGCAAGCTACTTTCTTTATCACCGTTCATAGACGAGGAAGGAATCCTGAGAATCAAAGGACGACTTCAAAATTCTGAGGACTTGAACTTTTTCCAGAAATTTCCCATCATCCTAGACCCAAAACATCGTTTCACGAAATTGCTAATTGAAGATTATCATAATAAATTTCAACATCAAGGACAGGAGCTTTTGATCAATGAAATTCGACAGAAATTTTGGATACTGAAAATAAGAAGTGCTGTCAGAATGTGCAGTAATAATTGTTTTTATTGTAAAAAATCTAGAGCAAAGCCAGCTGTTCCGCAGATGGGACAATTACCAGAATGCAGACTTCAAAGCTTCGTCCGACCATTCACCATAACAGGTATGGATTATTTTGGACCTGTTACGGTGACTATCGGGAGAAGACACGAAAAACGATATATAGTACTTTTTACATGCATGAGTGTGAGAGCTGTTCATTTGGAAATTGCCAGTACTTTGAATACCGATTCTGCGATTATGGCAATCCGTAGATTCATTGGAAGGCGAGGCTATCCACGAGAAATTCATTCCGATAACGGAACGAATCTACACTCAGCTAACAAAGAATTGAAAAATGCTGTGAAAAACTTGAAGAAAGAAGACATTTCAGCGTATCTGACCACTAAAGAAATAAATTGGAAATTCATTCCAGCAGCTTCACCACACATGGGAGGAAGCTGGGAGAGGTTGATCAAGTGTGTTAAGTCCGTGTTGAGAGTTACACTGAAAGAAAGATGCCCGAAAGAAGAAGTTCTGTATACGTTGGTTGTTGAGGCTGAGAATATGGTCAATAGCAGACCTCTGACGTATGTATCTTCAGATTCAAATGACCCTGAGAGCATCACACCAAATCACTTTCTCCTCAACTCATCAAGTGGAGCATCTCCAGTGACTGGAAAATTCGACTCGAAAGAAATCAACCTCAGAAAGCAGTGGAGAGTTTCGCAAGCATTGTCTGATATGTTTTGGCGGCGATGGGTGAAGGAATATCTACCCACCTTGAATAAGAAGGGCAAATGGCATTCGGACATCAAGAATGTGAAAGTCAATGACGTTGTCATCGTCGTGGATGACACACAAGCTCGAAATTCATGGCCATTGGGAGTGATTCAGAGAGTTTATAATGGGAAAGATGGCAAAGTCAGAGTTGTCGACGTGAAAATGAAGAATGGTACCTTCAGACGACCAGTTGCAAAAATATGTAGATTGTCTCATGTAACAGAAGAGTAATAACGAAAAGACGAAGATTAGTTTTATAAGTTTTGAATTTATCGACATGATATGGCTTCAAAACTAAGGGGGGAGAAATGTTGAAGATGTTCTTTTTATGATTGTGTTAATTTCATGTACATATTTGGTACATCTGCGACTTCTGCAATACTCAATTGGTCGAATCCGTTTGGAATCTGATTCACCCACTCAGTCACTGGATCATTTTCGAGAAAACTTTTTGGAGAAATGTCAACATCATGCTCGTGAAGGTTCAAACTTTCACTACGTCTGCAGCTAGTTTTATAAGTTTTGAATTTATCGACATGATATGGCTTCAAAACTAAGGGGGGAGAAATGTTGAAGATGTTCTTTTTATGATTGTGTTAATTTCATGTACATATAGTATATTATAAAAAAATAATAATGTCAGTTAGACAGAAAAAAAAAAAAAATAGATTCTGACACGAATTTTCAAGATAGAATTTTATTAAATATACCATTTATAGTATATTCTGAAATAACCACCATTTGCTCGCTATTTGCTTCTCTGTATTGAAGAATTTTTCGCGGTTTATTGTTTTCGCTAGATCATATGCCAGTTTACGCACTTTCAGAACAGTCAGCCCAAATCCCAACTCTTGCATGGTGTTGATATAATTATAAATTTTCAATTCCAATTCCGGAGGCAGAGTGAATGGTCTTCCCAATTTTGGCAAAGTGGAATGCTCAATATCAGCATTGCCTGCAAGGAAGTCTTTCAGCGTCGACCAAGGTACACCAGTGTCTTTAGCTGCCCGATATAGACTAAAATTTTGATTCCGCACAAGCCGAGCTGCTTGAACTAAGCTGGCATGTTCATATTGTCTTTCTTTGCCTTTTTGGACTTTCTTCTTCTTATGAGTCATATTTCTACAAAAGAAAAGATACACAGTGAATGAAACCTATTGAACCAGCTTTGTTTACTTTTTTCCATTTCAAAATAGGTAGGTAATGTCGTGATAGAAAAAAACAAAGATTCAGACCTCAAAATACTGAAGATATTATTCATACAAGTCTAAAGTGGCGTGATATTACAATAAACTACTCTATTATTGATTTAGAAAAAAAATATATTTTTTTTATCAGCAGTTGAATAGAATGCAGAAAATAATGGAGTCACACCCTAAGAATCTTGCTACGTTAGCTAAGGGTTTATAAACACCCCATAAATGGAATCAACAAAATTTAAAAGCTGAGCATCAACTACAATTCATAATCTTCAAAATGTGATATCACACATTGATCAAAATTGATATTTACCTTAATTACAACCACAAACGACACGAACGGCAATCGTAAAATGCAACGCACTCTGTGAGCAATGGAATTTGTTGTTTATTCTGAAGAGTGAGGCTGCAACCCGGAGTACAAGCATCTAAGTTGGTCAGCCAGCTGGAGTACAAGTTCCGCCATCTCTAGGACCATCGAGCAGGTAAATTTGAAGACAGGCAATGTCCTCAGAAATATTTCAAGAACTATCACGACATTGCCTATGTCACGAGATTACCTTACTTTACCCTATATTCAGAACCACCTTGATGATCCATCGTTGAGTTTTTCCGATTTCCAATAGGACATATTGGGTTATACAGGGTATGTCACGACGAGATTCACTATCTCGATATCGAGAATCAGTCGGGAGATAAACATAATATGCATGCTTATATTTTAAAATACGCTCTCTTCATTTGAAATAATTTCAGCAATGCAGTGTTGCCGCTTCTATCAAAAAGTTGCAACAACTATATTTTATTGCATTTTTAGATTCTCCCTGAAGAGCTGATTCCATCGATACATCAAACTTGGGATCTATCGGAAATGATTACAGAGATATAGGGTGTTTGATCAAAATCGAGATTTTTCAACTTTAGGATTTGTTTGTGTCGAAACTATTCATTATCGGTCAAAACGGCTCACATGTCCTTATCCCAACTTTTTATTTACTATTTACTGATATTCAATCGGAACAGATACAGGGTGATCAGAATTTTGAATCTTGAACCACCCTGTATCTGTTCCAAGATTGATAAAAAACTGCAATTAGGAAAAAGTTAGATACATGATTTCGTCATTCATTGAAATATCAAAATGTGTTCAATGGCGTACCTACTTGAAAAGAGTTATATCGATTTACTTCGAAGAGAATGCTAAGTAGTTTTAGTACTTATACTTATCCTGCAATGAGCTCATGATAATAAATTTTCACAGCAAATTATCAATTAAGATTGGAGAAAAATATTTCGCCACTGATCATTCGTTGCTAAGAAATGTATTGTCATCGTTATCTTTCAATGGGCCTTTCCAGTCATTTCTGGAAAAAATGTATCTCAATTCATCGTATAAAAATCATTGAAAACGCTAAAATCAACGAGCAAATTTAACCGTCCATACATGGCTGCGAAACGTGTGACATCAGTTCGCGAGCAATTTGGATTAATAATACCCTCACCTTCTTGCGAGTGCCAATAAAATGCACAATGGACTCGACAATGTTGCCAATATGGATAGAGAGCACTGATTAGTCGGATATTGATTTCTAGATTTTTTCATTTCAGCGAATAATACAGATGCTGTTATATTGGATATTTATTTTATTTGATTCAGACCAAGGAAGAGTCCTTCTTATCCTGATATCTATTATGAAACAATTGAAGTTTGATGCGAACAGTCCTCCTGCACCAAATAAGTTTCAGAAATACATTCTGAGGATTGAAAAAGATCGAACGGAATAAATGAATATCAGAAACTTGAGAATAGTAAATTTGGTCATAAATGTTTCGATATTTTGTCTAGTTTATGGTCAAACTCGGTCTCTTGTACTTTGATTGATCACGTGGGTCATAATCAACTGCATTTCAAAGAAGCTGATTCTCATGAACATCAGCTTTTTCGATAGACTTGATAATTCGTTCTCTAATGACTGACACGATTGAAAGGAGTTTCAGATCCCTGGCGATCTAGTTATTCCGAACATACCAAGGAGATCCTGTCGCCATTCTCGCGATTTTGTTTTGTTATGTTCGTAATCTGGTAATATGAGATTTAGCTGTGTGATTGGCCTGATATCCATGATGTAAATATTCAATTTTTGTCTGAAACCCAATTTACTTCGTCTGTTCAATGTGATGGGCCCAGCTGAGCTTTTTGTCAATGCACACACCTAAGTATTTAACTTGTGGAGATCACTCTAACTCATGACCATCCAGGACTATTCTGGTTCTGGGAGGTCTCCGCTCCCTTCCGAGTGCGACCAATTGTGTTTTTGTAGGATTCAATTTGATCTTCCATCTTAGGAAGTACTCGAAGAGAATTCAGCGCGCTTTGGAGGTTCATAGCTGCTTGCTTAAAATTTGTCGAATATGTAAGAACTGCCGTATCATCAGCAAAAAACGACATCTTGCATAAAATGTACAACAGCGGCGATAAAACTGCACCCTGAGGAACACCAGCTTCAATGGACTTGATACCAGATCGTTGATCATCAAGTTTCACTTGAAAAGTTCGATTTTTCAGAAATTAACACATCAACTGAATCAAATCGTCAGGAAAGTCCATATCGATCATTTTGTACAAGATACCATCATGCCACACCTTGTCAAATGCTTTCGCTATCTCAAGGAGATCAAGATGGGTCTTTTGTCTATCATTTCTCAACGATATTGTGTTCTCAATGAGTCTCAAGACTTGTAGCTCAGTTGAGTGGCCACTACTGGCCAGTTCTGGAACCGAACTGCTCATACGGTATCAGCTCGTTGTCTTCGATGAATTCATGTAACCTCTGTTTAATCACTCGCTCAGTTATCTTAGATGGAGAGCACAGGAGACTGATAGGACGATAGCTCTGGCGGGAGAGCATTATCCTGGCCCTGATTCATAATCATCACTACTTCGGCATGCTTCCATCTTTGAGGGAAATATTATTATAATAGTTTCAATATGGCGTTGATGATTTTATTTCTGACAGTGACATTATAAGCTTATATCGTCATAGTTACGATATCTATTATGAGGGTCATAACTCCCTTGGGATGTTATAGATGCTATAATTCCCTCTAACTAAAATTAAATAGGAAATGCATAGCAACAACCACGCAGTAACGTAGCAATAAGGAATCTCCTATTCGCGGTAGTCAAGATGGAAAAACATGTCTAACTTCCAATCGGAAAGGTATCTAATGAATGAAATCAGTCAGAAATAAAATTATCTATGTATCACGGGAATTACTGAGCCTCAATAACCTCAGGCAATTGCAAACTTTGCCATCGGTAATTAAGGCCCTCATAATTCCCTTAATACATAAATAACTATTACATTACATTTACAAGTGTTTGTGCTTTGATGTAGCCGATTATTTCATCCGTAAATTCGTGATACTGAAAAATTGCATTGCATGATTAGGTAGATGGTTGATTTCTGTTGTTGGATTATCCAAAATTGTAAGTGAAATTTCATTTCATGTTTAATCACAGTGGTATTCATTACATTCGATTTCAAATCCCTTCCAGTAGAGTACTTTCAAGTTTAGGAACTTATCTATATTATCCTACTATAGGTGAAGAAACATATTCTGAATCAATCATTACTAAATTGCTTACTTGATTCTATTTTTATTGATTTTAGTACAAGCATCAATGCCTTCTTATCGATAATAATAATATTGAGAGATGATAACAGTGAAGTTATGTGCGGAATAAGGTATTTTTAACTTGGCAACATTGTGTCAGCACCAGTTACTTTCTCTTTGAGACATATTAGGCCTGTTCGTTTGTCATGCTCACCCTGCTAAGAAGTGATGTGAGTAATCTCCGCGAAATTTCAGGGAGCAGAAATATCCAATCAGATTGATCAAGTTGAATGACAAATGAAAACAAAGAAAATGACGAAAAATATAACAAAAATATTCAAATATGGCAAAAAAGAGTAGAATTGTCAACATTGCAGAAGTGATAGACGCGAATTTGGACATCATCCTCGAATAATGCCAACGGTTTCATTATTTTAATCACTTATTCTTTTCTCGCGATCAACATCAACGATCAAAAACTCCAATCAAAACCAAATCAAAACTTTGGAAATTACTCATATTAGACTAAGTTCAGAAATTATTTGTGCCATTGCTTTGTGTTCGTTTGTGTTGAGCAGTAAATCAAGCATTCTTTTTCTTTCAATTGAGCAAAGAGATTAATGGTCCTAGTGGATCATAAAAATCAAATCAATGCCGTCAGATCACGTGATCTACATGATTTTTTTGAGTATGTTGAGCTTTAAACGAGCTGGCATATATTTGCCGTATTATTAGAAATTCAATATTCCAGAAATTAGTATTTGATATATCGTAACACTGTTCAACTTTTTGATTATCTTAAGTAGTTAACGAAATTTCAACCTCATAACTAAAACCAAACTAAGTATATAAAAAGCGTCTCACTGTTATATGTCTGCATCACATTTTAGCCTAGCTGATCTTGAAAATATTGGAATATTTCGTAGTTCAGAGTAAATAGAATGTGATTTCCAATCAACTAATCACCTACTACATAGTTATTCCGAATCATGACATTCCTTGCACCAGTTTGCACATAGGACAATTCAAGGATTTTATAGAGACCTGGCAACAGCGGAGTACTTCCGAGCCGTCGCATATCCAACCAATCAAATAGCAAGAAGACTGACATCACAGTTCAGTAGCGTTCGAATTTATAGGGATAGATAGGTATAGAAATTGCATTTTAAATATCAAATAATTCATTTGTTGTTCGTTATTTTAGATGAATATGTGGTAGGAATAACGTTTCTGACTTCCCCCCTTAACATTATAGCGAAATGGGGTCAACATTTACGATACTGAAAAGGCCCATTACTTTCAAATATTATTATTATTATTATTATTACAGGATATCATTAGAACACCCCTGTGCATTAAAGTAAGGATCAAACTCATTACTCATTATCTAAGTTGAAATCATTTTGTTCTCGAACGAATTGATCGATTTCATTTTTCCAACACCTATTTTACGTGAAAGCATAATAACAATGCAACTTTATTACTTAAGGAAAAACTCGATAATTAACGTTACTTAACAGAGAATAATAACAACAATTACGCAAAACGTTAGAAATTGCCAACCGAAGAGATGGTTCACCGTGTTATTAAAACATACCGATTTAATAATCCAACCCATAAAGCAATTGGGCCGAAACTGTTAAAAGAAGTATGGGTATTCACTTATGTGATCAAAATTATTGCAAACACACATTTCAGAATTGTTAATTCGTATGGACATGCAGATAATTTCGAATAGGTAAATCGTATTCAATTCTTGAACACCCTTTGCCTCCCATTGATTCAATTTTTCCGATAAACCCTACCCCTATCTCCAATGTATCTTTGTGTTCATTCATCAATCTAATCAATGGGCGTGTACAGCTTAGTAGAACTTTTAACTCAAACCATGTTTATAATGATCCTTTTATACATAAATAATGATTGACGACATAATTCGATCAAAAAATCAACTGGAATGTTTTATTTTTGGACTTAAATAATAGTACCTTCTGAAAACGGCCCCTCTTATGACGTAGAAACCTCATCTCGCTAACTGATATATTAATTCTTTCAACTGTGTTCTCGCACTAATTCACTCTGACAGAAATTATGTATCACATCATCGCCTCGTTTTCAGAGGTCCGAAAAATCGGGGATTACAATAATTTTTTATAAAACGTAGGGAGCTCACAGCAAGAAACGGTTTGCGGTGGTGAGCTAGTTTGGGTGAGTTCTATCGAATTATGAAATACATTTTTCTTGTGATATAAGCCCATTGTTGAGCAACCCAATTAACTGCGCTTTTTATTTTCCACTTTTCTCAGTTATTGCTGATCACCTCCATATATCGCACCTCTCTTCAAATATCAACATCCCCAACCAATAATGCCATTTTTCCCAGTATTGTCGATCCTACCCCTTTATTGCCCTATTTTGTCATTCATTGAAGACCATTGCCTTCTTGCCCCATTATCAACCATTATTCATATATCGAACTCCCAATTAGTTATTCAGTTCCTCTCAATTTTTCATTCATTTAAAAATAAATAGCCATACCATTCCCCCATGAAAAGCATCATTATCCAAATTGATCCGAGCGAAAGCAAAATTTGTGAGTCAAACAAAGTCAATTTTGATCCGAATGAAACATGCTATTTTTTCTGCAACCGAGAGAATGAACTAAAAGGAATATGTGAAATAACCACCAATGCCGTACCATAGGTATGCAATACAACAAATAATCCGTGTGGTGAGAATATTCTACCTGCATTAACACATCAGGTTTATTCAATTTTCAAGGTTGTCCGAATTGTAGTTTCAATATGAATATAACCACAGAGTCCATTTGTGCATGGACCAAGTGTCAGCCCTAATAGCAAATACCGCACTAGTGCCAGGTATAGGAAAAATACGTGGAAAATGATAGGTTAGTGAGCATATCGACAATAATAATAACGATTATTAATTTCCCTCCATACTCCACTGTGTTTGGCTCGGTAATCAAATGAAGATAAACCATATCGTTATGTGAGACAAAAAAACTATTGCTGGCCGTGATTATTCAAAGACAAGTTATCCATCCCTAGAATACCGAATGAAATACAGATCAAGCAAGTATGTGAATCTTGAAGGCCAAGCAACATAGATATGTTTGTGATAGTGATAGAAACGTCAATTCAAAAGCTGTGTCGGTTGCAGAAAAATTTTATTTACGAATTGCTGATTATATAAACTGAAGAATCAGTCAGTTTTTTCACTCCCGCTGATCATTTATTGCCGATTATCTCAATTTATTCATTAGCCTAGCTCTCCTATGTATCACCAATTATGTCCAATTATGTCCAATCTCATCCCTTCCTCCCAAGAAAAGCCACTTTCCCAAATCAATTCAGATTCGCAAAAAACAAATTTCATTTCCAAATTGCTGGCTACAAAAATGAAGACCACACGGGAAAAAGGGAAACTGTCAAAAAGTTAGTTTCGAGAAAAACGCATCTCAATGTTTAGATGCTTCGAAAAAAAAAAATTTTGCTTGGTCTCAAAACGAATAACGGTCCTGATGGAATTCCACCCATTATCATCAAAAAATGTGCACCAGAATTAACACCGATTCTCTGCAAGTTGTTTACCATCTCGTACAGGTGGGGTATTTTTCCATCATGCTGGAAGACAGCTAGAGACCAACCAATCCCCAAAAAAGAGAACAAGAACCTGCCCAACAACTACAGACCCATTGCCCTGTTATCAGTAATCTCCAAAGTGATGGAGAAAGCCATCAATATTGAGCTTATCAAATATCTGGAGAGCTCAGGAATCATCAATGATAGACAATACGGCTTTCGCCACCGAAGATCTACTGTAGTTCTACTTGCCTACGTCACCCATTTATGGCAATCTTCAATAGAAAAACACGGGGAATCTCTAGCTGTCGCGTTGGACATATCGAAAGCATTCGACCGTGTTTGGCACGAAGGACTCCTCCACAAACTACCATCATACGGCTTACCACCTCAGCTCTGCCATCTCTTATCGAGTTTTCTTTCAGGCAGATCGCTTCACGTGGTGGTGGACGGTGTATCGTCTGATACCATTGGCATCAATTCCGGCGTTTCACAAGGATCAATTTTGGCACCAACATTATTCCTGCTTCATATCAATGATCTGTTGGGAGTAACAACTTGCCCCATCCACAGCTTTGCAGATGATAGTACCCTCCATACTGCGTTCTCTTCCAGAATTCCCATTTCTTCCCAGGAAACTAAGAACTCACGGCGCAGGCAGGTCAATGCTGTCAATGAAGATCTTGCTGAAATCACAGCATGGGGAACAAACAACCTAGTTGAATTCAACGCCACCAAAACTCAAGCCTGCATTTTCTCTAGAAAGGCGGAACTCAGTATGCCCGATATTGTAATGTCTGGCTCCACCATCCCCACCAAGCCCACCATATCTATGCTCGGTATTTCCATCAGCAACACTCTTTCATGGGATAATCATGTCAGATCCATCGCAAAAGCTGCTTCACAAAAACTCGGATTCTTGTTCCGTGCGAAAAGCTACTTTACACCTCAACAGCTTCTCATGATCTACAAAGCGCAGATACGGCCTGTTCTAGAATACTGTTTCCACATATGGGGTTCAGCACCAAAACATACGCTGATGCTCTTAGATTGCATCCAGAGAAGAGCCATCCGCCTGGTGGGTGACGCCACACTCACTCACTCTTTGACATCATTGGAACACCGTAGAAATGGTCAGCGACCTTTCACTTTTCTATCGATAGACGAACTAGACAAGCCCAGTCAGCACATCCTTTCGTTGTCAACCTCGAAAGATGTCGAACAGCACTTTATCAAGCCTATCCATAGAACGGCTAGGCTCTGGAATTCATTGACTGTGGAAGTATTCCCAACAACATATAATCTTCAAAAGTTCAAAAAAAATTCCAATACCTACCTCCTGTCCCTATCCTCCCTAGGAACGCACGATGTTCTTTGAACATCATAGGGATTCCCTTTCGTGCGCTCCAAGCGATAAAAAAAATCAGATTTTTCAATTTTTTATCAGAGCGGATTGAATTCTTGTTGAATCAGGTAGTATTTCAGAAATTATTATAAAATACGAATATAAAAAATGTTCATAAAAGTGTATCTTTTGGTAGATGCGAAAATGGGTTTTATATGTATCCAGGATGTTTCAGAGCGGCGGTGACAAAAGTACTCTCAACGAAATATGAAGAAAAGCTCGTATTACAATGAGTCCGAAAACGCTTCGTTACCAAGTTTAGAATCTAGTTATTTATTATACAAGGGAAAAAAGTTATATTTTAGCTCCAGGTTGTGTTACCTCCCGACGCGTAGCGGAGGAAGACAAAAAACCGTGAGCTAAAATCTGATATTTTTCCCGTGTTTAATATACATTTTTTTTTCTGTGACACGAACAAAGACGAATCAATATTTAGAAGATATTACATTATATTAAAATCAGAAAATTATCGACATGAAATTAACAGGAATGACACCTTCGTTGGAGGTATATTTTGTCATTCTTTTGGAGTAATCAAATATTTGTCAGTCTAACTCTGTGATTTGATTTCAAAAATTGCGACTTTAGTGGTCGTTTAGTAAGTTACGTAACCGCGAAGTCGAATGGAAGATAAAAGGATTTGCAGCATATATGTGATATATTTATGAAAAGTGACATTTTATAACCTGTCAACAGAGATGACCTTTCAAACTCTTTACCCGTCACAGAAAATATTTTTTTTCGTTAATATCTTGAAAAAATATTTCTCACAGAGGGTACTAAATTTCATGTCTTTTTTTTTGGATGAAATCTAAGCATTTTTACTTTTCGTTATGAAGTTCAGAGATATGCCGAGGTATGCCATTATCCGTTTTTCTCGAAAACCAAGCAAGATACGGAAAAATGGCAATGGACAGAAATGTTGTATTTTTAGGGTCATCTGAATTTTCAAGAAGAACCCGAAAACAAACATGGGGGTATTTTTTTTAGTAAAAAAAGCCAACTGTTAATAAACCATAAAAATTTCATTCAAATCGGCTTGAGCGTTTTCAAGATATTAATAAAAATATTTTTTTTTCAAATTCTCGAAAACGAAGCATTTTCGGACACAACATGTTCATATGAACTTTTTTTCATATTTTGTTAAGAGCATTCTCCCCTAGACCTTTGTCACCACAACTGTGAAACACCCTGTATGTAGTGTGTCCAGTTTTCGATGCTTTTGCGTGATATCTCAGTGATCTTTGGAGATAGAACCTTCCGGTTTTCGCGGTCCTGTGCCACTTTTTTGTGAAGATCAAGATGTATAATCAGATTTTGCATAATTATTTCCTTTTAGATACAGGGCGATTTTGAAAATATATTATTTTTGAACCCTCTTCATACCTACGAAGTTTTTCAAATCGAAATCTTATCCCATAGAGAAATAACGCAGAATCCAGTAGCGCAGTCAACTTTTTTTTTTCGGGGTATGGTTTTGGAACACCCTGTATATTATAATTTTTCCCTCCAAAATGATATATGAGTAATTAAATATTGAATTTTCGAAAATGCTGAAAAATCACTAGAACATCGAATTTAAATAGTTGGCTATATGGATCTTTCATGTAAAAAAAGTTCCAATTAAAGGAATATTTCTTCTGATTTTTCCATAAATAGGACAAAGACAATACCAACAATAATTGGCTAACAAAACACAAAACTTAGGTACCTGAAGCAACAAATAAATAGTAATAAAATGTTCATAATGTAGAACGAGCACCCGATTAAATATAGGGATATCCTGTAATGTTCAGAGAACACCGTGAGAACCAAGGGAAATAAGGTATGAATTGGTGTTCTCCTTAAACTTTTGAAGGTTATATGCCTCGTGGAACACCTCCCTTGGCAATGTGTTCCAGAGCCTCGATGTTCGTTGGATGAACGAGTCCTCTGAAAGGTCTCCAAAGTGACCACGAAGGGGTGCGAAGCCTCAACTCGACGGGTTAATCTCGCGGGGACTGCCAAGGGAGGAACAATTGTTCAAATTATTGTGTGTTAACAATTCAATGAATGAGTCACTGAATAATTTCGAAATTCAATTGTTTTAGTAAATATTCAATGAGGTGCATTTTCTACATTATGAAGTTTCGTGTTTTGATAGTTAATTAGTGGTGGTATTGTTTTCGTCCTGTTCATGGAAAAATCAAAAGAAATCTTCGATGAATTGAAACTTTTTTATATAAAAAATCCATAACCCACTATAAAAATTTAATGTTTTAGTGATTTTGAAGCATTTTTGAAAAGTTTATACCTATACATTATATATCATTTTGAAGGGAAACAAATAAGAAATTTGATGAGCTTATGAAATACTTTTAAATAATCGTAAGTTTGAGTCGTATCTCCAAAACGATACCCCGAAAAAAATTCAGTGCGCCACTGGATTCTGCGTAGAATTCACTATAGGATAAGATTTTGATTTGATATTTTTGCTGAGAAACTTCGTAGATACAGAGGGAGTTTAAAAAGTATACATTTTCAAAATCGCCCTGTATCTCATAAACGAAAACAGTTATCCAAAATCTGATTAGGCCATCTAGAGTTTCACAAAAAAGTGATACAGGACCGCGAAAACCGCAAGGTTCTATCTCCAAAGATAACTGAGATATCATGCAAATGCATCGAAAACTGGACACACTGTACAGGGTTATTCATCAAACAGGCCCACAATGCTACAATGCCGTAATAAGGTATTTTTACGGTTCTTATCAGACGGTTCACTGGGTAATTTAATTTTTCAACGCCCTGTTTTTTATATTTATTTTGATCACTCAATCAGAGAGAGGGAGAGAAAGTCATGAGTTATTCGGAATACTTTTTTTTTTCAAAGAACAAACGAGGTTGCTGACCAAAAAGAAGTGCTGACTTAAGTCTGTCAAGTTTATCTAACACCTCCATCACTTATTTTTCGTTTGGCCTTTTATTCTTTCCAATATTCTTGTATAAATATGATGCAGTGTTGACCGACTTAAAAATATGGATATATTGGAATTTGAATTTTGTTTTATCGAAATAATCGTTACATACGATCCGAAGTTAGATAATCTGATAAATGCCAAATGAAATATACACGATATTAAATTTTTTATCTGCTAAATTTCAATAGCTATTTGTTATTACTCATTAGAATAAGGAAAAGAAGTTCCCAAAATGTTCCCTATGGTCGCAAAACTTTTCCCCATTTGGTTGAGTACTGTGACATTGTGACGTAGTGAAGTTTAGCAGATGAAAATTGATACACCCTCAACAAAATGAGTGATAAAGAACTTACCTCCTGGGGATTGCGGCAATATTTCTGGCTTGTCCAACAACGAGTTGATAGAATGCCTCTGGAGGATGGCATAATCCCTACAGTCGTTTTTTGGTATGGAAAAATTGAGCTGAAAATATGCAAAAAGAATGAGTAGGGCTGCCACGAGATAGACATTTTATTTTCCATCATACTAGGTATTCAGTTAAATGAATAACTTACTTTCTCATAGATAGCTAATTTCATTGAAATTTCCAGTCTCACATCGGTTGGACCAATTATTAGATTTCGATCTTGAATATTCAGGGGAAAATATCATCCTGAAGTTGTTTCGCGGTTATTATTAGTAATTCAAATAAACCCACTAAGAATACAGTAATTTTATTCCTTGTCAACATTTTTAATTCTCGTAATATGCAATTTTTTTATGAATATTCCAGACAAATTCTGAGAAGTGGCAACATTGCGAACACTAATGATGGAAATAACTCAGGTTTCAGGTGGATTTTTTTTTAAAAGATCCGATACTTCATTCCTAAGAATAATTTGTGTCATGAACTAGAAAATATATACTAGAAACCTCAATGATTTCCTACAATAATTGTATTGACAATGTTGCCGCTTCTTATAATTTGTCCGAAATATAAAAAAAATGGAATGTTACGAAAATCAATGTTGTTATAACTTTGCTCCCAATTTTGAATTAGTGATTGTCAATGAAAATTTTACGATGAAATTTTGAAATTAACCTGCTGAAGGGTGCTGAATTCAAAGGTGGAGTCGAATTTTCCTAAAAGGAATCGCTAATGATATTTCGCAAATTTCAACATAAAAGAACATATTATGTCCTGAGAATTGGAATTATATTAATTTGTTCAACGTAGACCTTTGGTTACTCGTTCTGCTGAAGCGCAAAAAAAAACGGTTTAAAACTGTGGATTTTATAACCAATCTGAAATCTTGAAACCTTGTCAGTCATCTACTAGACTGAATTTTGGCAGCAGTAAGCTTAAAACAGAGGGTCATAAAAAGGGAAGTGTTCAGCTACAACATCATGTAAATCAAGAACAAAACAAGTTAGGATACATTTTTATATCAACTTTATTTTCTCTAAATTATGAGAAGTAATTATATCTCATGAAATGTCGTTTGGCAATTATATAGTTTATAATTGAGAGGATGATGACAGGTCTGAATCCACATATCAATTGACAATATTTCACTTGGAAAGGTCAGACATTAGTTACTGTCAAATTGGGTGTCATTTTTTGATGTCAGTAATTATAAATTTGATGCTAATGCTCTTATTTTCGATAATTAACAAAATACAATTATTTTATTGCCAGTGGTGCAAATTTAATTCACATCTGACATTTGACATCTTTGCAGCCAACATCACAAATACGAAATTTCAAATCCTTTGAAAATATGATCAATATTTTATTTCGTAAATTCTCAAAATGAAGATGGCATACTAATTAACAAAATATAAACACCCTGTATGATCTACTGCACTCAACACCCGTAACAATTGATGAAAAATTAATTAGCTCGTACAGGAAAAAGAACGAGCTTCAATGCAAATGCAAGAAAGGAATTGTTCCTCATAGTCCAGGAGATTATGACAGAAATTTGGGTCTTATGTCTGAACATTGAGAAGTTCAGCCAATGAAAACGGAAAATAGAAGTGTGAAACACGAATATTTTCTAAATTATTTTTACAGCTTCTTAATTTCAGGTAGGTACTCAGCTGTCTGTATGGTTGGTTCTGATCAATTAACTTTTATTTTTTCTCTGTTGAATCGCAAGAAAGGGAATCTCTAAAATATTCGAAGAATATCATGCGTACCTAGGAAGAATAGGGAGACAAGGCAAAACTTTGAATTTTTTCTGATTTCTGGAAGTTCAAGTTCTTTGGAATACTCCCTTTGGCAAAAATGCTTTGCAATTCTGGGGAACAAACTAGTTTTGGTAGAGAGTGGTTCGACATATCTCGAGATTGACTACGAAATGAGTTCGTCTAACTAATAATATTGACTGTGATGAAATTATAGCCGAGATTCATGAAGAATATTCACTGTGGAAGTATCTATATACAAGGTGATTCTGAAATAGGTGGTCAAACTTTGGGAGTATATAAAGTGAGTGAAATAATTAGGAAAACATCTGTAACATTTTTTTCTAAAGTGCCCCCCAAGAAAAATACAGCCCCTCAAAGGGGTGCCTCAGAGAATGATTTTGTATTATTATCTCTAACACCTTGTATGATGAAAATCTGAAATTTTGTCTATGCACTAACTATTCAGTGCAGGTTCGAATGGAGTTAAAATCACCTCAAAATTAAATACAGGAGTGTGTTGAAATAGGGAGGTAGGGGGTGACAATAACACCAACTTTTTTGTTCATCGCAATTTCAGATTTTTCACATGAAATTATGAAATCTCAGGGCTATTAACATAGAAAAGGAGCTCCTGTTGAATCTCGATAAAATGAACCATTAGCGAATAAAATCTATTTTTCCAAGATTTCATTTAAATTGCAATTTTGGTATGCACTCAAGTTTGATTATCTAGTTCAAATCTCGCAACTGCATTTCCACCTACTCATAATCGTCTGATCAAATCAACTTGGAATCTGGCACATGACAGTTGACAACGCGTTATGGACTTTTTGATAGAAAAAAATATGGCGGCTCCAATGTGGCTGACCAGACTTGTGATTATGGTCCGATTCGATTCAACATTGGTTTGTAAGGGTTTTTGGGGTTGGAAATTTTGAATTCGTTGTCGGAATTCATGAATTAGAAATAAACGACGAGTTTCGTATGGTCTGATCCTATTGAAAATACTAAAATAAAAAATATTGTTTAAAACAAGCTTTTATTATTTCAACTATTGAAATAAAAAAGTGGAGATGAAATAAGGTGAATGCTATAAAAATGAGAAAAAAATGCTACTAGATATCTTCTTCCACTTCCAAATGTTTCAGGAATGGAAGAATATTTCTTACTTACGTGAGGTATCCAAAAGCATTTTTTTCTTATTTTCAGAGCATTTGAATGGAGGCTTGTCTTTTTTCACCTTATTTCATTTTTTATTTCAATAGATAAAGTGATTAAAGCTTGTTTTCAACAATATTTTTCATTTAAGTTTTGATAGGATCAGTCCATAATAACAAAACTCATCGGCTATTTTGATTTCATGAATTCTGACAACGAATTCTGAATTTCCAACCCCAAAAACCCTCACATACCAATTTTGAATCGAATCGAATCATTATCACAAATCTGGTCAGCCACATTGGAGCCGCCATAACGAATTGTCAACTGTCATCTGCCAGATTCTAAGTTGATCAGACGATTTGAAGTAGGTGAAAAAAATCCAGTTGCGAGATTTGACCTAGATAATTGAACTTAGGTACATATTATCAAAATCGCGATTTAAATGTAATCTTGAAAAAATAAATTTCATTAGCTAATAGTTCATTTAATCGAGATGCAACAAGAGCACCTTTTTAATGTAAATCGCACTGAGATTTCATAATTTCATGTCAAAAAACTGAAATTGCGATGAACAAAAAAGTTGTGGTTATTTTTACCCGCTACCTCCCTATTTTGACACACCCCTGTATTTAAATTTGAGGTGATTTTAACTCAATTCGAACCGGCACTGAATAGTAAGTGGATGAACAAAATTTCAGATTTTCATTATACAAGGTGTTGGAGATAATAATACAAAATCATTCTCCGAGGCCCCCCTTTGTGGGGCTGTATCTTTCTTGGGGGTCACTTCAGAAAAAAATCTTACGGAGGTTTTCGTAACTATTTCACCCACTCTATATGCTCCCGAAGGTTTACCACTTATTTTAGAATCACCTTGTATAAAGAAGTGAAAGGTCGCCGACTTTCGTGCGGTGTTCCAATGGTGTGGAGGAATTAGTGTGTGGCATCACCAACCAGCCAGACTCGTTTCCGAATGGAATACTGAAGAATCAGCGTATGTTTGGATGTCAAACTCTATACAGGGTGTATCTAAATAACACCGAAAAAATTCAAGGGGTGATTCCTTGTGATATTTTAGAAAATGAAATTCATATGAACATGTATCCTAACTTGCTTCGTCTTATCATTATTTTCAATTAAACGTTGTGGTTTTGTTGATAGTAATATGGAGCTACTTCGAATGCAATTAGATTCGAAATAATATTTCCAGTGGCGTCACAGTGGGTAAATTTACCGATATTTATAATGAATGTCATTGTACGTCACCGATTTTTCTGAGTTTCATGTTTTAATTCGATTGAACTATTTAAATAACAACTTTTTCATCCCCTGTGTGATTTTTGTATCTAGCTTAGTTTTTGAGGAATCAATACAAATTCGATTTGACTCCAAATTTATTGCAGGTGTATTCAAGACTTCCATTGAGATTACTCAATAACCCTAATTACATTATTTTGAAACATTGGGGCTTTCTCAGTCAACATGAAAGCTTATACAGGGGGATTAGTAATGAAAGCTTATACAGGGGGATTGGTAATGAAAACAATTACTACTTCCAACTTCAACATCCTGTATCTCAAAAACGGAGGAAGTTAGGACACAATCATGTTTATATGAACTTTATTTGCTAGAATATCACAAGGAATCACCCCTTGAATTTTTTTGGCGTTATTTAGATACACCCTGTATACATAGTTTATATTTTACTCAATAGCTTTCTCAGTTAACGTTATTGGTTCTGCGAAAACGGTTAAATGGGCAAATATGACGTATTATTCATGAGTATTCAGAATACAGTATTAGGAAATGCGAAAAAAAAACGTCGTAAACCTGTGAATTTTACATAAACTGGTATTTTTGAAATGGAAAACCCAGTATTCAATATTCCTAAACGGATGAGTTCTTCCTTCTGATTTCGAATATAAATATATACTTTATTGAGGTTATCTTCAGTTGTCAGTTTTAGAAAACTATAGATATTTTCGTATAAATCCAAGGCAGAGCTGTAGAACGCGATTTCTGGCGTTCTAAAGCTGCCGAAAAAATCTATATTTTTCTAAAAATGTCAAAGATAACTTCAATAAGGTATACAGGCTGATTCACGGTGAATGGCACATTAATCGTTTCTGGAGAACGCAACGTAGGATTGTTTTGAAAATTTGCGCTACGACGTTGCCGCTTATATTGAAAAGTAGCAACAACTTCGATTTTTTGAATACGACACCCTGTATATCATTCCGTTTTCAGATTTACCCTGAAGAGCTGATTTGATCAATCCATCACACTTGGGGTCTAGCGGGAATGATGATAAAGATATAGGGTGTGAAAAATCTCGATTTTTCAACTTTAAGAATTTTTTGTGTCAAAACTATTCATAATTGGTCAAAACGGTTTCAATGTCCCTATCTTAACTTTTCACGTACCATCAATTGATATTTAATCGGAATAGATACAGGGTGGTTCAGCATTAAGATTTTTGACCACCCTGTATCTATTTTAATCAAATACCTATCAATTGATAGTACGTGGAAAGTTGAGATAGGGGCATGAAAACCGTTTTGACCAATTATGAATAGTTTCGACAAAAAAAATTCTTAAAGTTGCTAAATCTTGAATTTTCACATCCTATACTCTGTAATTATTACTGCTTGACCACGAGTGTTATAGGTCAATAAAATCATTTCTCCCGGAAGAATATGAACATGGAATAATATACAGGCTGTCCCATTTAAAAAATCAAAGTTGTAGCTACTTTTTTTTATCGCTTGGAGCGCAAGAAAGGAAATCCCTATAATGTTCAAAGAACATCGTGCGTTCCTAGGGACGATAGGGACAGGAGGTAGGTATTGGAATTTTTTTTGAACTTCTGGAGATTATATGTTGTTGGGAATACTTCCTCAGGCAATGAATTCCAGAGCCTAGCCGTTCTATGGATGAAGGAGTTTTGATAAAGTGCTGTTCGACATCTTTCGAGGTTGACAACGAAAAGACGTGCTGACTGGGATTGTCTAGTTCGTCTGACTGGTATTGCTAGTGAAGGGATGATAGCAGAGATTTCCGGAGAACATTTCCCGTGGAAGTATCGATAGAAAAATGAGAGGTCGCCGACCTTTCTACGGTGTTCCAATGATGTCAAAGAGTGAGTGAGTGTGGCGTCACCCACCAGGCGAATGGCTCTTCTCTGGGTGGAATCTAAGAGCATCAGCGTATGTTTTGGTGTTGAACCCCATATGTGGAAACAGTATTCTAGATCAGGCCGTATCTGCGCTTTGTAGATCATGAGAAGCTGTTGAGGTGTAAAGTAGCTTTTCGCACGGAACAAGTATCCGAGTTTTTGTGAAGCAGCTTTTGCGATGGATCTGACATGATTATCCCATGAAAGAGTGTTGCTGATGGAAATATCGAGCATAGATATATTGTGGGCTTGGTGGGGATGGTGGTGCCAGACATTACAATATCGGGCATACTGAGTTCCGCTTTTCTAGAGAAAATACAGGCTTGAGTTTTGTTGGCGTTGAATTCAACTAGGTTGTTGGTTCCCCAGGCTGTGATTTCAGCAAGGTTTTCGTTGACAGCATTGACCTGCCTGCGCCGTGAGTTCTTAGTTTCCTGGGAAGAAATGGGAATTCTGGAAGAGAACGCAGTATGGAGGGTACTATCATCTGCGAAGCTGTGGATGGGGCAAGTTGTTAATCCCAACAGATCATTGATATGAAGAAGGAATAATGTTGGTGCCAAAGTTGATCCTTGTGGAACGCCGGAATTGACGCCAATGGTATCAGACGATACACCGTCCACCACCACATGAAGCGATCTACCTGAAAGAAAACTCGATAAGAGATGGCATAGCTGAGGTGGTAAGCCGTATGATGGTAGTTTGTGGAGGAGTCCTTCGTGCCAAACACGGTCGAATGCTTTCGATATGTCCAACGCGACAGCTAGAGATTCCCCGTGTTTTTCTAATGAAGCTTGCCATGAATGGGTGACGTAGGCGAGTAGATCTCCAGTAGATCTTCGGTGGCGAAAGCCGTATTGTCTATCATTGATGATTCCTGAGCTCTCCAGATATTTGGTATGCTCAAAATTGATGGCTTTCTCCATCACTTTGGAGATTACTGATAACAGGGCAATGGGCCTGTAGTTGTTGGGCAGGTTCTTGTTCCCTTTTTTAGGGATTGGTTGGACTCTAGCTGTCTTCCAGCATGCAATATAAGCAGCAACATCGCAATGCTGAGAATATTCTTGGTCGATAGAACACAACTAATCATTCGAGGCACAAACTTTCCAGAATAATCCTGAGTTGAGTTCTCCTGAAACGTCTAATGTGCCATCCACCGTGAATCAGCCTGTTGAAGCCCGTTAAAGAAAATGAAACACAAGTGTTCTTTTTGAAAAATAACAGTTTACATGGAATTTTTAGGTTAACGATGCTTTTTTGCCTTTTATATTCAGATTTTCTTACTAATTCTGAATACCTGTAAGACCAATATTAACTGAGATAGCTATTGGGTGAAATATACCCTAGATAACACATGAAAATAACCTATTTCGAAATAGAGGTCGTCGTTGAGGGCAATTTTTGCATATTTTCTTCGTTTAATGAACAGACAATATTATTCAATATCTAGGTTTTCATTCAGGACAATGGTTAGATCGTTAGTGCAAAAAAGTGACAGCCCCATTTCCGTCACTATCTCCTGGCCTATAACACACTACACCGACCTGCCCCTAAACACAAATCATTCTATTATAACGGTTTTGCTCAACAATATCACGGTCCAGATCACCCTATTAACGATACGTTGAGCGCGTGCCGTTCTACGAAAATAATAAATAACAATATCTCGATCTCCCGATTCAGTTACACTCCCGATGCCATAATTCTCCAATCGAAGAATGATAGCACCTACAGGGTGACCCATTTAACCCTTTCGATTCGAGAATAAAATAGCACTGACGTATACAGAAAAAAAGTATGAATTCAGAGAAAAATATTTGAATTCACAGAAAAAGTATGAATTCAAAGAGAAAAGTCTGAATTCGAAGAAAAAAATCCGAATTCAAAGAAAAATAACTAAATTCAAAGAAAAAAGTCAGAATCCAAAGAAAAGTCTGAATTCTAAGAAAAAATTCTGAATTCAGAGAAAAAATGCTGTCTGAATTCGAAAAAGTTTAAAAAAGTCTGAACTCAAAGAAACTAAATTCAAGTCAAAGCGATAAAAAAAAAGGAGTATAAATACGAAGAAAAAAGTATGAATTCAAAGAAAAAAACCCGAATTCAAAGAAAAATGTCTTGATTCGAAGAAAAGTCTGAATCCAGAGAAAAATTCCGAATTCAGAGAAACAAGTCAGAATTCAAATACGTCAATTAAAAAAGGTCTGAATTCAAAGAAAAGTGTCTAAATTCACGGTTAAAGTCTGAATTCAGAGAAAAATTGTTAAATTCAAAGGCAAACGTCTGAATTCCAAAAGTATGGAATTATAAACAACACGTGTGGGTTTATAGGAAGAAGTCTGAATTCAAAGAAAAAAGTACAAATTCAAAGAAAAAAGAATGAATTCAAAGAAAAAAGTCTGTATTCAGTGAATGAAGTCAGAATTCAGGAAAAATGTTTGAAATCGAAGAAAAGATTCTGAATTCACAGAATGAAGTATAAATTCAAAGAAGAGATTGAATTCAAAGAAAGAAGTGTGCATTTGAAGAGAAAAGTCTGAATTCAAAGAATTGCAATTCGAAGAAAATTGTCTGAATTCAGAAAAAAGAGCCTTGATCACTTCACAGAGGAAGCCTAAATTCAAACAACAAAGTCTGAATTCATAGAATGAAGTCTGAATTCAGAGAAAAATGTCTGAATTCAAAGAAAATAGTCTTATTTCAGAAACAAACAGAGAAGAAAAAAAGTCAAAGTGGATTCGAAGGAAAAAAGTGTGGATTTGAAGAAAGAAGTATGAATAGGAAGAAAGGAGTATGAATTCAAAGAAAAAAGTCTGAATTCAAAGAAAAATTTCTGAACTCAAAGAAAAAAGTCCGAGTCCAGAGAAAAAATTCTGAATTCAGAGAAACATGTCTGAATTCTAAGAAGTGAATTGAGAAAATTCTGAATTCAAAGAAAAGGGTCTGAATCCACGTTTAAAGTCTGAATTCAGAGAAAAATGTTTAAATTCAAAGGCAAACGTCTTAATCCAACAAATTGTGGATTCATAAGGAAGACCTGTGGATTTGAAAAAAAAAGGCTGAATTCAAAGAAAATGTCTGAATTCAATGAAAATAGATTTCACAACAAATTTCAGAGAGAAAGACTTCTCAAACAAATTTCAGAGGAAAAGGTTTGAATTCAAAAAATGTATGGATTAAAAAAAGAGAATTCTGAATTCAAAGAAAAAAGTTTGAATACAAAAAAATATTTATTTATTGAATAACTCGATGGAGGTTTGTTTCGTCACAAAAAATTCCTAAAGTTGAAAAATTTCGATTTTGAACACCCAATATCTCTGTAATCATTCCCGCTAGACCCCAAGTTGATACATTGATCAAATCAGCTCTTCAGGGAGAATCTAAAAATACAATGAAATACAGGGTGTTCCATTCGAAAAAATTAAGTAGTACTCTGTAGAACGTTTGTTCCGAGCACCCTGTATATTCTTGATATAGCGGAAAAAAACTTTATGGAAAATCATTTGAGATGATATTTCAAATTTTGAAATCAGTTCAAAAATAACTGAACTAGAGGGGGGGGGGGGGGCATTTATGGTGAATCATCCTGTACTTACGTATTTTTGTCTGACGAACACGAATTTGATGATGAAAATGTGAACAAACCATTATTTATCAAGATATTTCACTATAAAGTAACAAATTTCACCTTCTCTTCCGCCTGTCTTCTGGATCGCATTTAAAACAATTTGCCAATCTTTTTTCATCACTGGACAAATTATATAGTCATTGAAGTACATCATGAGTATATAAAGTGTCCAATGACAAAATAAGAAGAGCAAATAGCTGTAAATGCATCCAACACAGGGGGGAAAATAAGGCAAAATATCGAACTTTTTCTTGATATATCTGGATAAGTAATGGTTTGTTCACATTTTCATTATCAAATTCGTGTTTTTCAGACAAAAGTACAGTTTCACTGAATATTCCTTTTTGAAACTTTTACCTTTAATCACAGATTCGTGATTGGGTTTTCTCAATTCAGAATTTTCCACACCCTTGTAAGATGAACATCAAATTCATCGTACAACTGACAAAAAACCTAGGTTATTTTATTTGAAAAAACGACACTTTCTTATTCTCTTTACAAGCATTTATGAAGTCCTATTCGAGATTTAATTTGAAAATTTCCAATATCTTGACTAGTTTTCGAGACATTGAATATTGAAATCAATCGAAACTCATGGTAATTCCAAGATTATTTTCTGAAAATATTATTTATTTTGTCACCACAACTAGATGGAATCGTAAGAAAACTTGAAGATATATATGAAATACCTAAGTATATCTAGGTTTTTTCCAAGTTCAATCGATGATTTAGTTTTGAAATGTCGCTATGGTTTTCGAGATATTGATTATTGAGATCGATCGAAATCCATTTACTTCAGTCAGAATATTAGATGGTTCAATTTAATGTTTCATGATAACTTTGAAAAGTATTATTTTTTTTAATCAACCTCTTTCCTATTATAATGCAGACCACGTCTTGTATATTTTATGCATTAAAAAAAGTTTCTCAACTCTTGATAAACAAAAAAACTACGTGTAGGAATCAAATTATGCGAATATTCCTTTCTATAGCGTCGTATCTACCTATAAATTTCACTTATACAAGTAAATTCTTCTTACCTTTTGCAAAGCAGGCATATCGTCGATAAATCGTCCCTTATCGACACCAAACAAATTTCAGTCAATAAATAAAAAAATCACCACTCAACAATCTTCACAAACACACCACACAAAAAGAAATTAATCCGTTATTCTCGACTACCGAGAAATTCGCAGCAATTCGTATTAACACGCGAGCGGTGGGGACACGAGACCAATTCTCATTGGCCGCAGAAACGTGCTGCGCGTCGGGACGGAAACAATGGAAAGCACGTGCGAAGACGCTGGAGCTCGGCGCGGTTGCCAAACGCACGATTTTTCCGTGGAACTGGGGAATTCTAGAAATGGTATCGAATCAAGGGGTATGTTTCCTGAATCAACTTGGTAATTTAAGTTGGTAGTCTTCCGGGTAAGGTTGCACTAATCATCATAGTAAAAATTTTTTTCGTACTTACGTAATGTCGTCTGAAAACATGAATTTCCCAATGAAAATGTGAACAAACCACTATTTATCGAGATTTTTTACGAAAAAGTTCGAAATTTCACCCATTTTGGATATTCATTTACAACTACTTGTCCTTCTTTTTCCATCTCTGGCGTTTAATATACTCACGTTGTACAGGGTGATTCACCATAAATGTCCCTCCTTCTACCCCAGTTATTTTTGAACCGATTTCAAAATTTGGAATATCATCTTAAATGATTTTCGATGAAGTTTGCTCGGAACAAACGATCTACAGGGTACTATTTGATATTTTTATAGGGAACACCCTATTTTCCATTGTATTTTTAGATTCTCCCTGAAGAGCTAATTTGATCAATGTATCACACTAGCTTGGGGTCTAGCGGGAATGATTACAGAGATATAGGGTTTTTTTGAGACGAAACTATTCATTATCTGTCAAAACGGTTTTCATGTCCGTATCTAAACTTTTGATTTACTATCTACTGACATTTAATAATTGGAACAGATACAGGGTGATCAGAATTACGAATCTTGATCCACCCTGTTGATGTTCCAATTAAATGTCAGTAGATAGTAAATAAAAAGTTGAGATGGGGACCTAGAAGTCGTTTTGACCAATAATGAATAGTTTCGATACAAAAAATCCCAAAGTTGAACGATCTCGATTTTGAACACCCTATATCTCTGTAATAATTCCCGCTAGACCCCAAGTGTGATATATTGATGAGATCTACTCTTCAGGAAGAATCTAGAAATACAATGAAATACAGGGTGTTTCATTGGAAAAAATCAAGTAGTATTCTGTAGATCGTTTGTTCCGAGCACCCTGTATTTTCTGATGAAACCGGAAAAAAATTCTGAAAAATCATTTGAGATTATTCTTCAAATTCTTTAATCGGTTCAAAAATGAGTGAGCTAGAGGGGGGGGACATTTATGGTGAATCACCCTGTACTTCAAGAACATATTTTATTTCCTTTAATGAACAAGAAGATGCATTATTCCAGATTTTTTTGGGATTTTCTCTCGTCTCTATGAAATGAAAATATGAATACTATTTCAATATACGAGTAGTGAGGACAAATCAGATGATTTGCCCCAAAATGTCACTGCGGTTGAAGAATTTTCTTATCAGAGCCTAAAAGAAAAATTCACTAGCTTGACAGTGACAATTTGTATTGAAAAAGGTTTGGAGAAGAAAAATAAAGGTATATTAAATTTTTAATCATCTTTGGACATTTAGTGAACGCATCCGCTCTCGTTTTCAACATAAAAAATGGATTATTCGTATTTGTCCTGACACTTTTCAGTTCTCAGAGACAATTGGCAATCTAATCATTGATTAATCTTGAATTTACCATTTTCATATTTCAATAGTGAATACCATGTTCTATCTATATCAACTGAACAGGAAGCAATGCTATTGTCTCTGTTCAGAAGAATGCGAGCAGATTCCTACAGACAGAATTCAACAAGAAGATGGTTTATTTGGCATTTTTTCATTTGCAAATGAGGTAAACAATAGTTTGGTTTCACGCAAATTTTTTTGACATTTGACCTTTATTTGACATCTTTTATACGTATGATACCTATGACTAGATTTGATAATTGAATGCTCGTCAGCTGGTGTCCTGGTGTGATCGTTTAGCTCACTAAAATATGAAAAAATTCCATATAAACCACACTTCTTGTTGATTTTAGGAAATAATAATAATAATAATAATAACATTTATTTGTGATACATTGCTACAATTCCAAAATTGTTACCCATTTCTAAGTAAATATTGTTATCAATAAATGTAGGCATCATATTTTGAAGAAACAATTATTCATTAAAGATTATGAGAGGGTTGATATAAATCGGTTTTATAGTTTCTATCATAGAATTGCATGAACAGACAAACAGTATTCATACTGGTATAAGACTGTTCATGATGTTGCTTTTATAATTATACAATATTATTCCATTGAATGTAAGTTTTAGAATTACAAATATACAGTATGATGCAAATGTATGGAATGAATTCATTATTTCAGAAATGGGCGACATTTGAAAAAAATCCAAAAACACGTGAGTTTAAATTTGTGAACCCTCATCTCATGATATTCATATGAGAGATGTTACGTCACCGATATTGGAGTAATGAAGTAATGGACGATTTTTTCAAATACAAATAGGGGTCATGTGGCACCTCGTTTGAAAGGTCTACTGATCGTCTATCTAACAGTCGAAATTTTGTATTTTAGAAAATTGAAATCAAAATGGATTATCATTGGATTAACTGAATCTTTCAGAGGTATGTTACTGAGAATTGAACATCGAAGGGTCGTCTAGTTGAAAAAATACATGAATTAAAAAAGTTCCAAACTCTAGTATTTGGATATTTTCCGGAAGTCGTCTTGTTTTGAAATGAATTTATTCCATACATTTGCATCATACTGCATATAAATTTAATTGAACATTACTAAAAAAAATGAAAAGAAAGAGAAACAAAGAAATAAACCACTTTGATTTCATTTTTGAAGAAAATATTTTTTTATTTTTATTTTGAATTCAGTAATATTCCTAGAATTTTTTATGTCTTGTGGTAGTTCATTAAATTTTGAATGTGCTCCGTGCGTAAATCTTTTTTGACCAATTACACAGTTTGCAGAATCAAGATGGAACAAGTTATGTTGTATTGTATTATAATTGTGAATTTCTGAATTCCTAGTAAATATAAAATTGGATTTCATCATTTTATCGATAATAAGATATGATAATTTGAGTGTCCATTGCATAATAATGTTCCTCCAAAGAAAATGTGTTAGTCATGGAATAAAGTTGATTTGTTGGAGTGTTAAATGGTAGAAGATACACTACTTTCAATGATTTTTTATAAACAGCAGAGATTTTATTGAAATTATTTTTAGAACATGATACCCATATATTGATTAAATATTTGATTCTACTGAGAATATGTGAATATAATAGTTATTTTTGTATCTAGAGCGCGAAATGCTACTTTGGTAATCAAGATCTGATTTTTTAACGAGGCGTAGCCGAGTTAAAGAAATAGTCGAGATGACCAAAGTATTTCGCGCTCGAGTTGCAAACAACATTTTTCTACAAACGTCAAAAAATATAGTTCTAGAGTAAAAATATGCTTAGCTTGATATACAAAATAGTGTTGAACTGGCTTAAAAGGCCTCCCCCTATCCTCCCTAGGTACGCACGATGTTCCACGAACATAATAGGAATTTCCTTTCGTGTGCTCCAAGAGATAAAACAAAGTTATTGTTGAACATTCAGAAATAAATGATTTCGTGGATGTTTGCTCGATTGAGGACCATAAAGTTGGAATAAAAATATCCCCAATAATGGAAGAAATTTGTTTCGTTAGATTATCAATATGTTTTTCCCACCTCAATTTATCATCAATCCAAATGCCAAGATATTTCATCTGAGAAGTTTGTTACAATTGTTCATTTCTTATTTTTATATTCAATTCAATAATTCGGATTTTCATTTGCATATAATATAAATACAACGTATGTGATGAAAAAAGGACAAGTAGTAGTAGATGAATATCCAAGATGGATGGCAAAAGAAGGTGAAATTTCGAACTTTTTCGTGAAATATCTGGATAAATAGTGTTTTTTTCACATTTTCATTGTGGAATTCGTGTTTCTCAGACGAAAATACATAAGTACAAAAAAACCTTCGCATGATAAGTGCACCTTTACCGTTTTCCCTTAAATATGAAATGTTCGGTTGGATCCTGAAAAAAGGTTATTCACGGAACTCGGTTGCTGAAAAAGCGGTAGGTAGATTCACTGTCACAATTCCACAACTAGTAGCATCACATTTTTTCAACACCAAAACTTTCAATTAGGCTGAAGATTGTCTTTCATAAGACCGAAACATGTCGAAATTTGTGGAGATGACTTCGAGCATTCCTTCTTTCCTTTGTTTCAGGTTGTTGTTTCAAACAATCATATTGAAATATTCAAATTGTCAAGTCCGGTCCTGAAAATCATACATTATGAATATTTCAGTTAGCTAAATCAATCGAGTTGAAATTGACAAGTAGGGACCAAATATATGTAAGTATACTATCTGTAGGTTAATCGAGGAGGTGGTACATTCATTATTCCAGAGTTTTTATGTTGAAAACGGGAGCAGATTCGTTCCCGAAACGTCCAAAAGCTATGTAAAAATTTGATATTGTTTCTATATACCTTTATTTATCTTCTCCAAACTTCTTTCAATACAAATTGTCACTGACAAGCTATTGACTTTCTTTTAGGCTCTCTGATAGGAAAATCATTTAAACGCAGTGACATTTTGGGGCAAATCATCTGATTTGTCCTTACTACACGTATATTGGAATAATATTCATATTTTTATTTTATAGAAACGAGGAGAGAAAATCCCAAAACATCTGGAATAATATTTGTATGTAAAATGAACCAATATTTGCTATCATGTAACACCCTGACACACCCTGTATAAATATTTCCTCTCAGGAAACTTTTTGATATGGGGACGATTTGGCAACGCCTAGAGACCGTTCAACAAAGCATGAAAAAAGTACATAAAAACAATCACGGCGATTTCGGAATTCATGTTTTTGTCCATTTCACTTGTTCGAAGCGAATATTTGACCTGTTTTACGTGTTTAATTTTGCTTCAAAAATGGCATAATCAGTTTCTATACTGTACAGGTAGGTATATACAGAGTGTATCAGCATCATCCTTTCTATCGTCGAGCATAAATAAAATGAATGAATGAATTTATTTGCATTTTCTTCAGATTTTTATTCCTGATGGATCGTGAGAAATCGCTTCCGAACTTGATTAGGAAACAGTTGCTATACTAGGTGTTATTTCTTCATGTCATCAGCTTTCCGAAATATTTATTGAACTTCCTTTTTTCCATTTATTTCAATATATTTCTTACCTATTTCTTGATTTCACATATACCGATTGAAATGTTCAACTATTTATTAATAATTATGAGTATTTATGATGTGATCATCCCACATTCCAATACAAAATATACCCAGAATACCACACTAATATTAAAAAAAAAATGAATACGTATTTTGGAACCTAAATTGCTATCCTCAGTAGAACTGATAAGGAAATAGAGATTAGCTGCGGTAAAAGCTGCGTTCGGTCCCCAATGAGAATAACATTCTTCTAGACAACCCTAAAAATATAATTTATACTAATTATAAATCAGACATTTTAATGAGATGAACTACTGTGATGACTAATATGATTGGGCAAACACGTCGAAGCATCGGCATGGTTTGATGAATTGAGTGTTATTCTTGAGACTAGCCACTCTATCACTTTAGATAATTCAAGACTTCTTGTACATGCAATGAAAAATAGGGAACTGAAGAGATTGAAAAGTATTTACATTTAGGACTCATCTCCAGTTCCAAACTTTTTGATATTTTTTAACATGATGTTCATTGAACCAAAACCTTTCTCGGAACCATGAAATAATTTGTTATAAATAGAATATCGCTTCTACAATCAACCTCTGAATATTATCTCGAAATATACTAATTATACTATAGAATCTGTATCTCCTTTTCAGTTCTAATGAGGATGACAACTTGCCGAAATAAGTAATTAGACTAACATTTTATATTCATTTTACTTGATTATTTAGGATTTTCTCTCCTCGTTTCTATAAAATGAAAATATGAGTATTATTTCAATATTTTTTTATCAGGGAGCCTAAAAAAAAATCCAATAGCTTGTCAGTGACACTTTGTTTGGAAAAATGTTTGAAGAGAAGAAATATAGAAAATATCAAATTTTTAGAATGAATCTGCTCCAGTTCTCAACATGAAAATGCAAAAAATTATTCTTCGAAAGCAAAGGTGATTTTACCATTAGTACAACCTCTTATTTTTCAGTTACCCAGTTGTCTTTTTACATTTCATGATGTTATTTGATTGGTGGAAATGAACACAAAATCTAAATACCTGTATATCAGAAGCTATCCATGACAAGAAGTCCACAATCAAAGCTTCATTTCTTATCTTCAAAATTCGTTTCATTCCACTTTGCTGATAAAATATTGCTTTACAGTGAAAAATCCCAAATAATAACTGTAAACTAGTAATTTTTTGAGATTCTGAAAGTTTACTCGAATTTTGAATAGCTGTAACTCAAAAAGTATTATCTCCAATAAAATGATTTTTGTTTAAGTTGGTAGAAAATTTACTGTTCTTCAAAAAATTACTGATTCATTTTTCTTGTCAAGATAATCCTTCATACTGAAACTTTCAAAAAACTAGAGCAAAGTCGAAAATTTCGTGGTTTTTCGGCGCTGGCGGCGCTTCCAGCACATTGTCGGGGTCGAGAACTTGGGGTTTTCAATAACAACATATCAAAAAATCAGAACTACCCGACCTTTCGCATCCATGCCCCTTATATGGGTTACGGTTAGACTAAACCAAGGCGACCCTGCGAAAATTTTTTCGAATAAGTTTTGTTAAGTAACGAATTGCAAACATTTTATGAATGATGGGTACCATTTATTTGAGTTGCCAAAAGACGAGAAGACAATTCAGTGTTTGTTTGAGCTTCAAATTCCAATATTCATTTCATGGAAATAAACCACTGTTATGGTTTCAAATAATAATATGTCTACACTCCTTCAATAAAGGGATACAGAAAAAAGACATTCCATCTCTTATAAAACACATTAGTGAGCGTGAAATGAGATACTCGCGGCACTCTAGCTTGAACTTGCCTCCAACCTTCACCATGATATCAATACCCCTACAAGTGTTGTCAACTGCACGATTGTTAGCAGCCGGTGTCATGAATTTGAGGGTTATGTTGTTAAACACCCTCTCAAATTAGAAAATACTCTTAGAGCCACCTCTTGGTTGATATCTGTGCGTCAATTCTTGACACTAAATGATGCATCGCAGACTCATGATTTGCTGGCTTGGTATGCATGTTGATGGAGTTAAACTGGCCTTTCAGTCAGTAGGTTGTTCTTTACATGCTTTTCGAGCAGTTCTTCTATCGCCTTTAGAAGCCTGGTTGAGTTGAGTCAGTTTCAATGAGTGGAAAATTTCCGAAAGTTCGAATGACATTGCAACTGTATTTGTCATTTTGAAATTATAAAATCATATCGTATGAGGAATATAAAAATTGAGAGCAATGGTGCGAAGATTTTGAATGAAAATAAAAAAAAATCAGGCCGCTTGTCATCTTGCGATATGACTCTTAGCTTCAATATTTCTATGCTGATACAATGCTGTGAAATCAAGCGAACAAATGTGGTTATATTAGGGTTTATTTAAAAAAATATTCACAACCTTGAACTTTATTCCTTAACTATGCTACTTGCATCCTCCATATCCACTTCTATACTCATGCTCATGTCAGACAATGCGTTGTTCACACTAGGTATCACAGAGCTAGCGTCCTCCACCATACTCTCACTAGCGTTTATGGTCGATCCTTTTGGTTCTACACTGAATTTCGGTATTTCAATGGGACAATCTGTGAGCGGAAAACATTATCACTCAAAGTAAAATTGTGTCTGTTCATGGGTGTCCCCATATGCTCATGACTGACCAGGATATTGAAATATAACCGAAGTTAACAATGTGTCAGTGAAAAAAATACCAACACAAAACTAGTTCACTAGGTATTACAAATCGTCTTCTCCACAGAGCTTTGTAGATTTTTTTAGTAGGTAATTATTGTATTATGGTATTATTATTATTACGACTATATTTCACCACATCCATAGAGACCGATTCTAATGCAACCATATTGCGTAACGACTCACATCCATTCTCTATTTCAGTCAGAAAGGGGAAAAATATGTCAGATTATCATTTACTTTTTGGCAATGACATTTTAATATGACCTATACCATCCCATCTTGATGACGGTAATTTTTACTCTTCTGAAGAGAAAAAAGCTCACTTATTATTACCTACTATAGGTCGCGTGCACGATGATCGACCGTGGAGGTAAAATATTGAAGCACAGCCTCACTTTTCTGTAAAACATTGAAACAGAACCTCACTTTTTTATTTGTTTACAGAGGAATCAAAGAATTGAAATAGTTTTTCACAATATTTTGGCATACGAATCGTGTTTTTGCGCTATTCATTAATTCAAGCATGCCTTCTCATTGTGCTGTTGTACAATACACAAAAAATGCAGCAAGAGACGAAGAAATATGACTTTTCAGGTAAATAGTAATATCACATCACATTCATTATGAAATTTTGTCATTTCTATTTCAAATTCCTTCTGCCACTTTTGCAATAGCTATTTCAAATTCCTTCTGCCACTTTTGCAATAGAAGCTAAAACTGCTAATAGATTGAAAATGTCTACAAACACGATCATAATTCGTCACCATGTCAGACCAGTCCTCCCGTTTGATTGCATGAATCCAATCTTCTTGCATTGTTTAAGAAATTTCACGAGTATTTCTATTAACTCCTATTGCAGAAGGAATTCCGATGAGAAATCAGAAATTACCAAATTTCAAAATGAAAACTATATGTGAGTGACTATAGTAGGTACTTACTTTTAAATCATAATGTTATATCGAAGACTGGAACCTTTGGCACGATGATACACTACACTGTTTTACCACTAACCAAACCGATTTTTTATACGCCTCGACAAGTGTTTCGCTAACTATGTTAGCATCTTCAGGAGAAGATTAAAACTAAACATCCTATTCTAGTGTGCTGCTTATATACTAGGTATATGTTCACCCAACTGTGAAAAATACTAACCGTTAAGTTAATGTTTGTCATGGTTGAGTTCACATGTTAATCTTAATTTTTATATTACTAAACTATATAGAGGGCTATATGGAATAGGTCCACTATCCTTATTCATTACTCTATTACTATTCTTAAATATCTCTAAGCTTTCATATGCGTCTGATTTTCTAATATTATCAACCTGCTTAACTAATTTGAGGTTAGTAATATGTGTGTTATGATTGTGATTGAACATAATGTTCGGCTACACAAGATTTATCTAACCTGCCATATTTCAAATGGGCTATGCGTTCTTTGAACCTTGTTTTTATGGGTAGCCTGGTTTGGCCTATATATGTTTTATCACAATCATTACAACTTATTTCGTATATTCCCGACTTTTCAAGTTTGTCCACTTTATCTTTCGGAGTGCCTAATAAATTGCCTAATTTTGAAATGTTGACCCAGACTGATAAACGCTTTCAAAACCTAAGTCTTTGAAAACCTTATCAAGTCCCTTCGTATACTTGGGATTGAACGGGATTGAGATTCTTCTAGAGTTCTTTTTATCCACTTGGAAAGTCGTAGAATTTCGAAGTGTTAACTTGAATTTATGTCTACGTATTAATTTATCTACTATTTTGATATCATACCCATTGACGCCAGCCACTTTATAAACAACACTTTTTTCAGCATTGAATCTTTCTTTGCTCAGAGGGAATGAAATCAATCTATGTACTAGACAATTTAAACTTGCCATTTTGTGCTGAAAACAGTGATTGGAGTCATTAGGTATGTATCTAAATGTGTTAGTTTTTTTCTAAAAACATCATCATAATGTACCAACCGGATTCCTTCGTCTCTCGCTGCATTTTTTGTGCATTGTACAACAGCACAATGTGATGGCATGCGCAAATTAATGAATAGCCGAAAAACACGATTCGTATGCCAAAATAATTGTGAAATACTATTTCAATCATTTGTAAACAAATAAGAAAAGTGAGGTTGTGTTTAAATGTTCCACCTCCAGGGTCGGTCATCTGACAGTTCTTGCACGCAACCCATAGATGATTCAAGGCTCTCGATTCGCTCAAATGAAGTAGTATACGCAGAAACATGCCAAAGGAACAAAATATTCGCATCCTTAGGATGGCAGAAGTTGTAAGGGTGCATGAGGTAGCAATAGCAGTTTCAAATTTCCAACGTCATCTTATGACATATCATAATTAATAGTTAATGTTTTAGTTTTCCCGAAGACCAGACTGCTGATATACACTGGATTTACTTCTATACAGGGTGTTCCTCTGGGGATATATTGAATACGATAGGTGGGGCGAATTTGAAAATTTGGTGGCATACTATTGTTAATTGAGGCAATTTGGCAAGATATTTTCAAGATGGAGGAACTTTCTTTAGTGTATGTACTGTGTTAATATTTTTATCATAAATAAATACAGGGTCATCAAAAACTAACATTCAAAATTACTTTGATAAAATCGTTGAGTAATTTTTTTCAAATGGAATCTCCCTATTTTTCATTCAGCATCAAAATTAGGGGTAGCTTTGTATGAGATTGTATAATCAAAATAATTTTAGTTTTGGAAAAATTGGCAAATTAATATCTCTCTGTTCCAGAAATTCGCGTATTTTTGAGTTCAGTTATCCTGAGTTGGCCATAGCGCCCGCGGTTGTGTTGGAAACAATCAAGTGTCACAGTGTATTGTGAGGGCTTCTATTTTTGCGGATATCGAATAGCAAAGGTATCACATGTTCTTGAGATAACCATATCACATTCGCCATAAATAATAAGTAGATTCAAGTAATCTTCATTTGAATAATTCAAACGACCCGGCATGTTTGAATAAAATGACATTTCTGTGACACTTGACTGTACCGCGAGCACCATGGTCAACTGAGAATAACAACTGAACTCAAGAATACGCGATTTTCTGGAACTGAGAGATGTTAATTGGCCAATATTTCGAAAACTACAAATTTTTTAAATAGAAAATCTCATACGAAGTCACCCTCAATTTTGATGCTGAATGATATGAGATTATCAAAATAGTGGGTTTCCATGTGAAAAAAGACCATTATCGAATTTTTATAAGTAATTTTAAATGTAAGTATTTGATCACCCTGTACTGTATCAACACAGTACACTAAAGTAGTTCCTGTTCTATAAGGAAACCAACTCCAATCGAATAATACAAGATTTCACATAGGAGTAATTGATAGTTATGTTTAGGCTTGCGAACGTAATTATTGTGAAGTATTTGAATGGATCATATCATCTTAGGTGGCATTTGTTTGGTAGTTATTGAACAGGCCTGTCAGATTAATGTTAGAATGTACCAATGTACAAATTAGATATTGAAGGCCCATATCAAGAAACGCAGTTGAACTATACTTATTTTACAATTTTGACTTGAAATGTCAAATATGTTGAGAAATAAGCTAGTTGACATCAACTTCCGGTTTAACCGGAAGCACATTCATCTTGAAAGTATGCCACAAAGTTTTCAAATCTGCACTACTTATAGTTTCCCATATTATATTGATCGATTCAGTTCCCGGAGGGACACCCTGTTGACTAGAAAAAGGTGAGTTGTCTGTCTCAAATATACCATTTCATTCTGGATGATTTAATGAACGACAGAGCTGAAAGATCTAGGAGTGCTTTCTATTTTGTGTATATTAGCGACATATATTTCAAATGTAGGTACCCACCTAGTTGTTTTCTTTTCGAATGAATTGCGTTATCATTCACACAGATCGCTATTGTTATACTTTACTAAAATCAAAATATTCTTTGACATGTTTTCTGTGAATTACCTACACCGTGACATGAAATTTGCAATAAAATATCAGAAATTAGATCATCAACTGCCTCAGTTCACAGTGCTCTTATTATTGATCCACATAATACACGTATTCGTTTTTTCTATAGTAAAGTTGATTGATTGTAGCTGGAGGATTTGCTGACATGCGCAGTAACGATCTTTTAGTTTTCCACGCATTATTAATATACGCAACTAGTCGTCCATTAGAGCGAAGCGAGATCCTGAATGGTCAGAGATACTTAGCAAGTGTTGTGATTCATTCAACCTGATTATTCTCGATTCTTCTTTGGCAATCATCAGGCATTGATGATAAAAATATGAAAGCAGATATTATAGGGTGTTTCCAAAATTGGAGCGATCCTTGAAATAGGGTGTTGTACGAATCATAATAACACCATAAATCGCAAAAAAACATTTTTTCTACAAACGTCAGTAAAAGTATAATTTTTGACGCATGCTGTCAGTGTCTAAAATGTCAGTTTATGACACTGGTGTTAAAAGTAAATCACTTTTAGTACAAGTGCTAGAAGTGATTTATATTTATGAGAAAATATGTAAACATAATTCGAAATGAAGTGTTTATTCAATTAAAAGTACAATTAGCGAAACTACAATGCTAACACGAAACTCCATGGCCAGTCTCATTGGTAGATGTGACAGAATTTATTTTCGTGAAGCTTGTACCAGGGCAGAGAGCAATATAATCTGCCGAAGTTTTCGACAAAATATGATCTCCAATGTTCTGTTTCCTTTGTAGCGAGTCTTCTATATAACCCTCTGCTACTGTACTGGACTTCCATCCACCATGTCTTTTAATTGTAGTACGACTAGCACCAGAGTCCGCCAACAAACTAGCTGAGGACCTTCAGAAACAATGTCCAGTATATAGATGGGAATCAGGCAAATTGAGAAATTCGGCAATTTTGGCAGGCATCTTACAAATGTGTTGATTCCAACTGGAGTCCTGGCACATTTATTTTTAATGCATTTTATAAAAACTCTAGAATGATTAATATCCACTGGACGAAGGGCTATGTACTTTTTGTAGTAGGTCATATACAATGTACCATTTACAACAAAGGTGCGTTGCACATTAGTTTTTGTGTCTGGTATATGCACAACTAGTGAAGTTCCGGAATCCTCGATATTATTTAATGTCAAATCGCACAATTCTTCTTGACGACAGGCTTCAAAAACACCAAAAATAGCAGCAACTTTCTGCATTAGATATATTTCACCTGGGGCTTCTGCGAGAAATTTGTCGATTTGTTCTCTTGTCAATACTTTTGACTTTTTCGGTCGATATCCTTCCTTTCGCTTCAAAAAAGCCACAAGCTTGTGATATCTGCTTATGTCATGATCATTTATATTCATCATCGACTTGAACATAGAGTAATTCGACCAAAGCGTTGACGATTTCCATATTTTGGACTTTTCTTCAAAGTATGCAAGAAGCACTTTTTCACTGGCCTCCTTTCCACTGGCATTTTTCTGATCACACCATTTCAAGAAACGTTCGTATGAAAACTCGTACTGTCGCTTTGACTTACTAGGCAATAATTCAAAAACAGCTTTATTGGCAGCTTCTTCAATTTGCGGCGGAAGAAATTCATTTTCTTGGGCACTTTCCATCAGGGAACGAAGAAACGAGAAAGAATAATTCGTGATTTATTGACGTTAGTTGTCAAGAAAGATAAATCAACAAATTCAGTTTTTGTTTACATTGGTAACTTGTTTCATGAATAGATAAGATTGAATTGGATTCAAAACTGATAATCTCGAGGCTGTTATTTAATCAATTAATAATGTAAAATAGTTTGGACTTTTAATGGTGTTTGTAGAAAAAATAGTGTATGATATATGTGCTAAAAGTGTGTTTTCTTTTGTTCGAACTTCCCTTCTCACAAAATAAAATGTCACTTTTAGCACTTATATCATTAATAACTATTTTGAACAAGTCCAAACTGTTTTTATAAAATGTTAGTTTCAATGACACTCACCTAAGGAAGGTGGGTAACAAAATAAAGAAGTTTAATTAATTATTTCAATCTATCTGACTAATTAGCATCAATGAAATAAATAGTGTTATTTTCTGTATGTTTTTCAAATGTAGGTAAAAATGAAGTTCTTCTTATGGAAGGAGAAATAAAATTCATAGTTTATATCATATCCTCCTATCTCGAATGCTCTAATGCATGAGATTCATTGGTATAGTAGAAGAATTTCCTGTTGTGTTCAAGAGTATTTAATATAGGTAAGTGTTTTTTAGAGTCGGATTCATTTTTTTTTTCATTATGTTTTTTTTTGGTTTGTTGAGAATTAAACAAAGCTAGTAAAAAAATAGAAATAAAGTGATAGTAGTCAATTAACACTAAACTTATTGTATATAATTAATTTCATTATTATTTGTGAAATACTTGCATTATTTTCCTTGAATTTCTGTTTTTCACTTTGGTATTGTGATGCATTCTACATTTAATACAAATCACGCAATGTAAACACAGAAATTTATCACAGATTTGAGGCACTATCCACTATCCTTAACATGCAGGTGAAAAAAATTCTTCTACTAATTCTCCAGGGTTAGTTTGGCAACTTATTCACCTTTTCTCTGGGTGAAATTTCTTCAAATCATAAATAATCATTCAACTCCCTTTAGATTATACAGCAAACTATACATCTCAGACCATGGACACGTCGACGCGGTCGGTAACCTCTAGACGGAACACTATGCAAAATTTCAATATCTTTCAAAGTAATTTTTTTTCTCGCAAAAATGCATTCTTTCATCTCGTTTTGTTTTTTTTGTCTTCTATTGCCCATTTCAAGGATCGCTCCAATTTTGGAAACACCCTGTGTATTTGAATCTGCCATGTATTTCAACAAAGATGATTGAAATACGAAGTGATGTATGGAGTTTCTAATGACCACCTGAAATATGGAAATAAGCAGATATCAATGCTGCTCAAGTAACCCTATCGAGATTATTTCCCGCGAAATGCTTACGATCAGTTTCTATCCTGAACAAGTAACAAACAAATACAGGTCATAGGAAAAATAGTGTATGTACATTGTACATGTTACCGTGCAAGACTGGAATTAGTGAATGTCGACATACACTGGTTAATGTCGACAGACACCAAATGTTTTGGTAAAAGACCGAACATTTATTAGTTTTATTATAAATTTGGAACTTCACCGCTGTGTATCGACAAACACACATAGGCTTCGGTTGATGTCGGAAATGAGGTTATAACTGGCTTTTTGCGATTTCTTCGATTTCACAGAACTCGAAGACCTAGGTGGTGGTGATTATGAACACAATGCCGGCAACATTGTCAGTTATATTTGATCAATATATCGGACATAACCCAAGTAACTTGGTGAATGTTGACATTCACCGGTATATCTCGACATTCACCGGATTTAGGTTTTTCACAGTAAATCGTCGGAAAGTGTATAAGCGGCTCATGTTGTAAGTTCACAAGTGCGAAATAAGTCACACTAGCTGGTTCGAAAAAGCTCCAACATCAATAACAGACAAACGTACCTGGATAAGGTGGTTGTTCTTCGGCAAGTCGTTCTATGACGATGTTGAGCATGGTGGTGCTGAACGTATCGTCCCTTTTCAAGCCCAAGGCCTTGTGGAACCATCCCACGGCCTCCTCCAAATTACCCAACAGAACGTGGACGTACGCAATCGCCGAATAGGTTCCGGCAGACAGCGGTGTCAATAGGAGCACCTGCAAAGAAGAGAGACCAGTGGAAGCTATGACGTTCGCACCATTTGTATCGAAGATATAATATAGCGTATTCGACTGGATTGCACTGACACGGTATAGATTTGTTCTGGTTCTCACGAAAAGGGATATCCTGTGATGTTCATAGAACATCGTGAGGACCAAGGGAAATAAGGTAGGAATTGGTGTTCCTCAACTCGACGGGTAAATCTCGCGAAGATTGCCAAGGAAGGAACAATTGTTGATATTACAGAAAAGCATCGTCCATGAAAATATCTATAAAATGGAGCCAGATCACCAACTTTTCTACGGTGTTCCAGAGAAGTGAGTGAGTTTGTGAGCGAGGCATCACCCACGAGACGAATTGCCCTTTTTTGGACAGAATCCAACAGTTTCAGGGTATGTTTGGGTGCCGCACTCCAAATATAGGAACAGTATTCCAGGACAGGTCGGATCTGTGCCTTATAGATCATAAGCAGCTGACTGGAAGTGAAATAGCTCCTGGCCCGAAACACAAAACCAAGTTTATGGCATGCACTTTTAGCAATTGATCTCACGTGATTTTCCCAAGAAAGGTTAATTATTGCTGATAGTAATACCAAGCATTGAAATGGATGTCTTCAAAGGTATGGTTACTCCTGAAAAGCGTATGTTGGGCACAGTGAGATCGGCTTTTCTAGAGAAAAGGCATGCTTGTGTTTCGTTTGCATTGAAATCTACCAAGTAATTGGATCCCCATTCGAGAATTGTTGTTAAGTCCTTATTTATGTTGTCAACATTTCTCCCTCGTTCGTTTCTGTTTTGCCTTGCTGGTATTGGAGCCCTGGAAGAGAAGGCGGTATGGAGGGTACTATCATCCGCGAAGCTGTGTATCGCACATGAAGTTGCTTCCAACAAATCGTTGATATGGAGTAGAAATAGTGCTAGAATTGTTTCTTGCGGAACAGCAGCATTTATTTTAAGAGAGTCAGATGAATCTCCGTCGACCATTACATGTAGAGACCTGTTTGAGAGGAAACTAGCAAGTAGATAACATGCGTATTTACCACTGCTCTGACTTCAGACAGAATTCGTTCTGTTAGAACCAATCTAGAGCAGATGCATGTGGATAATTCGAATTATTCCGGCACTGTATGGATGAAGTTCAATATTGATGTTATGAATATTCGACTGGTATGTTGAAGACAACGTGCGGTTGGATCCTAAAGCTGGATCAAGCTAGATCTAATCAAATATCTCAATTCAGAGTTGACAAATTGTCAAATTATTTCTAAAATTTCAAAGTTTGAAGAGAATAATTATTTGCGGCATAATAAGTAAAGAAATATTTTTGTGAATATATAATCAGAGGTTTCGATTGTGTATAGTAGTTAAAATGCAATCATTAATTTTCTGCTTTCCTGTTTCATCTTCCTTAGATTTTATGAATTCAGAAATATCATTATTGCTATCGACTAAAAGCTACTATCACTGTTGCTCGACATTTGGGAATCAATTGCTAATAGTTTCATTACATTCATTTCGAAATCTGAACATAACAATATTATCTTTCAGCATTTTTCAGCCTGTAACTTTGGTACCGTCAAAAATCATTGTGCGGAAACATTCGAATCAACAACGAGCGCTTTTACCAGTCGAACATAAAAGCTCTACCCCTGAGTAGTGCCTGTTCAGTCGAATAGAAATGATATTGGTATTGTCTGAGTGCATACCAGCCGAACACACACGCACGACAAAAGTTGGAATTGAATGCGCAATAGTGCAGCTTTCCAATTGCCACAGCGAGTAGCACCGAGTAACTCCGAGCAGATCTTGAACTGATCAACAGCGTTCCCGTTACAAAGAGCTTGGAGTACTCCAACTGATCAATGCTACCTACCCCCTTACCCTCAAGCACCAGCTTTTACAATAGGGTAACAAACACAAAAATAGTCAGGTATATGTCCAAGCAAAACACTTTCTGTCTGACGCGTCTTTTGAAATGATAATTTTTGGTTATGTTAAAAAGAAAAGTATTATTTATTAGATGTAAGTAGAGAACAACAATTGAATTAACTACATTTTTTTCATCATCAATTTGTTCTAAAATTTGTTCATTCATTCAAATAATGATAAATAATATTAATAATAATAAATAAATAATTTATGGATCATTTCAGACATTTATATGTATAGGACAGGTCAGGGTGGTACTAATAAGTATATGTATAAGAAAATTGAGTGTATTCATTATTTCATTATTATTTTTTTAATTTTTTTTTGTTACTGAAGGTTGAGTGGAAGAGCGCCGCTTCTTAACTTCACAGTTGTAGAAGTGCGAACTCTGCCTTTTGCATAGTTAGGTTTACACAGACACATACATATATCATAAATATAGTTGTTATAATCATGTTTCATATATTATTATTACGATTATTGAGATACAAACCAACTCATTATTCGTTTAGTTATATTTACCATGTGTACCTATCTATCTGTTGCAATAAAATCATTTATTATTATTATTATAAAACAGTGATCACACAGGTTAAAAACGTATATATAAAAACAAAAGAGAGTAGATTCTGAAATCTCTCTCAGACATCTCATCTCATCTCATCTATGCTGTAGTAGCATCTGGATACTAATAGTGATTTAATCTATTTGTTGAATGAGTGTCCATCCAGGCATTGGATGCTTTCGGGGAGATGATTGTAGAACATAATTCCACAATATAGTACAGCATATTATTTGGCCAGGAGGACCAGCGAAGGTCTACCTGTCTACCTTAAAGCTTGGAGCGCAACAACAACAAAGTATCTTCATTTTTGATTCTGATTCTTTTTCTTTCCATCTTAATATCTACTTCGAATCATCAAAATTTTCAGTACCTACTCTATAGTGTTTCAATTTGCTTCAGCATCATTTCCTGTGGGTTATGTGCGAGATGAGACATTACACAAGTTTTTCTATCATGAAAATACTACAATGAAAAATTCAAATTCAAATTTCGTCAGTGAAATGTCACTAAAAATACTCGGATAAAAATTATGTTCCAATGGGCTTATATCACAAAAAATGTTTATTTCATAATTCGATAGAACTCACCCAAACTAGCTCACCACCACAAACCGTTTCTTGCTGTGAGATCCCTACTTTTAGTAAAAAATTATTGAAATCCCTGATTTTTCGGACCTCTGAAAACGAGGCGATGATGTGACGTCAAAACCCTAATACTGAAACAAGACTTTTCAAGACAGAGATAAATACATGATTTCTGACAGAGTGAATTAGCGTGAGATCACAGTTGAAAGAATTAATATATCAGTTGCCTCAGTCTCCGTCGGGCGTTTTGTATTTTTTTCAACTATGGCGAGATGAGGTTTCTACGTCATAAGAGGGTCCGTTTTCAGAAGGTACTATTATTTATGTCCAAAAATAAAACATTCCAGTTAATTTTTCGATCGAATTATGTCGTCAATCATTATTTATGTATAAAAGGATCATTATAAACATGGTTTGAGTTAAAAGTTCTACTAAGGTGTATAAATACGCCCATTACAACATCCTGGTTCAGTTCGAGTGTAGGGTAGTACCGGTTCATTTCAGGGGTAACAAATTTTCAGTTGGAAAGCAGCTCTGATGATATTGTAACGAGACTACATTTTTCGGAACAGACTTACGCGCTATTCTCTGAAAAGGCTGTATCGCGCGGTTGGAAGATATTCGAAGATTTGGCAAAAGGTTATAAATACGCCAGAATGTCTCCGAGAGTGACTTACGAGAGAAATTGATAAATCAGTTTGAAGTGTTTTATGCACTTCAGGCATTCAAAGGGTAGGGATTTGAAATGCCCAATAAACCTCTAGGGGCCCAAAGTAAATTTCGGCTGATACCTCGGGATATTATCTTGGTCCCTTGGTAATACTAGAGTCCCTGTATATACCTTAGACAAGAGTCCAAACACAGCTATACTTCTGTCATTTTCTGTTTTCAAAAAATGCATTGATGATTGAAAAAAGGAATAAGACATATATATCGAGCTCTGTCTTTTCAATTCCCCTAGGATCAATGATTGTCAGAAAAAATTTTGAGGGTTAGATTATTTGTCAAACCGTTCATGCCGTAGGTAGAAGTGAGAAATAGGGCTATTTTGACTAGAATAACTATTAGATTTTCAAATAATGAACAACAGGGTGTTCAAATTTCGAATCGATAATTTTCATGATCAATTATTCCTGAGATACCATTAGATATAAGAAAGATAATTCGAGTGTCCTACTTGGTATCACATATAGTCAAGAGAATATATTTAGTTGTGTTCTGTTGGGATATAAAAAAATGGAAGATATATAATTGTTTCAATATAATTTCAACTGTGTCGGTTTCCCACCTCTTCCTGCAGTCTACATTCACCTGTAAATGTTGAATTCGATCTCAATTAAAAGCACCGTGGACTGATGACATAGCACATTGCAATTCCTCTAAATCTTCAAGTTTTGATTTCAAACTTTCCCTTTCTCTCCGCATCATCTCATTCTCATTTTCTTTCTCTGCGATCGTATCATTCAGTAATTCCCAATACGAACACGACAGAACTTTTTTTTCTTGAACATCTTTATTTTATAAATTGACGGCACAGCAGACTCTTTCAATTTGAAATCCATCAGCTTGAAAGAATCTCTATCAAAATGGGCCTGAAATTAATCTTTTTCGTGCTGTTTTTTCAAGTGAATTTGAATATTTACCTCACATAATTCGGATTTCTTGAAATTAATTTTCCATTCTGGACGTTCCATTGCATTCTTCCATGACATTATCTTTAAAGGATCATTCGGAAAATGGAATAACTCGAATCCCTTTTCTAATGAATTATCGCAATAATGTACGCAGCAGGACATTGAAATAATTTAAAATGCAAAATTTTGGCGGTCATAAAATTTCAGAATGACAGTGACAGAAATTCGTAATAATTAAAAAAAGTGGGCGAGACGACTATGGTGTTTCGTCACATTGTCAGGTGGGCAAACCAAATGAAACAAAATATTAAAAACCCCAACGGCTGTCAGTTTTGTGTCCGGACTCTTCTCTAAGGTATATACAGGGACTCTAGGTAATACTAATATTCATTACTACCTTGTCGTATGAATAACCATTTCGAGCTAAAGACGTGATAATTGTGATTATAGTCCCATACAAAGCATTGTAGGTCAAGTAAAAAAGTCAAGTAAAGAAATAATTTAGTAAACACAAGCAGTTGCCCGCACATGAAGTATTTGTTGCACCGTGTCTAGAGACGTTTGTCAAAACGCAGGCGCTTCTTTTGGATTGATTGTTCTGATTCGTGTATATGTTTGGGAAAAACGGATTTGTGTTATCTAGTAGGTATGCGCCTGATGTCACTCAAACCTTTTTTTCAATTGGATAAATTTCCTAATTCAAAATTTTTCCATCCGTAATTTCTCTCGGAAAACTGACATTAGACAAAATTGGTACACGTACGGTCTCGCAATGTTTTCATGTCAGTTTTTCTCATAAAATTGCTGATTGGCAAATGTTTTGAGTTACCAAATCGTGAATTCAGGGACATAACTATTTTTCCCTATGGTAATTAAGGATGAAGAAACGTAAATATTATTTTCCGAAAGTTGAAAATGAGATGTTGACTCACGTAATTGAAGAACTCCAAAGCTTCCTCGTACTTCTTCAATTTTCTACACGTGTGACCGAGATTGTTCAACAAAGGGCTCCACCTCTGAGGCACTGTTCCCTTTTTGATTTTTTTGACTCTTTCTAGGGCACCTCGGAAATTCGCCAATGCTCCCTCATAACTGAAAATCAATCAAAACATCTCAACTACGCACTACGCAACACTAATTTCGTCGCACCCCAAAATGTTGTTTCTGTTGAAATATGAATAACTTTTTTCTGCTTTGAACAATTTGAATTCAAATCACACTGTTTGCTAGCCCAGTCCTTCAGCTATTTTCTCGTACTCCTTTGAAACATGAGGTTCTTCACATGAATACATGAAAAAATATATAATAAAGGGTTAATTAATGAATTCCACTCATCGAAAACAAATTAATCTCGTTTCTCAAGATGAAAGTTACAATAGACCGTTGGCCCATAACACTAGGGGTGTCGATTATCTACGAAGGTATGCCCTTCAAGAGACATGAAGATTGAGTTGGATTATCGGGAAAAAAGTGGTTAGTTGGATCGGTACCCGGTCGCCCATCTCCCTAATCAATCAACTTCCTGTTGAAAGTAATGTTGAAAATTGTATTATAGAAGAAGCTTTAAAATTCATTGGAATAGTCGCATCTCGCCAAATTAACCGGGCGCTAGCCGATTTGCATACGTCTAGGTCGGTCCCGAAGGGCGGCATACGGACCGCAAGTTACCGTTAACCGACATTTCTCTTAGATTATTTACGATGGTATGCCCTTTGGTTAATTCCTTCATTTCGACCCATGAATCAATGCCATAACATTTGCATACAGTTTGGGTGGGCGAATTTAGACTTATTCGAAGGTCACTTTACATCATTGACCTGTATGTACAAGATTATCTACGAAGCTCCCAAATTTTGATCAAGGTTAGTTAAGCATAAACTATGCATGGAATCATGATTTGCATACGATTTGCGAGTTGCGGGGATTACATTTAGCCCAGTGAAATTAGCAAAAATGGCGGCAAAATTCGTTCAACGCCCTGTAAGAGCTCAAGATATCGACAATCAAATTCTTTCTAACTTCAGAACTTACACAAAACTCGTCCCGATTTACCCGTTTCGAGTTATTCGAGATCGAAGTTTCGAAAAATCAGTTTTTGCTTCAAAAACCACTAAGAAACTAATTATTATGTCTGTACGACGCGTCTGAACTGCCATCCTAAAAAAACTTTTTTTTCACGGATATTTGCCTAATTTACTGTTGATCTCCTAATTCACAGTTGCAACTGTAAATTAGGAAGGAGAATCTTTTTTTTTCAAAACATCTCCTAATTCACAGTTGCAACTGTAAATTAGGGGATGTGTAAAAAAAAAGTTTTCTCTTCCTAATTCACAGTTGCAACTATTAATTATGCAAGTACTCGTGAAAAAAAAGTTTTTTCAGGATGGCAGTTCAAAAGCGTCATAGAGTTGGCCTAAAAACTAAAAAAATATATTTTCAACTCAAAACGTACGAAATATGTATTTTTTTAAAATTTTGATCTTGATCTACAGGGTGACGTATTACATAAAGGAAACGAAATACAAGGAAAAAACCGCAAAAATGCGATATCTCAAGTTTTGTTCTTGTGATTTCTGGAAATATTCTCTCAAGGAAGCTATGAATCAATTTTCAGTTACACTTTTATTGACCGGGCGGCCCGAGCCTTCGAGTAACTGGCACACAGCTCCACTCTGTTACAGCTGCTATTCACAAAATGAGTGTACCTACTCATTCGATTAATTGTTCTCAAACCACATATCACCCTGTGAAAAGCTTTAATCCCGCCTTTGGCTCCAAATTCGTTACCTTGGAGAACACCGTATACCTACACGGAGAAAAATGAATCGTTGATTCCTCACAACACTCATTTATAACAAACATATAACTACTATTTATGTCGAACCATTAATATCACGCGGTATATGGCTGTCTCTCTGACAATCACTGACACTGACCACCTGCTGTCCTGTCGTCCTTATATATCAGATGATTTGGCTGGCTATATGCTTCTCCAATGTTCCCGAAAATCATCGGTACCCTTCTTTTGTTCTCGGAGCTTCTCATAGAAAAGTATCTCTCTCTCTCTCTCTAATAGTTCCATCGATTGTTTTGAGATGTTTCTGTCGCTGCGACACATATTGGGTGTTCGAAAATATGCTGATTCATGTTAGAATTTTTGGGATACTCGGGAACAATCTGATACGCGTGATACAGGAAGATCGTTATACGCCTTCTTGATGATGTTCGAGCCCCTCTCAGGGGAATATTACAATATCGTTTATGAAATTAACAAAAAACATGGGACCCAAGATTGATCCTTTAGGAACTCCCATTGTGACTTCAAGAGGATCAGATTCATAGAATCCAACAAGACTATCTGCCGGTTCTGCAAATGAGATGCGCCCCCTGACATCCCCCCTAGAGTCATCCTCTATCATCCCCGGCCCCCGGCACTAGTAGTAGGTGCCAGATTCGAGCTTAGTGACCCCGAAACCTCCCTGAGAGACCTTGGCACTCGATCATCCTGGAATTTCCAGTTTCAACTTTTTAATATTAGAAAAACTGAAAAAAATAGACTCCCTATAGCAAAATCGACGTATGCTCACAATACATTCGTATGCAAACGCTATTTTCTTATTCAGTATAACTGAATCTATCACCTGATTGAATGGCATACAAAATTATATAATCTTGATATATATAATCGATGATGTAAAGTGACCTTCGAATAAGTCTAAATTCGCCCACCCAAACTGTATGCAAATGTTATGGCATTGATTCATGGGTCGAAATGAAGGAATTAACCAAAGGGCATACCATCGTAAATAATCTAAGAGAAATGTCGGTTAACGGTAACTTGCGGTCCGTATGCCGCCCTTCGGGACCGACCTAGACGTATGCAAATCGGCTAGCGCCCGGTTAATTTGGCGAGATGCGACTATTCCAATGAATTTTAAAGCTTCTTCTATAATACAATTTTCAACATTACTTTCAACAGGAAGTTGATTGATTAGGGAGATGGGCGACCGGGTACCGATCCAACTAACCACTTTTTTCCCGATAATCCAACTCAATCTTCATGTCTCTTGAAGGGCATACCTTCGTAGATAATCGACACCCCTAGTGTTATGGGCCAACGGTCTACAACATTTCATTTCTGTGTAATCAAATCATGCCACATATTTTTCATTCAAATTGTCCTGAGCAATTTTTCTTTGAGATTGATTTTAAACCTTCTTGTATCATGTATCATTTGGTAATGAATTGTATAAAATTATATTATTGTGAATACAGACTTGAATGTATCTGCTATCAAGTAATTCAATGGTCTAATTCCATAACTATGGACTGTATTTACTTCATTAAAAGCAAAATTTGATATTTCAGGTTTATATAACGAAATCAGGATCAGAAAATGTCTAGGTTCGTATAAATTACCGTTGGTTCTAGAAAATGTAGATGAAAAATGCATTTAATTGATTTGTTTTGTAATTCCATTAGTGGTTTTAGCCGTCAAATATTTGTTCTCCCCCAAATATAAATTAAATATTGCAAATTTGAATAAATGAGGCAAAAGTAAATACACTTCCAGTATTTTATGGGAATGATATTCCGGATTCTGAATGAAATGCCTATGATCAGATTATATTATCTCTCAAATGGTCTATATGTTTAGTCCAAAATAATTATTCACCATAGAGACCTAAAAATTTCGTCACGTCTGTATATTCAATGAATCTATTGTTGAAAGTTAGAGCATTATTCGAAATATTAACTAATCTCTTGGAGATATACATATATGGAGATTTGTTATAATTCAGTCAACTTTTGAATTTGCATCCAATATGATTTATTTATTTATTTATTGAAAATGTTATTTCCAGTCAGAATCAAGTTCTGGTATAAGGAAGTATAGTTAACAATAATACCTAAAACTATACAATTATAATAAACTGATGAATAATAAAATATTTGAAAACATTAATTATTAAATTTTGACAAATCATTTCATATTGGTGAGCAAAAATCAATTTGAATATGAATCAAAAGTTGAAAAAAAAAAGTCATCTATTTCGTTCAGAAATGATACATTTTTTGAGATGGTATTTGAATTTTATTGTATTTCTGCAATTTTTTATATTATCTGGTAATTTGTTATATTCCAAGAGAGCAGCGTGGGTGAATCTTTTTTGGCCTATAGAAGTATTAGCGATATCAAGATGAAATAAACCATGTTGTCTAGTTTGATAATTATGAATTTCATTGTTTCGTGTTAAAATAAAATTAGATTTCAATCTTTTATTTATGATATTGTATGTAATTTTCAGTCTTTCGATTTTGAACATTTCTTCTAATGAGAACGATTCAGTTATTTTATATAATTGATTTGTTGGTGTATCATATGGTAAACGATACAGTACTTTCAATGTCTTTTTATATAATGCAGATATTTTATTAAAATTGTTTTTTGAACAGTATCCCCAAACATTTATCAAATAGTTGATACGACTGAGTATATGAGAATATAGAATTATATTTGCAACTTTTTTATTCAGCTTGGTACATCTTCTCAGGGCTCCAATAATAGGAGATATTTTTTTCTTCAAAACATTTATATGTTTGTCCCACTTCAATTTATCATCAAACCAAATCCCAAGATACTTTTTCTCATTAGTTTTCCAAATCACTTTTAATATCCCGTTCGATATCATTTGATTCTTTTGATATATAAATCGATGTTGTATCATGCGCAAATAATTTTAGATTTCCTTTCAATTTCAGAGTTGATATTGAACCACTATAAATTGAAAATAAAATTGGTCCCAGAACTGATCCTTGCGGTACTCTACATGTGATATTCTTTGGCGAGCCACAAGTATCATTGACTTCAACATTCTGCTTTCTATTTGTCAAATAATGTGTGCACCAATCATGAATTCTTCTTCTGACTCTGATTGAATATAATTTATTTAGTAAAATGGTATGATCTAATGTGTCAAATGCCTTACATAGGTCCGAGAACCAACATAGGTCGGTTGACGAGGAAAAAAGTTATGACTGCAAAACCGAGATGTTATTATTTTGAAATTGCTCTGTATATAGAAGAAAAGAAAGATACTGAGGCCATCTTCATGCCTCTGCTGTCAAAGTTGAAAAAAAAAAAGTTTCTCTTCATTTGAGATCCGTTTGAAAATGCCTCCTGTTCTGAAAAAGTACGAGATTAAAGGCAAGCGAACAGTGTGATCCCAAATCGAATTGTTCAAAGCAGAAGAAAGTTATTCATATTTTAATAGAAGCAACATTTTGGGGTGCGACGAAATTAGTGTTGTGTAGTTTATATGGTCGAGTGAAAATATGATAACAATAAAAGTCAAAGCCAAACTACCGCCTCTCAAGCTAAATTTGAAAAACTGTTTTATTTCTGATAGAAAATTATCTCATCTTACGTGAAATGGCATGAGGATTTCGAATCTGTAGGTATCTATTTTCATGATACCAACTATGTCAAGAGAGACAACATCATGACTAGGTAGTTCAAAATCTTTTTACAACAATTGCAGGATAAAAACATTTTTTCATGATTTTTTTTTGGGGGATTTATAACCTTATGATTCAAGAAATCTAACCATTGCCAATCTGAATGATGAATCTATAAAATAGCATTAGAAGCATAATGTTTGATTTACTTACTCTAAATTTTGAAACGCGATGACCCCCTTTTCGTGCATGATAAAAGGATCATCAGGTGCTACGCTCTGAGCCTGTTGGAAGAACCTGTCAGCCAATCGGACATTGTTGGTGAGCCCACATTCCAAACCGATGTATAACAGCGGCAGGTGACACCTGAAACACAATCAAACCTGGTTTCTCAATATTTCATGCACCTTATCACACTCATATCAGTATTCAATATGAATCAACTCTGTATCGGACAATACAGAGCTCTCAGTTCGTTCAGATGGACTGCTAGTAGTAAACGCAGAAATTCTGTACACAACATGAGGTTGGTTCACGTTCAAAATGGGTTTGTTCGTGTTCCAAATTGTTGAAACGGTCCATGGACTGCGCAGAATCAGGTGCGCATCAAATTGAATCCGAAACACGTCTTGGAATAGTTTTGAAACCAGATAAACAAAAACGCTTTTTCCCGTTTTCTTCTTTCTCGAACATAATATCCTGTGTCTTTATAACGTTTGCTATTATTTGTGTTGATAAAGTATGAATACTCGTTCAGGACAGACATTATATTTTATTACTTAGAACAGTCAACTCATTAACAACGTCAACAACGTCCAAGCTACCTACGATATATAACACTCCCTCTCCTAGTTGAAAATTATGTAACAAAATCTTGTAATCTAGCTGGAAGATTTCTCGTCCTTCTTGGACGACTGGAGATTTCCTGGTCCACTGGTACTTCCGTTCCATTTAGTGATTCTGTGTCGTTCGACTCTGATGTGGATTAATTTTCTTCGACATCACCTAGACGATTCCCTGACACAACGTGACCCGGGGCATTCCTTCGACTTCCTGCAGGAACGACTGGGACCGAAACAGGAGCATGAGCCTCTTCCGGCACGCCACCCTGTCTTCCTCGCATCTGGTCGACATGCCTGTGCAACGAGTGTCCATCTGGGGTTTCTAATGCATACGAAACCGGGCCGAGTGACTTCCTTACAACGGCGGGACTCCATTTCGGGCCAGCTGCATAATTACGAGCAAAAACTGTGTCTCCCATCTGGAACCGTCGGCATGGTAATTCATCGGAATGGTTACCGTGACTATGATTTTGCATATCATGAAAATCTGGATGAAGATGATCCAGTTTAGTCCTTAGTTTTCGGTTCATCAACATTTCAGACGGACTGCACCCAGTCGTTGCATGCGGTGTAACATGTTGCTGCAACAAAAACCGAGATATCTTGGTTTTGATATCTCCACTGAGTTTTTTCAGAGTTTGTTTTGTAGTTTGCACCATTCTCTCTGCCTGGCCGTTTGAAGCTGGGTGATATGGTGAAATTCTTGCATGACGTATCAAATTAGTGTCCATAAATGCTTGAAATTCGATTGAGGTGAAGGCGGACCCATTATCTGATACTATAACTAGTGGTATTCCGTGAGTTGCAAATAATTCACGAAGTACCGTTAACGCTGACTGTGTCGAAGTTGATGGCACCGTTCTTACTTCCAGCCATTTGGAGAATGAATCAACTACTATAAAGAAATATATTCCCTGCATCGGACCAGCAAAATCGATGTGGATCCTAATCCATGGTTCCAATGTCTTCTTCCATGAATGAACATCCGCCCGCGGAGGCATATTTCTGTTTTCTTGACAAACTGAACACTTGGACACCATATTTTCAATCTCAGTGTCCATTTTTGGCCACCATACGTGAGATCTCGCTAATACTGCGCCAATATAACGTTTGCTATTATTTGTGTTGATAAAGTATGAATACTCGTTCAGAACAGAAATTATATTTTATTACTTTGAACAGTCAACTCATTAACAACGTCCACAACGTCCAAGCTACCTACGATATATAACAGTCTTAACTTTAGATATAGATTAGGGTAATGTTGATGTTAACAGAAAAGAATTCTAAAATCTAGGACCTGAACATAAACATTCTCCACTAAAATATTCCTACACTTAAACCACCAGAAATTATCCCTGAACTCCTAAACCGAGTACATATTTATTCAAAACCACCATTTTCCAGATTGGTCTAGAGGATTTCCAGCAGATAAAAGGTTCAAAAACATTTGTTATCATCTGAACTTGAAGAGGATGATGAGGTGACGTCACACTAATGGGGACAAGATCGAGGCAGTGGAACAGTTACAGAAATAAAAAAATATCAAGAGACCAAAGGACCCCGCACTTTCTTTATGGAAAATGGCTTTCGGTTAAATTCCCTGAATTCTTGATATGATGTAGATTTTGACTCCCTAAGCAAGTGTCCATGAGCCTATTTATTCGTGGAATAATATGCCTGAATGATGGTACAATGTAATCTGGATCTCGTATCCATTATGATTTCACCAATCAACCCGGGTAAGTTTTTTCATGAGAATTATAGATCCACTTGAGCCTGGACAAACTTCCTAAATCTCGATCGAAGTTTACTGAAATTTTTCTTCATATACAGGGTAGTTCGAAAATAAGGGTACGTCAATCCCTAGTTTTTTGAATCGAAAAGGGGAGAGCATGTCATATATATCAGACATTCTTCAATGTTGAGATGGTTGCATACTCATTTCATATACATAGGGTGAATAAAAAGATACAGTCCAAGTTTCTTGAAAAAATGTGATTTTTTGCAATGAATACTCTGTATTTCGAAGAAGAACCGGTTAATTTTCTTGAAATTTTTATATAATGTACGATATGAGGAGTCCGAGATATTGGCATCAATATTAGCATAGGTCTTCGGACTCGTTTGTCAGCTATATATTTTTGAGTGTACGGATTTTATTGATACCCGATTACTCTATTGGAGTCCGAAATGGGCTATTGAAAATATTCCGGCTAGATTAGTGCGGTACCTATTCCAAAAATGCAATACCTTATATACAGGGTGAATGGAATGTTCTTCATTTGAAAGCACTGTTTCCGAAGAAACTAGAGAAAATTGAAATGTATCAGAAGCAATAACCCTCAAGGTTAGAACTAATTCTAAAGTATTTGAAGATTTCGAAAAACTTTATTTTTTCTCTCGGATATCTCAACATTTGTCAACGCAGACCAAAATCACTGTGTAGAATTCAATCATTCAGCCACATTTTGATTATTGCTCATCCATTGTATATTTGTTTAGTTTAAATAAATTGAATATGCTCCAGAAGCTCCAGAACCGTGGAATGAGAATAATGCTAAAAACTAATCATTTCACCCCTATAGTATAATAATAATAATCTTTATTATTCTCAAGAAACATATATTTTTATAGGAGGGAAAATTATAAAAGAGCAAAAAAAAATTAGATAATCAGATAATCATTTTTAAATCATATACATTTCTTCTAGATCAATATTAATGACTCTTAGTTGGTTTTCAGTGGAAAACAGATTGTACTATTTCACTACGAGACTCATTTACAAAACAGTAAATCATTTAGCACCAGAATACTTTCAGAAGTACCTTACATTCATTAAAAATATTCATAATTATAATACGCCTGGTAAAAATTACATCTATGTTCTTTGTACCATAGGTGCGTTCGGTTATAACATATCTGTTAGCTCGATTCCATCTGTTAGCTCGGAAAGCGTTCGATAAATCAGATCTACTTCCTCTGTCTAATCTGCTCCGTGTTCGTTAATTGTCAGAGCGAGCTGAAAGATGTAATCTGTTTGCTCCGCCTTGAGGAGCAGATCATTCAGATTTGATCGGTTATTCGGTTGTCAATTGTCAACAAATCAATGTCAACAACATGTTATTGAAATTATATCTCTTTTATGTCGAAAAATTGAAGACTCGATCAACTGGAAACGAAACACGAAACTGAATTTTGTAGAATCCTCCTTGCCCAGAATCGCCAGAATGACCGACGAATTTGCTGTAGGTAGCATATTAATTATATATCTGTAATATATGCGATCACAACTGCCCTGGATCCACAGTTAATGACCGATCATATGAGACAGAATCATTCCTTCCCTAGTAATTTTCAAAATATAACCAACAAACATTCAAAAGAACTTTGTTGCCCTGACGTGTTTTTAAAAGTAATAAGGTTAAGTGAATTGTTTCTGTTTTCTGTTACTTCTGACAGCTGGCGCTCGCAATCTACTACCTCGTTGAGCGTTCGTTTAATACCATTAGCTCTATCTGCTAGGTGATCACGTGACACCAAATCTGCATCTGCTCGCTCGGCTCCGATTTTGTTAAACCGAACGCACCTCATGAATTCACTATTTTTCAAAAGATTTTTGGAGTTCAATAAACTGTCAGAGTCTGTAAAGGGATCTGCTTCACTCATCCAGTTCAAAGCTAAGAGAGGTTCTTATTGTGTAGTCTTTATGTATATTTTTTGTGTTTTTTCTCCATATGACATTAAGAGTGGATTTTTAATTACACTTAACAGGCAGAAAAGGTGTACTGCCTAAACAAAAAAAGTTTGCTGCTATGCAGTGTTCCAAGTAATTTGAATCAAATTGGTAATCAAAATTGACAATGACTTTGGGTGAACAAAAAATTATTGATTATTTGGACTTTGCGTGGAATTGAAAAGAATTTGGAGAAAAAAAATGATATGTTTCCTAGCCTCGGCTACGTCTAGGCTAAGAAACGCCAGCCGCGGCATTGAATCTTGTACTTTTCTGTCTAGCAAAGATCATACATACACTATATAAGCATCGTAAATAAATGTAAGAATGGGCAACGCTAAATTGGGAACGAACAGGGCGGTGATAATCCGCTGTGCGCATCTATTCATTATAACGCCGCGTATTCCACCGACTCGGATAATAATATTTGGTCAACGAATAGCACAGCCGATTAGCCGCCGGTCTGTTAGTTCCCATCGGAACGTTGCCAATTTTTATACAGGCGTTGACTATCTAGGGTATGTATGATCTTTGTGTCTAGTAAAACAAATAACTATTGTCTATGTTATGTTTATATTGTCGTTTGTTGTTATTTCAATCTTATCATTCTACTGTTATCGTAGGTATTTCATGAATGTAATTCTAACATTCATTTGTATAACTTTTGTTCATCTCTGTATATGTGTATATAGAAGCTGTCCCAGTCTGCTGATGGTAAGGGACAGCACTCTGCCAGTTCTGAATTTCAATAAAGCTCCGCATTTCATTTTTCCTACAAGAGAGGAATGGACTGGCAATACACCAGGTTTGCTTCCTTCCAACGAATCAACCTGGTTCACGGATGGCTCAAGGTTTGGTGGCGGTTCTGGTGCAGGAGTATATGAAGGAGGAACAGGGAAAGGAATCTCAGTACCTCTTGGCAAATACGCTTCAGTGTTCCAGGCCGAAGTGTTTGCAATTCTGACGTGTGTCCAAGAAAATTTCGGCAGAAGTGGACGTGGACCAGTCACCATATGCTCGGACAGTAAAGCTGCTATTATGGCATTGAGATCCAATAGGATCACAACTAAATTGGTGTCCGAGTGTAGAAGTGCCTTAGAAAAAATGGCAAAAACTAGGAAAGTCAGCCTCATGTGGGTTCCAGGACACTCTGGTATCCCAGGGAACGAGGAGGCAGACAGACTAGCCAAGATCGGTTCAGGAACGACACCCATTGGACCAGAACCGATATTGGGAATACCCAATAGTACGGCTATGCCCTTCATGAAGGAAATGCTACAGAGGCAGTTTCTGGAAACATGGCGGGACACACCAGGAATGAGACAATCAAAGCTCCATATAAAGGAACCTTCAAAAAGGCTCACGAGAGAGATCCTGTCACTTAATAGAAGGGATCTCAAGATGGTAGTTGGGCTCTTAACTGGGCACAACCACCTCAACAGGCACCTAGAACTCATAGGGATCAAAGATGATCCCATCTGCAGATGGTGCTTGGAGGATGATGAAACATCATCACACATACTCCCTGAATGCCCCGCGCTGGTGCATCAGAGGAAAGCTGCCTTTGGGAGCATTGTACTGCACCCAAAGGATGTGAAAGTGACTCAGCTGAGGAAGCTGCTGAATTTCGTCAAAAAAAATCGACATGCCCAGGTGATTCACAGGACAAGTGGGCGCACAATGGGCCCGACTGAAGAGGCCTGAGTGCAGGGGTCTACGCACCCGCCCACCTGTGCAGAGAAGAAGAAGAAGATGTGTATATAGATTGTAATATGTCTTCTAACTACTAACTAACTATCTATTGAAAATTGCAGATAACACAACTTTTCAAATGGAACGTACTATTTAATTTTACACCATATGAAAGAACAGAATTTGATGATGAACTACTTAAGAATTCCTTATAGATAAATAACTTGAAATTCTATCGAGTTATTCAATGAACATCTTTCATTACAAGGTGTCTGACTATCAACTGAATATCTCTCTTAGATTTCTACTAGTAAAATTTTAAGCGCAGATACATTCTGGGGCAAATCATCTGATTTGCACTCATTGCACAGATATCGAAATAATACTCATATTTTTATTTTATAGAGACAAGGAGAGAAACCCCAAAAATCTAGAGAAATGAGCAGATATAATGTTATTTCGGCTGATACGATTACCAATGAAAAACTCCATATCATTGAAACAATTCGAGTAGTTCAATCAACCATTGAAAAACATAATCGGAATTACAGAACTTGCTACACCCAAACATGGACTCACCCTTTCATCAACTGCGAAGCTTTGAAGTAGGCCGCCATAGCTTGATCGTGTTCGTTTTCGATGGCGAAAGAATGTCCGTAGGCGAGCCACGCCGGGCCGAACAACCTGTCCAGGCACGTCGCTTTCGCTAGATATCTTCTGGCGAAATCGCTCTTCCCTTAAAACGAGCAAACAACATAGATAGATAGATAGATACTTTTATTAATATTTTTTGGTTATTTACATAACATGAGACAGGTCCTCATAGTTGTAAGTAATATAGGTAAGATTATACAGGGTGTCCCATAATGGATCAAAAGAAGTGGGGTGGTGAGGAGGGTCATTTGTTATCAAACTAACGGTATATGTTGTTATCAAATTGTTGATGGTTCAAAAGTAATTTTTCTGCAAAATGCGACCCATTTCGAAAAAATTGATAACAAAAAGGCTGTTTTGAATAACCACATATGTTATACTATTTCGGAATCTGTATTAAATGGGCAACTTTTTTTTATTATGATTTTTCATCTTTGTGGGGTATCGACTGAATACTTCATTCGCTGACAAAACTCTAGGAAAAAAAAATTTCTCAGGTAATTCATAAGAAGTAATACATGTCATGAAATTATTTCTGGGAAAAGATGCATCAATGTGAATGAAATTTGTAAAAGAACAAATCACAAGTGTGGCATAGTTTTATTGTTATTAAGTATTTTTATAGGAATGGAAAAACATTAATAACTTTTGAACCATCAATAATTGGAGAACCACATATACGGTTAGTTTGATTGGAAATGACTCCCCCCTTCCACCCCACTTATTTTGATTCATTACTTATGGGACACCCTGTATAAATATTAAAAAAAGTAATAATGTAAAAACAAGTTTTGGACTAGGACTAACAAGAAATGTGTAGACATGAATATACAGTACAGTATACAGTATTAATTATTCAATTGGACATTCGTCAAGACAGTAAAAAGCATGTTATAATAGTTATTTATGTATCAAGGGCGTAAAGTAGGCGTTTATGGCCTGTGGCGTGAATAATGGCCCGATGGCGCTAGCCGAGGGCCATTACACGCTGAAGGCCATAAACGCATTTCACGCACGAGATACATACAAAATTTTATGCACTAGTGGTTTATTTTCTGACTCATAAGTAATGACTATAGATTTCGATAAACTAATATTCCCCAGAATTTTAATTTGATAGGTATAAATTCAGTAATCAAGAGAAGCGTAATGTTCATGGATGATTTACATATGAAAATTATCGTACGAATATTGCAATTATCGTAATAGTAAAACTCTCTCAGCTGACGTTGTCAATCAATCTGATGGTTGTTGTCTATAGCAATACATCCAATAAACGAGCTGAATTATTGTCATTCTTTGATTGAAAAGTAAAATTATTGATGATAATAATAGCCAGACTATGGAATCGGATAAAGAAGAAGTTTATGATATACCGCTGGATATATCAGAATCTAGGAATATGATCATAGGTTCTTCATAAATTGATATGTGGATATAAGGTAACTGAGAACAGCGGGCGGTAAAGTGTACTTTACGGCCCGTGGGCCATAATGAGTCCGCGGGCGGTAAAGTGCGACTTAACGCCAGCAAAACCAGGCGGTAAAGTGCACTTTACGGCCCGCTAGTGCATAAAAGATATTTTTTTAAATGCACTATAAAAATGTTGGTACCCTGAAATGATTTCACGTTTGTAGGTAGCATATTGAAGAAATAGCCTCCAGCATACAGAGGAGATTTTCTATGCTGCATTATTTTAATTTGATGCAGACGAAAATCGGCACATCATCTTGTAGGGTATTCATGAAATTCGCTGTTTCTATCTAGCTTTCCCATATTATTGTGCGTGTATAGCAATAATTTGTATAGGTAAATTGAAGTGAGTGTTAAAATGCCGCTTTCAATAAATGTGTCTTTACAGAACTCTCTATGGTGTAGGACGAACAAAAGCCTTATGTATCTCTTTTGCGAAATGAATAGCCTAGAAGCTTCTGTGGCCTGCCCCATACAATTATGTTATTGCTCAATATAGAATATACTAGAGCATAGTACATGTTCATTAGATGATCTCTATGGAAGTTTGAAAGCATAATACAACTTGTTCAGTTTTTTACAGACAGTGACTGTTAAAAGATAGTTTATGGTCTACATCCAAGCCTAGAAATTTTGTTTGTTGTGATGCTGAGCTCTTTGTGTCACAAATATCAAAATGAAGATTTCTTGTTGAATTGAAATGGCTAGTGAATTCTATCAGCACTGTCTTATTTATGTTATTAATGAGATGGTTCGTTCTACACCAACAATTGAAATTTTCTGTGACAATCTTGATATTGTTATTCAATTCTGTCCTATTGTTAACAATAACAACAATTATGGTATCATCCGCATAGATGAAAGTACGTCCTTGAGCGATGTGATTAGGCAGGTAATTGACATAGAGTGAAGAGGAGAGGCCCCAGTACTCCGCCCTGGGGTGTACTAATTCTGATATCATACTCATTTGACCATTCATCCCCAACCTGCACCTTGATAGTTCGGCCGGACGGCCGGACATATATGATTCAATCCAGCATTGTATGGGCCCACGTATGTCCATTGCTTCAAGTTTGATTCGCAAGTACTTCGGGTTGATCGTGTCAAATGCACGACTAAGATCAAAGAATATTGCCACAACAAGCTTATTTTCGTTGATGTTGTCATAGACGTGCTGGATTAGGTTAGTAGTGGCAGTTTTAGTTGAGTGATCAGGTCGGAAACCATGCTGGCAAACTGTCATCATATTATATTCATCTAAATACTTGATCAGTTGGTTATAACAAGAAAAATAGGAGTAGTGCTAGTAGGGTCTCTAGCTTCACTGCTAAATGTCCTACATGTTCCTACTAGTCCATGGAAATTAGGATATTCTGGATTCAGGACAAAACTTATGAATTTCTTTGGGTTTGTAATCAAAGTGAAACATTAGAGTTCCTGATGAAGAGCAAATAAAGACACAAAAGCTGGAACAGAAACAAGAGTACACTTTGTTCTACACAAGTTTCGTCCTTAACTTAGAGAGTCGTTTACTCCTTTCCTCTAATGAATGTGTCAAACGTCCTCGAGGTAGGAGGATGCCAGACATTTGGTAGCGTTTGAACGTCAAAAATCTTGCTTCGAAATGGTTTGTCGCAAATTTATCGATTCCTATCGATTTCACAACCAAAATACATCAATATTGAATAATTCCGAATGCTTCCAAAGATTTTTTGAAAAAACAAAACGAATTTTCGCGATTTCATTATTTTTAAATCTAATTGCTACTTTTTGTGTTCTACCAGTTGGTGTTATCAAATTTTCAAACCGAAGTATGAAAAAAATATAGCAGGTGCTTCATTGAAAAAACAGAGTTATGTCCTTTCCGGGAAAAGAATGACCCTGTGTATAAAATAAATACATGAAAACAAAAGTTTGGGTCATTTCGAACAACTTTTTCATTTGACATTTTTTCATATCTCCTAAAACAAAAGAGTTAAGAGGGGGTTCAATTTTAAGAGGGGCACCCTGTACTTCCCGGACTAGTCCAGAAATGTGCTACTTTCTCGAAAGAAAAAACATCCGGGAGGCGGCTACTTTCCGGACGGTAACTGAAAAAATACTTTGCCGATATTGAGATGGATCCAGATATACTTTATTTTTGACAAGTTCAGTCATCTGTAAACTTGAGGAATTCAAAATGTCCGCTTCATTTAGCTGAAAAATGATGACATGCGTAGTAATAATCAAGTCTTACATTGTTGCTATAAACAATTCTTTCGCAATACTGTGACTGTAGTGTCTGTATAATTATGTGTGATGATATCGAATTGACATATTTCATGATTGATGATTAGCAATATTTTTTTAATGATGTCTTGTCATGTAACTCTCATATTTTTATGAAAAAATAGTATTCCTTCCATTCAGCCACATTATTATAGTGACCAATGAGAACATGGGAGATTCGATAAATTTTGCAATTTATCCTTTCACAAGTTCACTCGCATCTTTTTCACCCACACAAACACTCACCAATAATGTAATAGTAACATCCAACGGCGAACCATGAGAGAGCCAAGTTTGGATACAAGTCTACCAAGTTATGAGCGAGAGAAAATAATTCTGAAACAAATAATAGTTATTTATACACATTTTTTTCACCACTAGCAATACATTTCAATCATTTCAGTTATGTGAAACTGAAATATGCCATGACCATGACAGCATAATATGACAAGTCGATATTGATAGCCTACTAGATCCAAGTGGCATTCCTGTGAAGACGCATCAGAGCAGTGAATTAGGGTGAATTATAACAGAAGTGGCTTTGTCTTTATTGACAAGTGGTTCATAAAATGACGAAAACTACTTTGGTAGTAAAAACACACTTCACGCCTCAAAAAGGACTAAAAAATGGTAGGTTTTATAGCTAGCGGTGAAAAAAATATATTATACACTGAATGTGTCCCTGAAATAATAGAATGGAGTGGAGCGGGTTTCAAGCATTACCTCATTTGAAATGTCAATTCTTTATATGACACCAGAAAAAAATATTCTTCCAAAACAAAATGATGATCATCTCATAGGGTTCATCAAGTGATTGGGAAAGAATTTTCATTGCTCTAGAGCGTCTGGTTGGACTGACTTTTCAACTAGGATTTAGAGATAGATGTAGATCTACATTTAAAAAAGAAGCAGATTTCAACAATTTCAGGTATATTCATTTTGAAATGCTTTACTTTCATTAAGAGTGGTTTGAAAAACGTTTCACAAAAACACCATATGTATCAAACTTGCCATAAGAACTTAGACATACGAAGACATAAAACTGCAATGTTCTGTAGATCTCCTCAATTCTCTGCTTTAATAGTAGTGTATTAACGAGGGCGATTAATGATCGAGATATTTTAACGTGCGAGCATCGCGAGCCCGTTAATGTTCAAGATCTTAAATCGCCTTATTTAATATACGAGTTGGTTATAACATTCTTCCGTCGACTTTAATCGGTATTTCTCCTGGCATGAAAAAAATTTGGTTGGCGAATTCATCATTCATCCAGATACTACTATAAACAATCACCCACTAGCCGTCACTGACATTAGTGACATTTGTGGAAATAATCAACAAGGAAAATAAATTCCTTTCGTTAGAATATAGGGATTGAAATCGGTTCAGAAAGGTTAAGAGGCTAATCCGTTAACGTAAAATCTTCGATTAAATCCATATTTTCGATTTAAATGCAAACTCCATAAGTTATAGCATAGGCAATTCTTTTCGACAGTAAAGGAATAACTTACTGTTGCTCTGCTTCAACTCGACCTGACAGGAAATATGTATGGGCAGGCACGCCTCGTGGTAGGGATCGACTTTCAAGATGGCCTCCGTTAACAGACCGCACTGCTGATAGTCGCAGTTGTAGTACAACCGCTCAGCCTCCGACACTTGCAGGTCCAGGCTGTTCTTCAGCTTGAGCAGCATCCTGAAATCTCAGACCCACTAAATAAGTGTCCAAAGTGTCATATGTTCAATGAACATGAAGATAATCCGAAAAGATATGGCATACTATAAAGAAAGTTACAAATGTTTGCAAGCATTTGACATATAAAATTGAACCCCCTAACCGAATTCGAGACACAGAACTCATCACTGTAATTAGTACCCTTAAAAATAGTCCATTAAGTGGTCAAGATAAAATTGGCGCCGAAATTAAAAAAATACCTGCTATCATACGCCTTTGCCAGTGTTGCCAGGTTAATGATGAAATAAGCTATAGACATGACATAAAAAAGAGATAGATTTAAAAATAAAACGCAGTTTCTGCAAATTACTAGTGGTTTACTAGTAACGTAATAAGGGAGGAACAATAATTATCAGTCTTGTTTGAAGTCACTCAAAATCGTGGAGCTTCAAAAGATATTTTTTTTGACAAACAATAAGTAGAATTATGTGGCAGTTATGAATCTTGGGTATTCACCGATTGCCAACGTTTCATGGAAGATTCACCGATCAAAGCCAAATATTCGAAAGGTAATACGAAAACTACAGTCGGCGATGGAATTCGTAGTGTGGTAAAATTGTAATTGCAGTAAAATAGAGATGTTGCCGCACGCAATCAATAAATTGTAATATTTCCGTGGATAATGTTATTATTTTGATAGTTAAATTAAATTGAAATGAAATTGAATAGGAAGTTTGTATTCAGGTATGAAAAGTATGCAATATGAATGATAATTATTTCAGCGGTAGATATTGAGGCTCTGTTGTAGAGCGGTAGTTAACACTATGGAAACGGTAGATCTACTGGAAAAACGGTAGACCTGGCAACACTGGCCATCAATGGTAAACTTAAAATGGTTAGATACGATATTTTTGGTAACAATCTTGACAAAAACGAAGATCTTGTTAACAATACGAAAAAATGTCTAGAGTTACAAACGAATGACTTTCTGAAAATATCGTCGATAAGGTCGATTTTTGGACATTTTATCTCAATGAACAGACAATATTATACCTCGTCTACTAGATTCTCATCTAGAGAACGACAATGGCCAGTGTAATCAAGTCATCATCAAAACTTCTGGAAACACAGCACAATGAGCAAGTTATCTTACCTGTTGTCAAATGGTTCCATACGAGATTTTCGTTTACAAACATGACAAAAACGTAGATCTTGATAAGAATACGAAACAATTCTAGAGTTACAAACGAATGGCTTTCTGAAAATATCGTCGATAAGGTCGATTTTTTGATTTTTTATCTCAATGAACAGACAATACTATACCTCGTCTAGTAGATTCTCATTTAGAGAACGACAATGACCAGTTTAATCAAGACATCATCGAAACTTCTATTATATTGTGTCATGAGACCTGCAAACTGTATTTGTCTATCCAATATAGATAACTTAGTACAAGCACTAGAAAATATAACTATCGACAAAGCAAAATTCATCGCAAATTATATTTGAAACATTCCATATCGAAAGCATGCGACCGTGTTTGGCACGAAGGACTCCTCCACAAACTACCATCATACGGCTTACCACCTCAGCTATGCCATCTCTAATCGAGTTTTCTTTCACGCATATCGCTCCACGTGGTGGTTGACAGAGTATCGTCTGATACCATTGGCATCAAGTCAGGCGTTCCACAAGGATCAATTTTGGCACCAACATTATTCCTTCTCATATCAATGATCTGTTGGAAGTAACAACTTGCCTCATCCACAGCTTTGCAGATGATAGTACCCTCCATACTGCGTTCTCTTTCAGAATTCCCATTTCTTCCCAGGAAACTAAAAACTCAAGGCGCAGGCAGGTCAATGCTGTCAATGAAGACCTTGCTAAAATCACAACCTGGGGAACCAACAACCTAGTTGAATTCAACGCCACCAAAACTCAAGCCTGTATTTTCTCTAGAAAGGCGGAACTCAGTATGCCCGATATTGTAATGTCTGGCAACACCATCCCCACCGAGCCCATCATATTTATGCTCGGTATTTCCATCCGCAACACTCTTTCATGGGATAATCATGTCAGATCCATCGCAAAAGCTGCTTCACAAAAACTCGGATACTTGTTCCGTGCGAAAAGCTACTTTACACCTCAACAGTTTCTCATGATTTACAAAGCGCAGATACGGTCTGTTCTAGAATACTGTTCCCACATATGGGGTTCAGCACCAAAGCATACGCTGATGCTCTTAGATTCCATCCAGAGAAGTGCTATTCGCCTGGTGGGTGACGCCACACTCACTCACTCTTCGACATCATTGGAACACCGTAGAAATGTCGGCGACCTTTCCACGGGAAATGTTCTTCGGAAATCTCTGCTATCATCCCTTCACTAGCAATACCAGTCAGACGAACTAGACAAACCCAGTCAGCACATCCTTTCGTTGTCAACCTCGAAAGATGTCGAACAGCACTTTATCAAAACTCCTTCATCCATAGAACGGCTAGGCTCTGGAATTCATTGCCTAAGGAAGTATTCCCAACAAGATATAATCTCCAGGAGTTCAAAAAAAATTCCAATATCTACCTCCTGTCCCTATCCTCATTAGGAACGCACGATGTTATTTGAACATTATAGGGATTTCCTTCCATGCGCTCCAAGTGATAAAAAAAATATATATAGCCTCATTATAAATATTATGTCAGAACCTCAAACTCTTACTGTAAAACTTTCGTTTTTTGAAGCAATAAATATTGAATTGAATTGAAAGACATCATCGAAACTTCTGGAAACACAGCTCAAGTTATCTTACCTGTTGTCGCAAGGCTCTACCACCATCGGTTGGCTGGCGGCCTTCGTTTTCGGCATCTCGTTCTTCTTCAGGTTCTTGTCGTTGTATTTGGCCACGTTCGGCGTACTGTTGATGGTGGGGGTGGACATGGCCGCCATCGGGGTGGTGGGAAGGGACCTGGAAACAAAGCTGAACGTCACCTGTTTTTCAACAACAACCTCAGAACAACCATCTTCAGTAGCATAGACTGGTAGAAAAGCCCATCCGTGAAGTCAGGAGAAGACTAACATAATAATCTATATAATATTATATAAAAATGAAACCAATATGGGTTCAAAACCAAAAAGTCTACAGTACATCCACTTACAATACTAACATCCAATGTGCAAACTAACCAGAAATCTGGAAACTTTTCTGCAGCCGTATTCATGGATATACAAAAGGCGTTCGACAGTACCTGATATACCGGATTGCTATATAAACTTCACTCAATACAATGCCCCCTGTATATTCTTTGGATTCTTAAAAATTTCCTCAACGAGCGGACCCTCCAAGTCAATTTCAAAAGCAGCTTATCCGAGAGTTTTACACCAGAACAAGGATTACCACAAGGTTCACCCCTGTCACCGATATTGTATAATATTTATTGTTCTGACATATACAACCACAACCTACAAAACCCAAACCACATTAATCCAGAAGTATATCTACTTCAATTTGCTGATGATACGACACTGGTAGCACATGGTAGGACATTACAAAAAACTATGAGAACACTGCAACAATAATTGACAACCAGAACCACGCACTGGATGCAAAAATAGCGAAATATACCAAATTCAACAAAATCCCAATTGATGATATTCCATCATAGGATCAAGAACACTTCTCCAGAAATAACCTTGCAGAATCAACAGCTACAAACAGTACCAACCTGCAAATATCTTGGCATGACTATAGACAGCAAATTGAACTTTAAAGCCTATACAATGATGGAAGTAAGATATGGTGTAATTACTGATGCGCTTTTGTTTCAGAAATTTTACTTGACCTCTCGAGAGCAGCCAGAGCAATGGTTCCGTCGATCTTCTAATAGATGAAGACATTGCACAATTATGATATCTGTCAGTTTTGAAATTGTCGCAGATTTTTCGAATTGAGAGTTGAATAATCCCACTGTTACATATGTTCCGCGTACCTGAAATGCCATTTGCCATTTTATTTCCACTCGTCACAGCAGCAATAGCAGCATTACCATCTAGCGGAAAAATGTAGAATCAACGTCTCGCTCGTTGTGACGTAGAGAAATCATAGTAGGCCGGTCGAGTGATTTTTCTGAAATTTTCAATATGTAATAATGGCCGAATACGCACACCATATCTTACTTCCATCATTGCCCAAACGAAAAGGACAAAAAAGGAAGCAATGAAAAGATCAAAACATTTCAGAGCCTTGACATACCAAAATCAAGGAATAAATACAGCTAAAAATATATAAAATGATCTGCCGCCCTGTTCTGGAATACGGACATGTTATTCTGAATAACTGCAGGAAACCAACTCAGCGGAACTTGGAAGTGGCGGAGAGAAGCTGTCTAAGAACTATTACCAAAATAAGGCACCCTGCAAATCCTCTTCACAACCCTCCCAACATTCTCCTATACCAATAAACTAAAATAGAACCTATCCTTACCCGAATCACCAGACTGACCAAAAAATTTGCAAACAAACAAGAAAACATCACCCTTATACAGCCCCTCATTCACCAAACCCCTTACTCCCATCAAACGATAATTGTCTTATAGCCAACAAATTTGCTGATTATTATTCAACAATAGTTTCAAGCTGTATTCAACAACACTTTCATGATAACGTTTCAGTTGGTACAACTGATATGAGCAAGTTGCCGTGTACCTTTTATTTTTACCCTGTTACCCCAATTGAAGTTTTCAGTGTCATCAATGAGCTCAAAAATAAAAATTCTACCGGTATGGATTGCCTTACCACAAAAATCATGAAATCCATATCGTACTTTATCTGTGAACCATTTATTATCAATTTATCCGTAGAAACAGAAACGTTTCCAGATATGCTGAAAGTAGGAAAAGTTGTTCCACTATATAAGAAAAGTGATCCGCTCATCATTGATAATTACAGACCAATTACAATTCCTAGTGTTATTAGCAAAATTGTGGAAAAATGTATCTATAATAAACTCTATCCATTCTTAGAGAAGTATAATGTTATCAGCAAGTATCAAAACGGTTTCTGCCCAGGTAGATCGACAGAAAGCGCTGCTTCAGTATTCCTGGAGAATATCTATAGCGGTATTGATAAAGGAAAGTATGTTGCTGCGCTATTTTTCGATTTAACCAAAGCTTTCGACTCCATTGACTTCGATATACTTGCTGATAAACTGTATATCATAGGTATTCGTGGAAAATTCCTCGCATGGATTATATCCTACATGAAATATAGGAAAATATTTGTTAAATGGCAGGATTCTAACTCAGAACTATTTGATATAGATATCGGTGTACCACAAGGATCAGTGTTAGGACCTTTATTATTTTTACTATATATTAATGATCTCCCACAATATATAGGAGGTACATCGATCACATTATTTGCTGATGATACCTCAATCTCGGCTGAAGCCGACAGCCATGTGCAACTTCAGTCCAAACTAAACATAATAGGTGAAAGATTTACTGCTTGGTGTCAGAGTAATAGACTGACAGTTAATGCTGAGAAAACTGTGCTAATTCAGTTTTTTGGTAGAAAAGCTACGGATTCACCAATTTCTGTGAATATTAATAATATTACTGTACACCCTTCGGATACAACAAAGTTTTTAGGTGTATATATAGACACCGAATTGAAATGGAAACACCATATCAACTATGTATGTAAAAAAATAAATAGTAGTTTTTATGCTCTACTGCAGCTCAAAAAAGTTTTGGGTGTGAATATTCTTGTCGATGTTTATTATGCAATGGTGAACTCAGTACTTTCCTACAATATTCTCCTGTGGGGTAATGGTACTACGATTGATCGGGCTTTCATTGGTCAAAAACGCATAATTCGACTTATATATGGTCTGAAATATACCGAATCATGTAGACCTATTTTCAAAAAACATAAAATTCTAACACTACCTTCTATATACATTTACCATTCTGTCATTTACGTGAAAAAACACGAATCCAAGTTCGAAACAAATGGAAATTCTCATACTTATCCTACAAGGAGCGGTAATTTACTGAGGTTGAGACAACACCGCACTCAGATTTTTCAAAAGTCACACCTCACAACTGGTCCGCGGTTCTTCAATTCCCTGCCCTCAGATATTAAAGAAATACCATCTCTCGTAAAATTCAAAAAAAAAAAAAGTGAAGGATTATCTGCTGGAAAGAAGTTTTTATTCTGTGAAGGAATTTTTGGAGACAAAAATCTGAAGTGAGGTGATTGTATCTCGAAACGGGAAAAGCACTTGACCAGCTTGCTTTTCTTTTATAGGGGTTCTTTACGAGTTGGAATTGTGGATGAAAAACTCAAAGTTTGCCCATGGAACACGTGATTCATTTATTCGTTGTATAATACGTGATCTAAAAAGGTTTACAGAATTAAGTAAATATTTCACAAACAAAGTGTTTTTCTACTCTTACCTAAAGCACCAGGCCAAATCGCTACAATATCAGTATGAACAGCTAAATTATTGCACAATTGTCGAGCCAAAGGCTGCCAGAGACCAGTTCATACGCCGAAAGTTAGAATTAAAAGAATTTTATTCTGGTAGCAATATCAAAAAAAACAGCGCAAAAACGGCCAGAGGCCCACTCAAGTGGAAATAATTGAAAAACGGTACCAGTAGCGACACCTTGCGGAGTTATGCGCTAGTATATATTTTGGGAATTGACCCATTAGCCAGATTACTGTAAAAATACAGCGAGGTCGAGGCAAGTGCGTTAATAATTCTTTGCATAGCTAAGTGGTGGCGTGAGCGGGTAAGTATCAGTACAGAAAATGAAAGTGAAAACAATAAAATAATTACAAATTATTACCAAATGATTTCGAGAGATGATATCGAACTGCATAGGTTTCCAAGGGCAAGAAAAAATCAACCAAATGTTAATATTCGATAGGATACATAAATATGATGAGGGAGTTCCACGGAGGTCTTGTTTCATCTTCGCCCCCCAAGCCTTTCGACGACATCACGGAGGACGGAAAGCTTCTGCGGAAACGTAGGGCTTCAGGTGACTGATGTGGAAAATCCCTCTTTCTTTGTTATCATCGTCCAAGGCAGAGAGAACGTAAGTACAGTAACTAACCGTTTTCTTGATTTTATAAGGACCTTCAAACAACAAGAGAAATTTTTTTGTTTCTGCATTGAGTGCCGAAGACATGGGGTTTGCCCGCAGCAGCACTAAGTCTCCTGGGTTGAACTGCTTGTAGGGGCGGTTGGGGTAGTTCACCGCTCTTCTGGAAGCCCTGCTCTCTAAACTTTCCCTGGCCAGGACAAGCTTCTGGTCCCACGAAAGAAGGTCAAGACCATCAATAGGGGTCCGTAATTTGGGAGGCAGTAGTTGCAACTTGTCCTTACCAAAATGCAGTTCCTGAGCTGAAAACCCTGTACTTTCATGAATCACGGAGTTGAGTACTGATTGGAAACGCTTTACTTCGAAAGCCCAGCGAGTATGATGGCCCTGACAGTATGCTCGGAACAAACGTCCCAGTTCACGCATGATTCTTTCCGAACTGTTTGCCTGAGGGTGCCGAACAGAGCTGAAAACTAGCACAACCCCTAAACTGTTGAGGGTAGCTTTCCATGAGGAAGCAGTGAATTGGGTCCCATGATCAGACAGAATCCTCTTAGGACGGCCATAGTTGGGGAAATAGTCCAAGGTTAGTCGATTTAGGATTGCCTTGGTAGTGGCCTTTTTCAAAGGATAGAGGACAACTAGCTTGGTGAACACGTCAAGTATGACCAACAAGAAGGTGGCCCCAGCCCTACTCCTGGGAAGGGGTCCATACAGGTCCAAAGCTACCAAATCACCCTTGGCTACTGGTACGATGGGGTTTATCGGGGGTTTAGGCAAAATTGAAAATTTGGTTTTTTGGCACACATCACAGGATTTCAGGAATTTCTTGATATCCCTATACATATTTGACCAATACACCTCGTCCTTTAGGGCACACCAGGTTTTGTAAACCCCAAAATGCAAAATTGCTTCATGATAGGCTAAACAAAAATCCGGTATCAGGACCTTGGGGACACAAAGCAAATAGGCTTCCTCGTCTGTTCGACGGATATACAAAACTCCATTCCACAATGCAAACTTTGCTTGCAGGTGATGACTATTCGCCAAGTTTGCTATAACATCTCCCCATTTAGGATCTGCCTCCTGAATTTTTTTTATCCCTTTTAGTTTTTGTTGAAAAGTGTCAGATAACTTCAAGTGGAGTAAGTGGAAACACTTTGCCAGTGGCGTAGCTGGACGGGCACACGAAAATCGAGAGAGGGCGTCTGCGACGATATTTTGGACGCCCGGAACGTATTTGAGCTCGAAATCGAATTCTTGCAAGGCCAAAGCCCACCTGGTGATGCGAGGTGATAATAATCTACAAGAATTTAGATAGGTGAGAGCGCGGTTATCGGTGTGCAAAGTGAAACGTCGGCCTAAAAGATAAATGCGCCATCTTTTCAAGGCAAAAACGGCACTCAGGACTTCTTTCTCATTACTGGTATACCTGGTCTCCCGAGGCAACAGCAGACGACTGGCCCAGGCCACCACTCTCCTCTCCGAGTTGACAATCTGAAAGAGATGGGCCCCAAGACCAATATCACTAGCATCTACCTGAACATGCCAATCTAGGTCTTTATTGGGGTGATACAAAAGTGTGGCTTGATTCAGGGCATTTTTTATATCTTGAAAAGCTCTTTGTTGCTCCCTTCCCCAACGCCAACCTTCTTTTTTACGCAGGAGAACGTTCAATGGTTCTGCTAAGGCCGAGAATCTGGGACAAAAAGACCTATCAAAGTTGCACAACCCCAAGAAGCGTTGCAGTTGCTTAACATTTTGGGGAGGTGAATAATCGGAAACGGCTTGGACGCGACTTGGGTCCGGTTTGATACCCTCATGGTTCAAGATGTAACCAAGAAAAGGCATTTCTGATCTAAAAAAATGACATTTTTTCAGGCGTAAGGTAAAGCCTGCTTCTGCAAGCCTTGAAAACACCCTCTGAAGATGGTCTAAATGTTCATCAAACGTTTTGGACACTACCAACAAGTCATCCACGTAGCTGGACATAAAGGACTGAAATTCCGGACCAAAAATGGTGTCAATACAGCGTGTGAAGGCAGCCACTGCCGTACATAAACCAAACGGTAGAACTCGGAATTGGTAAGTTTTTGTACCAACCATAAAACCTGTATATTTTTTAGAGTGAGCGCTCAAGGGGATCTGGTAGTAGCTAGAGCACAAATCTAGAGAGGACATGAATTTCACCCCATTTGAGGTAATTGTCCGGAGGATTTCTTCGATAGGAGTGGGAAGCTCATAATCCCTCTCCATTAAGGAATTCAGCTTACGTGCATCCAAACAGATGCGAACAGACTGGTCCCTTTTTACAGTGGTCATCAAGGGTGAAATAAATGGGGTGACCGCTCGTTCTATCACCCCTTGTTTTTCCATTTGTGCGATGGCTTGGTAGACGGCTCCCCTATGGGCAATGGGGATGGGGTAAGGTTTCACAAAAAATCCCCCAGTATTATTGATCAGTTTTATGTCATGCTCATATTCATTTGTCAAACCGGGAGTTTCTGAGAATATGTTTTTATTTTTTTCAAGGAGGGATTCAAAAGCCATCTTCTCTGTTCCAGCTAGAGAACAGTTATTGATAATTTCCTGAAAAGGGGAAGAATTTAACTGATCGTTTTCGCCAATGGTCCGTAAAAAACAGATTTTTTTTTCAGATAACAAGTTGATTTGGGGAGCCTCCGGTGCTTGGAAATCATGTGGCATATTAAGGGTTGGTATATTGATAGTTTTATTACTCCAAACTACTTGAATAGTGTTAGTAGACAAGTCAATTTTTGCCTTCATGGATTTTAGAAAATCAACCCCTATTATCACCGGGTAAATCAGATCAGGTATTATCAGAAATTCAAAACTAAAATCATAAATATTGTTCAATCTCATTGTTAGTAGTGACTGTACCTCAATTCGTCTCTGCTTAGAACGAAAAGCCCCTGTTACTCGGACGCCAGTACAGGGGAAAAAAGGGGTGTCTGGACAGACATTTAAAATTTGGGACCAAACCTCTCCAGAAATACAGGAAATCTGGCTCCCACTGTCTATTAGAGCCGGAAATTTGAACCCATGAAAATTTGCCTCAATTATTGGAGATTGTTGGTCCGATTTTGAATGTTCATATTCACATTCGTCCTGAAAGAAATCATTAGGTAAGGCCCTACTGAGTACACCTTCCACAATAGGGCTGGAATGTGGAAAGTGATTTAGTTTTCCGAAACCAACGTTTCAGACTCAAGTTCCAAGTTTGCAACATTTTTACTAACATATTTTCCGGGACTTGGTTTTTGATAAAATTTTTCTTTTTTAGCAAACTGGTCTTCAGATGACGTAAACCTAACCCTACTTGTTGAGGGGGGAGGATAGTAGAAATCAGCGTGACGAAGCCTCTCCAACGCCTCCTCAGCTGACTGTACCCCAATCAAACTACTTCTAACATTTGGGGGAAAATGTTTGCCAATTTTGGCAACTAAAATTGCTTCGGGAAATGGCTGTTCTAGGTATCTAGCCATTGCCATAAATTTATTGAAGTGGTCTACAAATGAATCACCCTCTGTGTATGGACCCTTTTCGATTTTCATTTTAACTTCAAATTGCTTGTCTTCATGCCAGAATTGCTTCAAGAATTTTTGTTTGAAATTGTCATAATTTGAAAAACTTTCAAGCCACGCATCAGCCCACAACTTAGCTTTATTTTTGAATAAGTTTCCTATTATTGCCACTAATTGTTTGTATGTCATGCTACTGGTATCAAGTATTGTTTCGATTTTATTCAAAAATTCGATTGGATGTATAGAATCATCATTATAAAAAACTGGCAGCTCAGGCATTTTCATATTACAATAGTTTTGAGAATTATCAGACCTAATCACATAATTTTGGTTATTCAATCTAGAACTACTATTATCAGAATTTATGTTCACATTTTGCATGGATAAAATCACTTGTGTGACAATTCGGGCAATATCTTCCTGGCTGATTGCTGGCTGCATTGGAGTTGATGGGTTATGTAAGTTGGGGTTGTACACAGGGGGTGGTTGGGCATAAATTGGTTGCCCAAAAGGCGGTTGCCTGAACGACTGCTGCCTATTTGGAAGCCGACCAAAAAAAGGCTGGCCTGCAGGAGTCTGGCCCGAGAAGGGTGGCTGCTCAGCAAAAGGTTGAGCAGAAGGGGGCCGGCTAGCCGATGGTTGACCAGTCGCAGAATTTGAGGGGAAAAATAGATTTGGGTTGATCCTACCTTGATCATTTGCCGGTGTACCATTCCTATTAATATTTTCCCTAGGTGTTGGGATTCTGTTTACATTATCTCCTGGTTCTTCCAGAATGAAATCGTTTGCCAAATGTCTAGGTAGGTTCAGCGTCTCTCTTCTTCGCAAATTATACCCTTCGTTTGGGGTATTTGTTTTAGGTCCAGGTGTTTGGGACTTCCCATTTCCATTTTCCATTTTAGTGGCAAAACACACAATTTTTCTCCACAATACTCGCCCCACGTTGGGCGCCAGATGAAACGGGAAAAGCACTTGACCAGCTTGCTTTTCTTTTATAGGGGTTCTTTACGAGTTGGAATTGTGGATGAAAAACTCAAAGTTTGCCCATGGAACACGTGATTCATTTATTCGTTGTATAATACGTGATCTAAAAAGGTTTACAGAATTAAGTAAATATTTCACAAACAAAGTGTTTTTCTACTCTTACCTAAAGCACCAGGCCAAATCGCTACAATATCAGTATGAACAGCTAAATTATTGCACAATTGTCGAGCCAAAGGCTGCCAGAGACCAGTTCATACGCCGAAAGTTAGAATTAAAAGAATTTTATTCTGGTAGCAATATCAAAAAAAACAGCGCAAAAACGGCCAGAGGCCCACTCAAGTGGAAATAATTGAAAAACGGTACCAGTAGCGACACCTTGCGGAGTTATGCGCTAGTATATATTTTGGGAATTGACCCATTAGCCAGATTACTGTAAAAATACAGCGAGGTCGAGGCAAGTGCGTTAATAATTCTTTGCATAGCTAAGTGGTGGCGTGAGCGGGTAAGTATCAGTACAGAAAATGAAAGTGAAAACAATAAAATAATTACAAATTATTACCAAATGATTTCGAGAGATGATATCGAACTGCATAGGTTTCCAAGGGCAAGAAAAAATCAACCAAATGTTAATATTCGATAGGATACATAAATATGATGAGGGAGTTCCACGGAGGTCTTGTTTCAATCTGTATTTTTGTATTTGTATTTTTATTTTTAATGTGATTGTATTTCAAATGTTTACCTCCAATCATAGTTTCTGGATGTTTTGAATGTTAGACCCATTTTATCTTTATGTCAATATTTTAACTTTTATGTGTTTGTATATTCTCTTTATAATAATTTTATACAACTTTTTTTTTGACGATTCCTTTATCATTTTTTGTATGATCAATTCAAGGAATAAATACATTATTATTATTATTATTAAACGCAAATTTCCTGAATTCAGCCTATATGATTCACTCTCCAGACAAAATACCAACAGATAGTATAATAATGTATAAAATGCACCTTTTTTTTCATAATTCACCTTGTAAAAATCACTATTCAAATAATGCCCTTGAAATACATAAAATGATTTAGTATATACTGGCAGGAAGACTTTGGTCGTTAGCCATTTGGCATAATGTATTTTTTTATTTTATGTCCAAGTTTATTTTCTTCTTCTTATTCTATATAAAAATGAGTGTTTGCATGTTTGTATGTCCTTTATAGAATCGTAAACGGCTTGACCAGTTTCACTCATTCTTTTTTGTTGTGTTTGTTATTGTCAGGAGATGGTTTCCATGAAAAAAAAATTAAAAAATTAAACAAAGGTGAGTGTTGTGTGACATTTTCTATCACAGAAGACATATAACATGTAACAATAACTGTGGATTGCTTTGACACATGTTATTTCACATGAAAATGAAAATATTGTAATGAAACGTGCGTGTCCTCGAATGAAGACGCTGGGCTCTAGACTAATCATCAAAGAACCACGAAAAGGAGCCTTGAGGTGCATACGATTGGCGTTTTGATGACACCAACAAAATACTTATTTGTAACAGTGAGGACAGTAAATGTTTCTGTTGCAACCAATTTCGATACTATATTCCATACCAATAAAGTACAGAGATGAAGCAAGAAAGAGCGAAAGAAGATTTCTGTCTTGCAACTATCTCAAATTATAATAAATATATGGGCGGCAAGGATCAACACGATTGGTTATTAGAAAAACACTGCATATTCACAAAAAAAAAAGGTATTGGTATATTTTCATTCGAATAGTGGATATCGTCGTAGTAAATGGATTTCCGAAAAGAAGTAGCATACCCTTATCCCAAAAAAAAGCACGACGTGAGAACGAGCAGATCATGTCATTCTTGTTTCCTGACAAAGACCAATGTTATTGAATAAGTCACTTATCAAATCCATCAACCACGGACATTTTTCCAAAAATGTAATGTAAATCTTGTCCAGTGACCTCAATTGAGGACGTCATTTTTGTTTTCAGTCTCAATGAAAAATGAACCAAAACATGGTGTATCATGGGCTTTTAACCCCAAAATGAAGCTATATTAGGAAACTGAAATGAAAATTCACAACGAGAATTATTTGTGACTTATATAATGGGTTGAATAAAATGGTATATTACCTCATCGGATCAGGCGTGAGATTCAATTTGTAGACGAGCCGATTGTTCGTCAAAGGAGTGTTGCTGTACAGTATCCGGCTCTCGTTCGATTTGGCCAGCGTCGGAGTGTGGTACTTTTTCATTTTGGACTCGTAGAGGGTCTGCAGGATTTCGCCCTCCTCGGCCGAGCATTGTTCGGCGATCGGCAAAGATTTCAGTAGGTCTTCCTCTAAAATTGGAATGAACTGAACTGTGCATCTTCTCCCATGGCATGCACTATGCCCAAGATAAGGATGGACAGCATTGGGATATCAGTAATCTTTTCTTGGAAACGAAACGTTGTATATGATGGCTGGAATTCGAGCCTCATCATTGGGGTTTTGGTAAACCGTAAGAAATACAGGGACGGTTGAATTATAGCAAAGTTGCGCCTAACAAAATGCCGTTTTGAAATTTGAAAATTTTGGAACATTGGCGATTTCATTTTATTTTTTTCATGACTATTTGAATAGACGTAACAAAACAAATCACACATTTTCATTGCTACTTTTCCTGTTCTACAAGATGGTGTTACCAGATTTTCAAATCGACGTGTCGTCTTTGAGCTGTCATCATCAACTTTGTTTTTTAAATATGGTCCTGGATTTTTTATTATGGATTTTAAAAGCATTAAATCTCCTAAAATCGACGGTGTATCGTCCCTATTCGAAAAAGGCGTTTATTTTAATCCTATTAAAAATCTACTCTCCATCTCTGTCTAACACATGAGTTCTTATGGAAATTGCAAATAATATAAATTCTTCGAATAAGTCTTTGGAAGTATTCGGAATTTTTTAAATTTCGAAATGGCATTTTGTAAGGCATTAAATTGAGCAACTTTGCTGATGATTTGAAATTATTTTGAGTCAATGATTCTCATGGTAATTTCAAGATTAATTAATGAAAACATCCTGTAACTCATTTGATTGCCAATGTCACCAATTGTCACTGATAACTGAAAAGTGTCAGGACAAATACGAATTTGCAATACAAAAAATCCATTTTTTATGTTGAAAACGGGAGCAGATTCATTTCCGAAACGTCCAAAGATAAGTAAAAATTTGATATTTTTCTATATACCTTATTTCTCCTCTCCAAACCCTTTTCAAAGTGTCACTGACAAGCTAGTGAAATTTTCTTTTAGACTCTCTGATAGTAAAATTCTTTAAACGCAGTGACATTTTGGGCAAATCATCGGATTTATCCTAACTACACTTATATTGATTATATAGTTAGTATTATACAGGGTGGGCCACCAGTAACGCCTCGGTCTCTAGAAGGCTAACCACTTTTCTTCTTGGAATTCTCCCTCTCTAGAAAGTTGCATGTCAACATAGGCTACCATTTGAAATTATTTTGAAACATACAGGATGTCCCCAAAAATCACAAAACACTGAAGTTGAACTTTTTTCAATCGAACACCCTATATATTATTTCATTTTGAGATTCTCCCTGGTGAGCTGAGTTCAACAATCCATCATACTTGGGGTCTAGCAGTTATAATTACTGAGATATAGGGTGTGAGAAATCGAGATTTTCCAAGTTCAAGAATTTTTTGTGTATAAACCATTCATAATTGGTCAAAACGGCTCACATCTCCCTTCAACTATCTACTGACATTCAATTGAAACAAATACAGGGTGGTGCAGAATTCAGAATCTTGATCACCCGGTATATGTCCCAATTAAATATCAGTAGATAGTTAATCAAAAGTTGAGATAGGGACATGTTAGCCGTTTTGACCAATTATGAATAGTTTCGACACAAAAAATTCTTGAACTTGGAAAATCTCGATTTTTCACACCCTATATTTCAGTAATTATAACTGCTAGACCCCAAGTATGGGTCGTTGAAATCAGCTCATCAGGGAGAATCTCAAAATGAAATAATATATAGGGTGTTCGATTGAAAAAAGTTTAACTTCAATGTTTTATGGTTTTTGGGGACACCCTGTATGTTTCGAAATAATTTTAAATGGTAGCCCATGTTGACATGCAACTTCCTAGAGAGGAAGAATTCCAAAAAGATATGTGGTTAGCCTTCTAGAGAACGAGGCGTTACTGGTGGCCCACCCTGTATAGAATAGTATTCATATTTTTATTTTATAGAGACGAGAGAAAATCCCGAAAAAATCTAGAATAATGAAAGTACCACCTCCTCGATTAACCTGCAGACAGTATAAAGAATTGAATTCCGACGCCCTGTAGCGGCTAAACGAAGCGTTTTGGTATAGAGCTCAGTATAGAGGTGAGTTTGGTTCAATAACCTCACTTTGGTCTCAGAAGTATATGGTATTATTTTGTACATACCTTTCAGGGACACCTAGTATATTGAAAAAATGAAACACCCGTTCAATGTGGATACAGTCAGAGAGTTCCAAAAACATAAGAATATTGTAGAGAAAAAAAAAAAAAAAATGAAACAGGAATATTTTGAAGGAGCGACAGGCAATAACTAGAAAGAACAATGAAAACTTATCAATAATCTTATTAAAGCCAATGTCCAAAGTAGTCAGATCAATAATCTAGGAATTAAATGACAAATCTTTGGTGATCCCAAAGAAAAATATAGCTGAAAAAATGAACCAGAATTGGTGAATCAATGATAAATATCAGTCATCTACAAACATAATCATCTAGTGAGGTTAAGGAAATCATAAATGACTGCTCAATATACCTATAGGTCGCGTGCACGATGACCGACCCTGGAGGTGAAATATTGAAACACAACCTCACTTTTCTGTATAACATTGAAACACAACCTCACTTTTATTATTTGTTCACTAGGGAATCGAATGATTGAAATAGTTGTTCACAATATTTTGACTTAAAAATTGTTTTTTTTTGGGCTATTTATTAATTCAAGCATGCGATCACATTGTGCTGTTGTACAATGCACACAAAATGCAGCGAGAGACGAAGGAATAGGATTTTTCAGGTAAAAAGTGATCTCAAATAGTTTTCATTATGAAATTTTGTCATTTTTAATTACAAATTAGAATTCCTTCTACCACTTCTGCAATGGAAGCTAATACTGCTAATAGAGTGAAAATGTCGTCAGAATGTCAGACTAGTCCTTCCTTTTGATTGCATGAATCCAATCTTCCTGCATTGTTTCTATTATCTCGATTATTTCTATTAGCTTTTTTTGCAGGAGGAATTCCAATGAGGAATGATAAAATTTTAAAGGAAAACTATACCGGGTGACACAGGCTATCGGGCCACCCCTGTAACTTCTGCATTCGTCAACGGATTTTTCTGAAATTCGGTACAGTTATATAAGCAACTATTTCGGATTTGATCACATTACAATCCAATATGGCGGACTTCCGGTTTTCCTGGAAATGCCAGCAATTTTGTTTTTTCAAATGAAACACCCTGTATATTTTTACATATTCAAGTTGAACAGGTCAAAACAAGTGCAATCTTGATGTCAAATGTCATTTATTCCACAGCCTACCTAGTTGAAAAATTATTCTAATTGCATGGAAATTCATAAACTAGTTGTTGATTTTTGAATGTATGCAATTTGTTACTGCACCGAAAAACAAAAATGATATTTCATTTTGTTCCTTAATGTATGTTCTAGAGAAACGGGTAGGTGGCCCATAGGGGTTCCATTTGAAAAAAAATAATTTTTGATCAAAAAGTGATGTGGCTGAATTGATTCCTGGATAAGTGACAAAAAAAATAATTTTTCAGAAAAAACTATGTTCTTCTGTTATGTGTGACTCATTGTGAATAGTCTTGACCACATCTCATTTATCCACGAGGTAAAATGAAAAAACAATTTTAATTCAATTTTTTTCGAAAAAATGACATTTGAAATAAAGATTGCACTTGTTTCGACCTGTTGAACTTGAATATGTAAAAATATACAGGGTGTTTCATTTGAAAAAACAAAGTTGCTGGCATTTCCAGAAATACCGGAAGTCCGCCATATTGGATTGTAATGTGATCAAATCCGAAATAATTGCTTATATAACTGTACCGAATTTCAGAAAAATCCGATCACGGAAGCAGAAGTTACAGGGGTGGCCCGATACCCTGTGTCACCCGGTATGTGACTATGTGAGTGACTATAGTACTTTTTGATCACAATGCACCTACCTGAAAAAAACGTATTCCATCGTCTCGCACTGCATTTTTTTTGCATTGTGAAACAGCACATTGTGATGCATGAATTAATGAATAGCCGAAAAACACGATTGCTATACCAAAATAACTGTGAAAAACTATTTCAATCCTGTGTTAACAGATGAGAAAAGTTAGGTTGTGTTTCAATGTTTTTCCTCCAGGGTCGGTCATCTGACAGATCTTGCATGCAACCGATACAAAACAAATACTCAAGAAGTTCCAGAAACCTTATATGAACCCAATAAAAATGCAGCACCTGCATACGACATAAATACCAAAGTTCATTCAACACTCAAGGAATATATTATACCAATCTTAGTAAAATTAATGAATGAATATTTCAAAAAGGTATATCCACAGATATTCTCAAAGTCAGCAAGGTAACGCCCATACACAAACTGGCCCTAATAACATCATAGATAACTACAGACCTATTTCAGTAGTTCCCTATCAAAAGTCATAGAAATTATTTAAAAAAACGATTTACCAATTACATGAAAGAATTTGTTGACTTTGACGATCATCAATAAGGATTTCAACAAATTAGTAGCACTTTGAGTGCGACCATATACTTCATCTGAAAAATTGACAGCTTTTGAATGTGTTTTCTCAGTAGATAACATTTGCATCACTCCTTCCAAGTTAATATAGGTCTGTTTGAACCTCAAACAGCGAGAAAAAAATATCCTCTATCTTTGATAAGGTAGCTATTTATTTATTTATTTATTGATACAATACATCCAGCAGGCCCAAAAGCCCATTCACAGGTGTATACAATTAGCATTATGAATAATTACACATATAACAGAATCAGTTCTGAATGAAACGGAGAATCTCTTTTTTGAATTGATTGAACGTTAAAAAAATATCTCTACACTAGGAACCTTATTAACACTTCTAGATATAGTAGATATGGGAGAATTGAAATGATGCACTGTATTGGAAATAGGAATATGGAATATGCTAAAAAACCTAGATGAAATACGCGGTTCATTGAATAGCACATGAGACAATATATGCAAAACACATATCTCAGCTTTCCGTGAATTTCTTCAGATATCATATGAAACTCGTCCAACAATGAATCATAGCTATAACCTTTCTCGGGATAAACACTATGTTTTTTTAAATATGCATATTTCAAGGATTTTTCCGAACATTTTCTAGGCTAAATATATGATTCATATGAGACGGATTCCAAACGACACTGCAGTACTCTAATTTGCTCCAGGTCAGTGTGATATAAATGGTTTTCAAGGAGTCAAGGGTCCTAAATTCCTTGCAGTTGCAGTGATTGGAAAACGTGAGTTTTTCATTAAACAGAACCCCTAGATCCTTTGATTCCGTGATCCGCGTTTAACTTTCACCATCTAGTTATGAATATAATAAAAGAGCAAAACATGCTACATTGGGAAGTAACCTTGAAGGTTATTAGCCTTACCTTCGGCAGCAGTCAGCATTTGATACTTTATCAATGAATCGAAGGCGTCAAAGCAGTGCACGTCGAAATGTAAAGCTTGTTTGTAACAATCGGCAGCCAGTCCCCTGTTATCCATCCCTTCCAGAATTTTCCCTTTGAGGAATAAAAACGAAGAGAAGGCATGCTGAAATTTTTTTTTCTTCAAAATATTGTCAAGTGGAACCAAGATCCTTGTAAATCTCATTATATTTGCGGTTTTAAATACATATCATACATTTATTATAAGTGTGTGAAGAATGTGTTGAAGGATGAAAAGTATCTATATTCTGAGAGACAATGGAAGTAATCAGAAATCAGATATCTATATAAATTATTTGATATTATTGAATATGATTTTTTCTTTGATTTCCACTTTCCAAGGGAAATACTCATAGAGAAATACTCACAGGAACTCACAGGAACGTGAAAATCACCGAAGGAAACAGTGAAAATCTTATGTCCGAATTAATATGAGAGAAATAGGTCAGGAAGTTGTTGTACAGAAAATACAGATCTCAGTGGGAATCTGACCAGGTGCCATATATCCTATCATATTATATGATATTAGTCAAAGTTGTGTATTCAGAGGGTAATTTCATTAGCCTTAGAAAAATTTCAAAATTATTTATAGTTCCTTAGTTATACAAGGTGTCCCGAAATTAAGATTTCGACCAAAGATTCTAGGAACAAAAATAGTGAAAGAAGTTCATATACACATGGGTTCAGAAATAGCCTCCTGGGGGTTATCACCATGAATCAATCAATCCATCAATCCATCAATCTGTGGTTTATTTTATTGTCCAAGAATATTGTTCTTATAGACAAATCTGGAATGATATATGTAGTGGAAGGATCCATTTCGTCAAAAAAGAAAAAGGAAGAATAACAGTACAATAAGATAAGTATCAATTATCGTATGTGACACACGAAAACAATGAATAAACAAAAAATTACATCAGAAGGAGACACTGAGATGATGGTTTTTTGCTAAGTTTTTGTAAACCCTCTGTGATTAAATAAGCAAATTTTGTACATATGCCTTACTTTTAAAGCCAAAATAGAAAATGTCCAAAATTTTCCGAAATTTTGATCAGGGTCATATGAGATAGGTGAGCCTAGGGGCACTGTTCGCCCCAACGTCTTTGTTTATACAATTCTCAGCAGTTTTATCTAGAAATACTGAAATATCATAATTTTTGCTTCAACATGTAACTCATGTTTATTTTCGATAGCACTCACCATTGTAGAGATAAATCGATTTTAAAAGTCTAATAAGCCTAATAAAATAGTTATTTATGTATCAAGGTCGAAACACTGTCTATTATAGCCGAGTCTGCGAATTTAAAGCCGAGGCTAGCAATCCGGCGAGACAATAGACAGTTTTTCGCTGATGTGCATATTAACTTTTTGGTCGACCTCAAACACTCATATCCACATCACGGTCCCATTCACAGGTGAAATCTATCGGATATCGTGAATAATTAATTTGACAATAGTAAATGAAAGTTGTTGTCAACTCACTCTCCGCGCGTTCGATTTTTATTCCATCAGTAAATACCTTGTCAAAAATTCAGTAGATTTCAATAGATCTGTTAAAGATCTAGTATACTAGATACTAATTCCAAGAAATACTAATTCCAAGAAATACTAATTCCAAGAAAGGATAATGGAATAATCCTATGACGTCAAGACATTATGTACTTTTAGTAAACAGCCAAAAGGCCAACTGCCATGGAATTGAGGATAGCTACAGAGATAACCTTATTAATCCTCTGGAGTAGATGGAATATACCCCATTCTGCTTGAAAAGGGGCAGGAGATACTAATTCCATATGTGCGTCGTATATCCAAGGCTTGTATAGCAATACGATATAAAACCATCGTATGGCAGAAGGTGACAGTCATCTACCTACCCAAAGTGGGAAAGATGGGTGACAAAACGCCTAAATCATACCGCCCAATAACTTTAATGTCGTTCCTGCTCAAAACACTGGAAAGACTGATAGTCAGATACATAAGAGACGAGGTATTACAAACAAATTCTCTTAACGAACGCCAATATGTGTATCAGCCAGGCAAGTCAACTGACTTTATTTGAATAGGCTACTCACAAAGTCGATGTAGGACAAAGAAATGGCTATAAAATCCGTAGACATAGAGGGTGCTTTCAACAACGCAACCACAGATTCTATAATCAACACCCTAGCGAGGAATGGAGTACCATTAGTCCTGTGTCAGCATATCAACAATTGGCGAGACAACACTGACAGCTAGAGCAGATAGGGGATGTCCACAGGGAGGAGTATTATCGTCCCTACTATGAGCCATTCTAAAGAACGAATTGATCAAGAGGCTATCATCCAAAGGTTATTACTGTTTAGGATACGCCGACGATCTGGCGGTTATCGCTAAAGCTTGAGTAAAGAGGAGGAACTCACAGTGAACCCTCATAAAACCACTATAGTGAATTTCACGAGAATGGGAGTACTGGAAGGATTAAGGTCACCAGTACTCAACGGGGTAAAAATTCAGTTTGCCCTAGAAGCAAAATACTTAGCAGTTATCTTTGACCATAAGTCAACAAAAAATTGTTCAAAGAAGTACAGTAGCCTTCAATCTGTGCAGAGGAATGTGCGAAAAAATTTGGGAATGTGACCAAAAATGACCACAAGGCTCTATGCCAGTGTCATTAGGCCCATGATAGCATATGGGTCGGTGGTTTGGTGGCCAAAGACACAACAGGCTGGAGTGGTTCGAAGGCTCAGTGCCATTCAAAGGCAAGCTTGCCTGAGTGCCACTGGTGCAATGAGAACCACTCCAACAGCCACTTCAGATGTCCTATTGAACTTGCCACAACTACAAATATACATGCAAGGCGAAGCCAGAGCAGTCGTGAGTAGATTGTCCAGGGGTCAAGCACTCATAAACAACGCGCACGGTAAAGACTACAGGAAACTATATGAAGAGTTGGAAAGCGACCCCATCATGGGAATGCCAACAGATGGCATAATTCCAAAATATATTTATGAAAAAACTTTTAAAATAAGTATAACGGACAGAGGCAAGGAAGAAAGGACCTCCTATCAATGCAGACATTGCTGTCTATACGGACGGCTCCAAAACCGAGGAAGGGTCAGGAGCTGGTATTTATGGGGCCAAGCCAAAGACAAGAATCTCACTGACCTTAGGCAAATACGCGACGGTGTTTCAGGCAGAAATTATTGTAATACATCATTGTGTAAAAGAATTGATAAGACAAGTATTCAAAGGGAAAACCATTACAATCTATTCGGATAGCCAGGCGGCAATCAAAGCAGTAAACTCAATGCAAGTTAACTAAAAGCTAGTATAGGACTGCTCAGGAATCCTAAATGAACTGGGCAGTGAGAACAGACTGACTCTAGCATGGGTACCAGCACCAGTGGAAGAGCGATTTCCATGGTTATTCGTCACTATTGAAATTGAACTCCGCCTTTAATTTTCGTCCAAAGATAAACATGTTATATATTTCATCTTAATTCAAATGTGAAATGGGAGAAAATAATAAAGACGATATTATTATCATTATTATTATTATTATACAGGGTAAGAGGGCAATGAAGAGGCAGACTCACTTGCCCGAGCAGGAGCAAACAAAGCTCTTAATGGCCCAGAACCCTTTTGTGGTATTGCGAAAGCTATACAAAAAACAAGTATCAAATCAAGGATGCAAACCAAATCTCATGATTGGTGGAACAAGTCGCCAGGAATGAGACAGGCAAAAGAGTTTATTAAAAAACCATCGCCAACATTCACAGAATATCTACTGAGCCAGAAACGAAGTACAACTAGAATACTAGTGGGATTTCTCACAGGGCTCAACAAACACATGAGTACAATTAATAGGTCTGACTGAAGAACTGCTGTGCAGGTTCTGTCAGGCAAAGGACGATTTTGAGGACAGACACAATAGATCTGAAAAGGTCGCGGTGTGGAGGCAGATAGCCCGAAGGCCCCACTCTAAATCTAATCTAATCTAGTGAACAGAAAAGTAACTCATTTCCAACAAAATAGAAACAATTAAAACTAACATTCTCATACAAAAATATTCGTATTCCTAATTCTCAATTCAAAAACACTCACAAATATCACAAAATACAAGAAACAAACTGTTATATAACAGAGATATATATGAAATTGAATTTAATCTGAATCAAATAAAGTATTGTCCTTTTTTGATTTATACATATCATTAGTACTTATACAGTGTGACCTATTTAAGATGGAAGCACCCTTATAAAACTTACATTTTTCAACCGATTGGGATGATTTTTTTTTTGATAGGTAGATATTCAAAAAGTCTATTAGGACACCAAATATCATGAATAAATCTCCATTTCCAGGGCCAACTAATCTGATTTTTCAAGGTCAAAAATCTAAAAAAATTACTAGCGATTTTTTTAGAAAAAATCTGACTACGCCACTGGATTTGTGACATTTTCAAATGGGTAACATGTAAATTACGTTGAAATGCGTCAATCAATAAAAAAGCTATAAAGGAATGAAATTTGAAAAATATGCCGTTTAATCAACCCATCAATTTTTATTACTGAACAGATTTCGATGAAACTGTGATCAGTAATATTTCAAGACATCCTGAATCCAGTGGAGTATACAGAATTTTCATAAAATTCCTGAACATGAATTGAGATTTTTGTAGAGGTCCTGGAAAAATAGCATTTTGTTTTTAGTAGGGTACCTACCATAATATATTTCAATCCGATATTTTCATTGCACCTCACATATTTTGAATGAAACATTGAAAGTAGGTTGAAAGAAGGGGTATTTTCCATGGAACTATAATTTTTTTTAAAAATTCTGTACCTACCCTATTGAGGGGAAAGTACGGAAAAGGACAATTACTTTAGAGTTTTTAAATCATTTCATCTTGAAAATGGTGTGTGCTACTGAAACAAAAGTACCATTTTTGGTTAAAATTGTTGACATTTTTATATTTCCTTTCCTGGTATATAATGCCGAAAATCGCATAAACAAGAAAGTTGAAAGAAATAGTGCCCCTAGCCCCACCTATTTTCCACATCCCTGATAAAAAATTCAGAGTCATCAACATTCCAGAATTGGGCATAAGAAGTTAGGTATATATATAACGACTACCCTTCTACTATATATATATATATACAGTGTGTTCCACTTACCATGCTCACCATGGGTATCTTTTTAACGGTGAGAGATACGAGGTCGGTTAAATGACACCAAATATGGAGTTTGTCAAGGCCAACTATAATGTGAAAAAATATTTTGATAAAATCTATTCGTTTTTGTTTTGGATGCAAAAAACAGATTTTGATCATTTTCATATTTCCTCTGTAACTTCTTTATTTATGAAAATATTCAAATAGGAATTTCACATTCTCATGGCAGTTCTTCAGAGTGATTTCGAAAAAAATATAAAATTTATACCAACTCTTCTAGAATTTTAGATATCAGCACTAGGGGTGGGCGATAATGATTTTGAAATATCGATTATCGATAATCATAATCTATCGATATTATCGATTTATCGATATTATCGATATTATCGATATTATCGATAATTATCGATATTATCGATATTATCGATATTATCGATATTATCGATATTATCGATATTATCGATATTATCGATATTATCGATATTATCGATATTATCGATATTATCGATATTATCGATATTATCGATATTATCGATATTATCGATATTATCGATATTATCGATATTATCGATATTATCGATATTATCGATATTATCGATATTATCGATATTATCGATATTATCGATATTATCGATATTATCGATAATTTTTCTACAAATTATTATCGATAATTATCGATATATCGATAATTTTTCCCACCCCTAGTCGTGACAAGGGTATTTTTATAAAACTAATTTTTTATATTTACTTTCTGGTTTCTACGTAGGTATAATAAACAAAGCCATTTTGTCATTATGTTATTTTTCAAGGAATGAGCAATCGAATGATGAAATAAAAATATTCCATATAATTAGATAACCCACCTTACTTGATACTTGTTACTCGTTCAACACATAACTAACCAATAAGTTTGCCACCACAACTAATAAGGGTTGCCACGTTGCCAGATGTCAGATAGCTTCATGCAAGTTGCTGTGCTGGAGTCCTATGTTGTTTGAACAGGGCTGATGTACAGGGTGGCGTGTCTTATTATATTCTTCATTCTTACTTCAATTCTTACCAACAAGTATCTGTTTTATACAGGGTGTTCCATATAAGAAACAAAAATACCTATGTTTCTGATGCTCATTCATTTTGATAATTTTTATATCATTGGTTATATCGGTAATTTCGATAATTTTGATATCATCGACATAATTGATTATTTCGATGATATCGATAATATCGAAAATATCGAAAATATCGAAAATATCGAAAATATCGATAATATCGATAATATCGATAATATCGATAATATCGATAATATCGATAATATCGATAATATCGATAATATCGATAATATCGATAATATCGATAATATCGATAATATCGATAATATCGATAATATCGATAATATCGATAATATCGATAATATCGATAATATCGATAATATCGATAATATCGATAATATCGATAATATCGATAATATCGATAATATCGATAATATCGATAATATCGATAAATCGATAATTTTTCTCCAAATTATTATCGATAATTATCGATAATTATCGATAATTATCGATATATCGATAATTTTTCCCACCCCTAATCAGCACCAACTTTAGTTTTTCAAATGTAGGTCATAGCTCACTATGACTTGTTACAAATAACTTTTGTTTCTTTAATGTACCGAAATTATGAATACCTGCCAAATTGCAAGTTAATCGGACGACCAGAAGTGACAATACATTATGGAATTTTTGTTGAAATTAAAAAAAAAATGGCTGCTCCAAGATGGCGGACAAGATTTGGTCCGATTCTATTCAAAATTGGTAAGAGGGGGTTTTTGAGGTCGGAGATCATGATTTTTTGTTAAAATTCATCAATTCAAGATGGCGGCTTCCAAATAATTTTTTGTTTTTCTATAAATGATGATAACTCCTTTGCTATCAACACAAAACTATTACTGTGACATATCATCTGTATGAGAAAAAAAAGTTATTTTTAACTAAGTCATAGTGAGCTATGACCTATATTTGATGAACTAAAGTTGGTGTTGATATCTCAAATTCTAGAAGAGTTGGTATAAATTTCATATTTTTTTCGAAATCACTTTGAAAAACTGCCGATAACTCCTTTGCTATCAACACAAAACTATTACTGTGACATATCATCTGTAAGAGAAAAAAAAAGTTATTTTTAACTAAGTCATAGTGAGCTATGACCTATATTTGATGAACTAAAGTTGGTGTTGATATCTCAAATTCTAGAAGAGTTGGTATAAATTTCATATTTTTTTCGAAATCACTTTGAAAAACTGCCATGAGAATGTGAAATTCCTATTTGAATATTACCATGAATAAAGAAGTTACAGAGGAAATATGAAAATGATCAAAATCTGTTTTTTGTGTATTAAACAAAAAGGAATAGATTTTATCAAAATATTTTTTCACATTATAGTTGACCTTGACGAAGTCCACATTTGGTGTCATTTAACTGACCTCGTATCTCTCACTGTTAAAAAGATACCCATGGTGAGCATGGTAAGTGGGACACACTGTATACCTATATATATGTAGGGTTGTGAAATTATTCACCACCATTTTGGGCCCTCCTCCAGATGGCTATAACTTCCTAGGGAGAGCCTTTTCTGGACCCATGTTTAAATGAACTTGTTTTTACTCTTTTAGTTCCTAGAACCTATGGTTGAAAACTCTTTCTATGTAATTATGGGACACCCTGAATAAAAAAGTGAATTTTTGGAAAATATATACATTTTTTTATAATGAGTACCAAGATAAGCACTAATAACAGAAACATTGAGAGTAAAAATACTTTTCCATATCAGCTTTTGATGAAATTTAACATAGTGGTATTGATTTCTCTATGCCTCTATTGATATTTTTAGGGTGAAAATGAATGCAACAAAATCAGGAGAGTTCATTGCATGGTAAATCATCTGTATTTTTTGATAAAATATTCATAATATTGTTTTGAGTTCACTATGTGTATTCTTTAGTAATGAATACATTGTCTGATATGAAATAACTCATGAAATAAATTATAGCTTCTACTGTTTGGAGGAGAGTTTGTGGATACAGATAGAGCATGATTGATTGACTGAAATATAACCTCTCCAAAGCCTGATGAGGGCTAAAATAATAGTTGTTTGTTTTTTGGGTTCAGTAAACAAAACATTCAACTTTACCCTTCAGTTCATCTAATTCTGTTTGGGAACAATTTTGATAGAATGTAACTATACATACTTCATGTTTATTTCCCATAACTTTATTTCATACAACACAACTGACTAATTTCAAAAGGCAGAAGAGATAAAGCAACTTCACCACACTTACATTTTTTGGTGTTTCACCATACAAAATAGTAGGGGATGAAGGCAGAGACAGGTCATCTTTATTCAACTGGAGATTGTCAACAACTTTGAGAGCTTCACCAAGTTCATTTGCTTCAAATAGACACCTGGCAGTCAAGTATGTACAGAGAAGATCTGCCTAAAATCAGACTTTACACATCAGGTGAATAAATCATGTGAGACTAGCACCTTTTCCAGATTGTTTGATCGAAGTAAATGTGCAGCTCTGTGGTATTGTTTCAACAGATACATACACTGGGCTAGCCAGTAAACATCTCTTGGATTTCCTGTTACTGCCACCACCTTATCGGCCCAAAATAGCGCCGAATTGTATATGTGCTGAAGATTGGAAAGGTATAATTTATCGAAATATGAAATGCTTCATATGTACTCACTAGGTCTATGTAAGTTTGAACTAATTTTCTGTATTTATCGACGTTCACTGTGTCAACAGTTTTCATTTTGATATGTTTTTCTCTTCGAAAACTACAACTTTACATGTTTACATGTAAAACTACAACTTTACATGTTTATTGTTTTATTATTACTTTATTTTGAACTCCGTAATGAACTTCAGTCGGCAGTCAGGCCAAAGATGTTTGATGTTTACGTAATGTTAGGTTATGTTAGGGAACTTATGACTTATGACATTTGAATGTGGATGACTGTTTGACTGTTGACTGCCAGTATGAATTAAACAAACATTTTACAATCTGACCGCTGATGGGCTTATATCTCAAGAAAATTTTATTTCATAATTCAATAGAACTCACCCAAACTAGGGTCCCTTGATGGAAATTGACATTAAAGTCATCTTAACAGGGTACGGACAGATCCTCGTCTCCTCTCACTCTAAAGTGTTTGTGAAACAGTTATATAGTTCCATCCTTATTCAATTCTGGGGATAAACACTAGATTTTTGACATTTGTTGTTATTTAGGTTATATTGAGGACAGTGGCGTATCATACGTAATTTCCATATGAAATTCCAGATTCAACTATACCAAGATATAGATGAACAATCCTCTAGTTTTAGAGTTTACTACTCCAGCATAATCTTTGCGATTCAGGGAACATATAAATTGTACTGAAAGCTCAATATATTTCACCAAAAGACCAGACTACAACATGTAGCAATTGATGGTGTAGCTAGTACTAATCAAACAATAACATGTGGTGTCCCTCAGGGCACAATATTAGGACCAACATTATTCCTGATTTATGTCAATTCAATGTCAAACCTGCGCCTCCGAGGGAAAATAAAATTGTATGCTGATGATACCATACTACTTTATTCAGGTAGATCTATAGAACAAATAAGAGAGGACATGATGCTTGATCTCCTATATACTTGTTGAAAAATTGCTTGCAAGTCACAAATTGACTTTAAATACCGAGAAGTCACGTTTCATGTTTGTCTCTAACAATAAAATCAATTCAACTGAACCTCTTATCTTTGGCACTAAGCAAATCAAATATACCTGTGAAATAAAATATCTAGGTCTATACATCGACTCAACACTGTCATGGAGTAATCACATAAATCGTTTGACCAAAAAGATTAGTGCCCCAATTGGCATCTTGAAGCGTCTGTCATGGTATGTTCCAAGATTTTTACTAAGATCAGTGTATTACTCTCTAATACACTGCCACCTTCAATATCTGGTAATGATTTGGTTTCCAGCCTGTAATAAATTGGTGAAACAAGTGAGGACACTCCAAAATAAAGCCATCAAAAATATATACTCACTGCCCTATAGATATAGTACAGTTAATCTTTATAAAAACTTCAATATTTTAAGTTTAGATAATATGTATGAACTCCAAATATCCAATCACATTCATCAAACCATTAACGGTCAAACATTTTCAAATCTGTCATTTACGACATGTGATAGTTTATACTCATACAATACACGCGATAGCAAGAAGTTATTCTAACCCAATGCATCTATGGAAGCCTATAAAAAATCCATTTGCTTTAAAGGTGTTCAAATATATAATCAACTTCCTGTTGAAATAAAAGAATGTAACAGCAAATTATTTAATAAAAAACTGAAAAAATACCTAATGAGTAAATAGACGCTTTGAATTGGCTACATTTGTAATCTTTTCAAGATTTTTTGTAAAAACGCAAAGTAATGATAGGTAGTGACAAATTCTGTGATATAATTAGGCTATTATCAATACTACGCAACCAATGTACCTGACAAAATGTACTCTATAATTTTAATGATTCCTTTTTTTTTATATGACATGTTTTTTTTTAGAGTAAGGACCTCTATGAAAATGTAATTTTCCGTGGTTCAATAAAGACTTCTTCTTCTTCAAAAGAGACTGTTCTTAGACTGTATACCAGGGTTGACTGAATTGACTAAATGAATTCTGATTTCAAGCTGAGTAGTAGTTTATCTATGAGCTGCATGAGCTGAGCCTTATGATTGGGGAATGGTGGAAACCTCGATGTGGGTATCTAAATTCTAGACTACTGTACTCATGTCATGTGTGCTAAATATATTCTCAGAAATCCAACTCGGAGAAGAATTTATGGAGTTACTGATATCACACTATTTATAAAACTTCGTCTAGGACGAAAAGTAGGCTGATGAAAATTACTTAATACATAAAATGTGCACGAAAATAAAGAGTAGTATAAACTTCACCCCCATGTTACAGATTAGATTTTTCCGTCTCTATTAAATGAAAAGTCATTTTCGAATAATTCATTGATGAAAGTAACAAAGAAGTAGGTATACGCTAAGTATTACGCAGTATAACTTATAGGCACGTTATTTTCACTCTTACATCCAACATATTTTCTATTTGTGGTAGAGTTAATAATTATATAAACTAATGTCTTTCGCCATATTGGATCCGTCATCTTGAATTTTTCAATTTTGACGAAACAATAATTATCTCCTACCCCGAAAACCCCCAGATACCAATTTTGAATAGAATCGGATCTTCATTACAAAACTCGTCCACCATATTGGATCCGCCATCTTGAATATCCCAATTTTGACGAAATAATTATAATCTCCAACCCCGGAAATCCCCAGATACCAATTTTGATTTTTTTAATACAATCGGATCATAACTACAAGTTTTGTTCGCCATATTGGATCCGCTATCTTGAATTTTCCAAGTTTGACGGAACAAATCATCATCTCCAACCCTGGAAAACCCCACATACCTTCCAATTTTGAATAGAAACGGATTATAATTACGTTCGCCATATGATCTTCCTCAACAAGTAAATACCCTGTACATACCTATTATTAAAATTTTGAATGATTTTCTGTAGCGCCCATGGATGTGACGTGCCCGCAATGTCAGGGATGCCAGTAGACAAAACTAAAATCTCTAGATCATTAAAAAAGAATGCAGCTATGATCTGTCCGTACCCTGTTAAGATGACTTTAACGTCAATTTCCATCAAGGGACCCTAACCCAAACTAGCTCACCACCGCAAACCGTTTCTTGCTGTGAGCTCCCTACGTTTTATAAAAAATTATTGAAATCCCCGATTTTTCGGACCTCTGAAAACGAGGAGATGATGTGACGTCAAAACCCTAATACTGAAACAAGACTATTCCAGACAGAGATGAATGATGAATTAATTAATATATCAGTTGCCTCAGCAAGCCTCAGTCTCCGTCGGGCGTTTGGTATTTTCTTTAACTATGGCGAGATGAGGTTTCTACGTCATAAGGGGGTCCGTTTTCAGAAGGTACTATTATTTATGTTCAAAGATAAAACATATTCCAGTTGATTTTTTGATCGAATTATGTCGTCAATCATTATCTATGTATAAAAGAATTATTATAAACATGGTTTAAGTTAAAAGTTCTATTAAGCCCGAGATTTTTGGGTTGCAGAGATATGACTACTAGTGGTCTAGTTACGATAATGTCAGTATAAAGGTGGATATATGTAGTATGATTGGTCTATTACTGATGTGCTTTTGTTTCAGAAATTGTTCTCGACCTACCGAGATTAATGAAATAAAACTCTATTCTACGAAAGCGTAGAAGCGCCACATGATATATTTTTTTAATAATTGACAGATCTAACTGTCAACTAGCCTAATTGACAGATACTAAGTCGTAAGTAGTATACTTGACAGATACTAAGTCGTAGGTAGCATACTTGACAGATACTAAGTGGTAAGTAGTATACTTGACAGATACTAAGTCGTAAGTAGCATACTTGACAGATACTAAGTGGTAAGTAGTATACTTGACAGATACTAAGTCGTAAGTAGCATACTTGACAGATACTAAGAGGTAAGTAGTATACTTGACAGATACTAAGTCGTAAGTAGCATACTTGACAGATACTAAGTGGTAAGTAGTATACTTGACAGATAGGCCAAGAAACTCGCCATCGCCAAGAAACAAAGAAGATTAAGAAGAAGAATACAATGCCGACATAACCCTAACCCTAACCAACAACAATAATGGATTAGGAAGACAAGATAGGTTGAAAATCACTTCGGATTCGGAATCAGGACGTCCAATTTTTGCAAGACAATGTTTAAATTTATATATTAAATAACAATTTGCTCAATTCCCAACAATTTACTTCAGAATCAAAATCTGCACCATGTACACGGCTATTTCTGTACACAGGGAGTTTCTTAAGTACGTGTACAAAATTCAGGAGCATATGTTGCTGACGTCAAAATAAAAAGAAAAGTTTTTATAAACATATGTCCACAAGTTATTCGTTTCTGAGATACAGAGTGTCAAAGTTTCATTGTCATTCCGGTTTTTGGTGAATTCGAGTGAGATACCAAATTTATTCCCAAAAAACAGGAATAAAAATCCTTTGACACTCTGTATCTCAATAATGAATAACTTGCGGACATATATGTTTATACGAACTTTTCTTCTTATTTTGACGCCAGCAACATGCATGATTTTTTTACACGTACTCAAGAATCACCCTGAATATTTAAAGAGCTTCTACAGGGTTTATCATTGAAGATAGAAACAAACTTCAAATACAAAAGTTGTAGGGTGTGTTCTCAACATCCAGAAAATTGTACGAGGTGGAATATAAAGACCCAAAAATACCATAATATTTAGAGAAACCTAAATACGCGTATTTCAGCAACTAAATTGCCAACCTGTAAAGTAAAAATGATTAGCTAACTCCTTCGATTTATCTTTCGGATATTGTCCAGAGGTCGACCTGCAATATCCGAAAGATACTAAGGAGTCAGCCACTATGCGAGTCAGCTAATCATTTTTACTTTACAGGTCTACTGAGGATGGCAACTTAGTTGCCAAAATAAGTATTGTGGTATTTTTTGGTCTTTTTATTTTATATAACCAGTTTCCAAATCTTCACTGTACGAGGTGCTGATATAAGAAATGGGTACCAACTTCGTTATTTCAAATGGAACACCCTATACATATTTTTCGAATGAATTGAGAATCCTTCTTTTCTGATTTCAAAAATATATAGGTTGTTGAGCCGGTTCAGCCGTTCATGAGGCTTTGCGAGGTCGAACACTAAGAATTAGAAAAAAAAATGTCATACAAGCTTATGCAGTATTGTGTTATATTGATATGTTACAGTTGAATCATCATTGATAAGTCGACTTGCTCTGAGCCAGTATCTGTCATATATGCTACTTACGACTTAGTATCTGTCAAGTATACTACTTACCATTCAGTATCTGTCAAGTATGCTACTTACGACTTAGTATCTGTCAAGTATACTACTTACCACTTAGTATCTGTCAAGTATGCTACTTACCACTTAGTATCTGTCAAGTATGCTACTTACGACTTAGTATCTGTCAAGTATACTACTTACCACTTAGTATCTGTCAAGTATGCTACTTACGACTTAGTATCTGTCAAGTATACTACTTACCACTTAGTATCTGTCAAGTATGCTACTTACGACTTAGTATCTGTCAAGTATACTATACTTACCACTTAGTATCTGTCAAGTATGCTACTTACGACTTAGTATTTGTCAAGTATACTACTTACGACTCAGTATCTGTCAATTAGGCTAGTTGACAGTTATATCTGTCAATTATTAAAAGAAATATATCATGTGGCGCTTCTACACTTTCGTACTACGATACTACCTATCTTGTCTCCCTAATCCATTGTTGTTGGTTAGGGTTAGGGTTATGTCGGCATTGTATTCTTCTTCTTAATCTTCTTTGTTTCTTGGCGATGGCGAGTTTCTTGGCCTATCTGTCAAGTATACTACTTACCACTTAGTATCTGTCAAGTATGCTACTTACGACTTAGTATCTGTCAAGTATACTACTTACCACTTAGTATCTGACAAGTATGCTACTTACCACTTAGTATCTGTCAAGTATGCTACTTACGACTTAGTATCTGTCAAGTATACTACTTACCACTTAGTATCTGTCAAGTATGCTACTTACGACTTAGTATCTGTCAAGTATACTACTTACCACTTAGTATCTGTCAAGTATGCTACTTACGACTTAGTATCTGTCAAGTATACTATACTTACCACTTAGTATCTGTCAAGTATGCTACTTACGACTTAGTATTTGTCAAGTATACTACTTACGACTCAGTATCTGTCAATTAGGCTAGTTGACAGTTATATCTGTCAATTATTAAAAGAAATATATCATGTGGCGCTTCTACGCTTTCGTACTATTCCATCAGTCTTCCAAGAAAAATGTTTTCGGCGGTTTTTGGAAAGATGGCGACATTGCACAATTACGACCAAGGTTAATTACGACATCTGTCAATTTTCAAATTTTTCGAATTCAGAGCAGAGTGAAATGAACCCAAAAAGAAACCCACTTTTACATATGTTCCGCTCACCTGCTGAAATGTCATTTGCCATTTTATTCCCACTCGTCACAGCAGCAACAAGGTTGGTAGAAATGATGATTATCATCAGTTCTACCAACTTTGAGCAGCAATAGCAGCATCACCATCTAGCGAAAAAAAGTAGATTCAACGTCTCGCTTGATATGTGACGTAGAGAAATCATGATTTTCCTCAAGTTTTCAATACGTAAAAATAGCCGAGTACGCGGATGAACAACGAGAGAAGTGCCGTGAGGATCTCGTTCTAAGTTTTTCTACAAGCAAATACGGATACGTCTACAGTTTATCTAAAGTTTATCACACGATTCACTGTGGCCAATCTGACAATGAGGTTTGGGAATGGTTCGAAAACTTTAGGCTCTCGTCGAAGGGGAAGATTGAGCCCTTATTTTCTGGAAATCTTGTGATGTTTTTACAAAATAGGTATCTATGCTTCAAGGACGAAAAACTGTTTATCATAGTCGAGTCTGCAAAATGATAGTCGAGGCTAGCAATAATAATCAGGCGAGACGATAAACAGTTTTTTGCCGAGTAACATATTCCACTTTTTCGTCGACCTCGAACACGGTATTCACGGTCGTATTCACACGTGGAATCTATCGGATTTCGCGAATAATTGATTTGACAACAGCAAATGACAGTTATTGTTGTCAACTCACTTTCCACGCGGACCATGGATGCCAGTTCAATTTTCATATCATCAGTATAAATACCTTGCCTAACATATTCTGCTCATAAAAAAATTGATATTTTTTTGATTGTCAATTTGAAAATACTGTACAAATATATGATTGAAATAAAATTCATATTATCATTTTATAGAGACGAGGAGAAAATTCCAAAAAATCTGGAATAATGAATGTCAAATCAAATCAAATCAAATCAAAATGTACTTTATTGCCTGAAGAATATAAATTCTTATTGACAAAGCGTTTGAGAACTTAGGTACTAATCACATGAGTAAATTTACATAGCGGCCGAAGTCACACGACATAGTCTTATCAGTATCCTGAATATAAACGATAAATATAATATACAAAAATATAAATAAACATACACACATTTGTTGGTAACGGCAAAAGAGCTGCCTTATACCAATGTCAATGTCATACAGGTATATGATAATAATAAAAGTTATAAAATATTATAAAAAACGTCATAAAAAAGATCATAAAAAAATATCATAAAAAAACATAGATAATAAAATAACAATTAGGAAACCTGATAGAATTCATTGAGATTATAACAAGCTCTCTCCAAAAGAAACTGTTTCACGGATTTCCTGAACTTTTGTTCATTTTCAATTCTTTTTAGGTGCAGGGGCAAATGATTGAATAACTTCTTGCTTTCGTAGATAATAGAGTTCTTAGTAAGAGTTGATATGGGAATAGGTAATTTAATGTTTAGGGAAGAGCTGCCGCGAGTAGTGTGAATCGATGACGCGTATCTGAATTCTTTATATTTTTTATGTACTAAGCATACGGTTTCCAAAATGAAAATGCAGGCCAGGGGCAATATTCCGTGGAGCAAAAATAAAGGTCTACAAGCGTCCCTCGAGCCGGCTTTGCACATGTATCTAAGAGCTCTCTTTTGGAGCATAAAAACTCTATCGAATAAATAGTTCGCAGTCATTCCCCAGAAGCAAATACCATAACGCAGATGAGATTCAATAAGTGAAAAGTATGCATTCCTTGCCGCAGTTAACCCTAATTCGTTAGATGTAACTCGTACGGCATAACAGCCAGACGCTAGCTTTTTAGATAAATTTAATATATGCCCTTCAAATTTCAGATTTGCATCAATATTTAGACCCAAGAAATTATTCATGGCTTTGATGCTGATACGATCATTTTCGAGAAATACATTGCTAATAACACACTTGAAGTTGATGATACCTGTCTTAGTAGCATTGAAAGATAATAAGTTGGCGTCGCACCATTTTTTAACTTTGCTCAGGTCCTCATTGATGACGTCTTCTAAAAATGTGTAATCCATGCCATGCCAAAGTATAGTAGTGTCATCAGCAAATACTGTGAATTGTCCATGAATGTCGACATGTGTTAAGTCATTCACATATAGTAAAAATAACAGGGGTCCCAGTACAGACCCTTGCGGTACTCCATGTTTCAGTGCTAAATGCTTAGAGCACGTATTAGCGACGATGACGCTTTGGATACGTTCAGTCAAATATGACTGAAACCAGAGCAAAGCTATACCTCTAAAACCATAGGTTTGCAGCTTTTGAAGCAGTATTCTGTGATTTACACAGTCAAAGGCCTTTGATAGATCACAGAACACTGCTGCAGCTACTTCCCCATCATTCAGCCGTAAGTACAGCCGCTCAAGAAATGCGAATATTGCATCATTGGTGTTTTTTGAGGATTGAAAACCATATTGATCTGAACTAAGAATACCATGTTTGCATATAAAAGTTACCATTCTGTTTTTAACTAATTTTTCGATTACCTTCGCTAACGCGGGTAGCAAGGCAATCGGTCTGAAATTTGAAGGAGAATCGTGGTCGCCGCCTTTATATAGTGGAATGATATTTGCTATTTTTAAGCAGCTAGGAAAAACACCTACTGAAAAAGAATAGTTGATTGCTTCTGCCAATACTTGTAGCAGTGTATGTGGCAATTTGAGCAGTATGTTCACTGAAATATCATCCCATCCAGAGGAGTTCTTATTTTTTATATCAACGAAGGTTTCTCTGAGTTCAGTAGCATCTGTGGGAGTAAAATAAAAACTTTCTGGTACCGATAAATGTGCTAGATATATACTGGGGTCGACCGATGGTGATAATTTCTGAGTGAGATCATCCGCTACAGAGCAGAAGAATTCATTTAAATCATCCGGATTCATATTCGGTTTCAGAGAACTAGACTTGTTTTTACCTCTCAAGTCGTTTACAATTTTCCAGCATTCTTTTTGTTTATTGCTCGACCGATTAATTCTAGAGTTGTAGTATAATGACTTGGCAGTTTTGATTACTTTTCTGTAAGTATTTCTATATTTGTTGAAATAGGTAACAAAGGGAATATTATTAATTGCAAATTTTCTTATTGTGTGAAGTGAACGCATGTTTCTTCCCGAGATTCTCAGACCTAATGTGATCCAAGGTTTCTGCTTTTTACACTTGATTCTCATGATAGGGAAGGAACGGTTGAATAATGTGGACAAAATTCTATGAAATTCGTTGAGCGGATCATCACTGCCTAATATTTCATGCCCATGCACCTTGGCACAAAGTTGTGAAAACTTGTTATAATTTCGTTCAGAGAATATCCTACCCAGTCTTATACATTTATCCCTTGGCGTTTGTGATTTTATAGGGAGTTTGCAAACAACTGCTTCATGATCTGACAGACCAGCGTTCATAACAGTGCAGTCAATAAGGTCCTTATTGATATTTGTGCAAATATAATCTAAGGTAGTCGATGAGTGAGAAGAGATTCGTGTAGGTGCATCAACATGCATAGTTAAATTAAATGAATCGAATAAGTTGTCAATGATTTGTGTATGGGGTACTGTTTTATCCAAAAAATCTATGTTGAAGTCGCCAGAAACTAAGATATGAGCATTTAGTGGAAACTGAGATAAAAGCAGTTCCAACCTATGTAGAAATAAGTTCAAGTCGGATGATGGTGGTCTATAAATACAAATAATAAACATGTTCTTGGATTTACTGTGAACAATTGAGAACTCAAATTCTTTTTCCACTAACATATTGTCAAATTTGTCGAAATTTACAAAACAAGTCAGGTTCTTGATCTTATCTTCGATCAGTATCATGGTACCACCTCCACGAGCTTGTTTACGGCAAAATTTTGAAACTGAAGTATAGTTAGGAAGGTATAACGGTTCTTCACTATATAACCAATGTTCAGTTAAAAGTAATATTTCAGGGTTTTCCAAGTCTTCCAGAAAAATTTGCAAAGCATCGGTCTTACCTCCTCGATTAGCCTACAGACAGTATTTGATAAGAATATTCCCCAGAAAATTTTTCTAACAAGCGATTTTTCTTTATTGTAGTTGCTTCTTATGTGACCAACATTCATGTCGAGCATTTATGGTTTAAAATCAATTTTTCATTGAAAAATCTGCTGATAAAATCTAATAAAAATGTACCCTCGAATATACCTATCATATGTTCACTCATCAAATAGGTAGGTACGTACAGTATACGTACCTACTACACTCCTAATCTCGCAAAGATTGATTTGTTCAAAGTGAAAAACCAACAGGCTGTTTCGAAATTCGACTGACAACGCTTGACAGGTGATAGCGCTATCGTGATTGCATGTTCACTTTTACTAGGGTAAGGAGTGTTCACGCAGACAGCACAAAGTGATTCTGAGAACGTTCTCAAAATATTCCTGTAGACCATTTCGAATATTCTCAGAATGTTTTTACAAGGTGCACTAAACGTTCTGAGAATATTCTCAGTACCATAATCAGAATATTCTGACAACATCCTCGTGATGTTCTCGACAACATCCTCAGGATGATCTAGGAATATTCTCAGGGATCGATGAATTGATATAGGAGGAACATATTTATGTTCATAATTGTATGTTATAGAGGGTGATATGTATTTCACACACTTTAAAAAAACATCACCCAAACTGTTATTACAGTTCGAAGATATATTTATACATACAGATACCATACACGGATTACGGATGCTTCACGAATAACACGATGTTTGAAAGCATATATACCTATAACTACCTGGTATGGCAATTTCAGATGATATAGGCACAGAGTGCTGCTGCTTCTGTAGATAGTTTTCGAGTTTAATAGAAAAATTTCATGACCAATTGCCCATAAGGTCAACATTATATGACGGTTCAAAATATCTATATCATTCAGAATAATATTGCAAGAACTCTGGTATGGTAATTTCAGATGATATAGGTACAGAGTGCTGCTGCTTTTGTAGATAGTTTTCGAGTTTAATAGAAAAATTTCATGACCAATTGCCCATAAGGTCACCATTATATGACTGTTCAAAATCTCTAAATCATTCAGAATAATATTGCAAGAACTCTTTTCAACACTATAAAATGATTTTTATTGCAACTTTTATATCAGAATAGGTATATTTTCCTCTTGTATTCTTGTAGATGCCAAATTCGCTAACAAACATTTCAAAACAATCGACGATCGTTGTGAAGAATTTCATAGAATATGGAGTCATGTTTTTCATATAGGTAATCTCATCAACTGTCATCAAAATCGGCACGGGGCTTGATTCCATACAGGAATTATTATTTTTGTATTTTTCTACAGTTTGTTACAGAGGGGTGCCACTTGAATTATTCCTGAAGATGAAATCGACTGATAACTTGTTTTGACGTGAGTTTTTAGTGACTTCGATAAAGAATATGACATAAATATGGTTTCTACGTTATATCGGTATACTCTACGTTGAAAACGATATTTGATATTTCCATGGTAACACTCAACACTCATGATTAATAATCAGCTTCTGTAGACAGTTTCCGAGTTTGAAAGGAAAATTCCAAGACCAATTGCCCATAAAGTCACCATCATTTATGACTGTTCAAAATCATTCAGAATAATTTTGCAAAAAAACTCTTTTCAACACTAAATGATTCTTATTGCAACTCTCATATCAGAATAAAATTGGTATATTTTCCTCTTGTATTTTTGTAGGTGCCAAATTCGCTAACAAAACAATCGACGATCGTTGTGAAGAATTTAATAGGAGAATAGTACGAAGGCGCTGAAGGGCCACCTATACTTTTTTTTTTCGAATCCCGACTTTAAAGTCGGGGGTCCGAGATTAAAGTCGGGGGTCCGACTTTAAAGTCGGGGGTCCGAGATTAAAGTCGGGGGTCCGACTTTAAAGTCGGGGGTCCGAGATTAAAGTCGGGGGTCCGACTTTAAAGTCGGGGGTCCGAGATTAAAGTCGGGGGTCCGACTTTAAAGTCGGGGGTCCGAGATTAAAGTCGGGGGTCCGACTTTAAAGTCGGGGGTCCGAGATTAAAGTCGGGGGTCCGAGATTAAAGTCGGGGGTCCGACTTTAAAGTCGGGGGTCCGAGATTAAAGTCGGGGGTCCGACTTTAAAGTCGGGGGTCCGAGATTAAAGTCGGGGGTCCGACTTTAAAGTCGAGGGTCCGACTTTAAAGTCGGGGGTCCGAGATTAAAGTCGGGGGTCCGACTTTAAAGTCGGGGGTCCGACTTTAAAGTCGGGGGTCCGAGATTAAAGTCGGGGGTCCGAGATTAAAGTCGGGAGTCCGAAACTGAAGTTAGGAGCTAGATTATATTCTTTAAATATGTGGACAGAAATGAATATTTTCCATTGTTACTCATCAGTTTGATGTCAGCAACATGCTCCTGAATTTTCTACATGTACTCGAGAAACACCCTGTACGTTTATGTACAAACAATAATTTCACATCCATTGGATGATCATCACATAAGGATCAGTCAAAATCCTCCCTTTTGGATGTACACTGAATGTCAAATAATGGATCACACCTGATCATTATCGTACGTATAGGGTGATTGTATATATTCCACTTCATAGCTGAGAATCTCATTTGTTTGTTTAAAGGGTGCAAAAAGATTACAATACAAAACATATATTTTCACAAATGAACTACCCTGAATGTCATTTCGTCCTTGGGTAGAGCTCAGAAAGATGAGTTTAATGATATATGATTACATTTGTAGGTATGAGATCACCCCTTCCGGACTATTTTCATAATCTTCTTCAATAAATAGCCAAATTTCTAAGCCTTATGAAAACGTTGGGAATCAAGTTTTCAATGCGCAGTTTTCATTATGAATTAACTGATTATACAGGGTGGTCCACGGTGGATGGCCTATTAGAAGTATCTGGAGAACGAAAAAACAGAACATTCTGAAAATTGGGATACTTTGATAATTGAACATTTTCTATCCCACTAGAATATTTTCATCGATACAGTGTTGCCACTTCTATAAGAAACAACTAGCAACTTCGCTATTTTGAATGGAGCACCCTGTATTCTATTGCATTATTAGATTCCTCCTGAAGAGCTGATTTCATCAATCTTGGGATCTAGCAGGAATGATTACAGAGATATATGATGTTCAAAATCGAGATTTTTTAATTTCAGGATTTTTTGTGTCGAAACTATTCATTATCGATCGAAACGACTAACATGTCCCTATCTTAACTTTTGATTCACTAAATACTGGAATTTAATTGGAACAAATACAGGGTGCTTCAAGATTCAGAATTCTGATCACCCTGTATCTGTTCCAATTAAATGTCAGTAGATAGTGAATCAAAAGTTAAGATAGGGACATGTGAGCCGTTTTGATCGATAATGAATAGTTTCGACACAAAAAAATCCTGAAATTCAAAATTCTAGATTTTGAACACCCTATATCTCTGTAATAATTCCTGCTAGACCACAAGTGTGATGCATCGATGAAATCAGCTCTTCATGAAGGATCTAAAAATGCAATAAAATACAGGGTGCTCCATTCAAAATAGCGAAGTTGCTAGTTGTTTCTGATAGAGGTGGCAACACTGATGAAAATATCTTAGACGGATAGAAAATGTTCAATTATCGAAGAATCCCAATTTTCAGAATGTTCTGTCTTTTCGATCTCCAGATACTTCTAATAGGCCATCCACTGTGGATCACCCTGTATATGTTATATTGATATTTTGTCAATATTGAGGATATTCGAATTAAACAAAAGTGATGACGTATTTTGCAAACCGATCATCTTCTCGGAATTTTCGAATGTATTCAATTTCATTCTTGGATAGAGCAAAGAAAGACGAATTCAATGATATATGATATCATAGAATGGGTCTGAGAACACCCGTTTCGGACTTATCCATGAAGTCCGAGATTAAAGTCGGACCCCCGACTTTAATCTCGGACCCCCGACTTTAATCTCGGACCCCCGACTTTAAAGTCGGACCCCCGACTTTAATCTCGGACCCCCGACTTTAAAGTCGGACCCCCGACTTTAATCTCGGACCCCCGACTTTAAAGTCGGACCCCCGACTTTAATCTCGGACCCCCGACTTTAAAGTCGGACCCCCGACTTTAATCTCGGACCCCCGACTTTAAAGTCGGACCCCCGACTTTAATCTCGGACCCCCGACTTTAATCTCGGACCCCCGACTTTAAAGTCGGGGGTCCGACTTTAAAGTCGGGATTCGAAAAAAAATAGTATAGGTGGCCCTTCAGCGCCTTCGTAGAATAGTGATATGGAGTAATGTTTTTTTTATTTGATATTGAATGAAAATTATAAATGTCACAATATTCATTCTTCTTCCTCCACTCCAGGAGTACGAAGTAATTGTTATAGGTGACCAGAATATGGCGATAAGACGAGATTTGCTGTGGAACAGGATACAAGGCGCGAAATTTAAACTTTCTTCACCTTTTTTGATGATAATTGCACTGCATATTATTCATCAATTGTTAGCAAAATCGGCATAGAGGCTTGATTTTATACAGGAATCATTATTTTATGTATTTTTCCATAGTTTGTTACAAGGGCGCCACGTGAATTATTCCTGATGATATGAAATCGACTGATAACTTGTTTTGACGAAAGTTTCTAGTGGCTTCGATGAGAATATGACATAAACATCATTTTTACGTAATATTGGTACTCTTCTTTGAAAACGATATTTGATATATCAATCAATGGATGAAAATATACAGGGTGGACCACCGCAGTAACGCCTCGGTCTCTAGAAGGCTTATCTTCTTGGAATTCTTCCTCTCTAGGAAGTTGCATGTCAACATAGGCTACCATTTGAAATTATTTTGAAACATACAGGATGTCCCCAAAAATCACAAAACACTGAAGTTGAACTTTTTTCAATCGAACACCCTATATATTATTTCATTTTGAGATTCTCCCTGGTGAGCTGATTTCAACAATCCATCATACTTGGGGTCTAGCAGTTATAATTACTGAGATATAGGGTGAATTGACCAGTTCAAAGTCTCGGACGGGGATTTCAAATATAATTCCATTCATGAAGAGTGCATGTGCTTTGGACTGTCAGAAAATAGTTGTTGGTGGATTACATTTCTTGTAATGAATGCGTTTCGGGGTCTATAATCAATACTCTTTTGAGTGGAACGCCCTGTATCTTCTCCACAACCTAACCTGATCCTCTATAGCCATATTTTGTTCCCAACAATCCGCCATTACCAATGTCCCAATAGTTATGACTCATCAGCCTGTATCTTAAACGTGAGTTTCTATATACTTTATGATAATATTTCCTATACTTTTTCAACATAACAAAGATTATTTTTGTGAAGAAACGACGACGACGACGACGAAAGTAAATATTATGTTACAGCCGGTTACTTATGAAAGATCATTCAGAAGGATCAGAGTACTTCTTGTCTATGGAACATGCGGAGAACACATGCAGTCAGTAAATGATATTTCTTCACAAAATATATCAATTCCTGATAATATATTCATGAAACTTTTGAGACTACATCATGATTTTGTATTCATAGTACATGAACAAACTTCACATATGAGAATTTGACATAATTCTTGATAACACGACAAACTCCAGTTCTACAGTCCAAAAAAACGTGCACGCCCATGAAAAAAAGCAGAGAAACATATATTATATAGTACACTTTGAGTACATTTATACGTAGCGACATCTACAAAAAAATAGAGAAGGCGCCACCTCTAAATCCGTATACAATGAACTAAATATAAGGCGTTTTCGGAAACCTACTCGGGTTGACTCGATCCCTAACCTGCACGTTCGTTTACCTAACCCGAGTAACATACCCATGTTCGGAAACTTCGGTGTTACTTACTCGATCACTAACTCGGGTTCATGTTTCGCAACCCTGCTCCAAAGCAGGGTCAGCCAGAGTTACTACCTTAGATCATACACTTACTACCAGAGAACTACTCACGATTCATGTATTTCTAAGGTCACTTCAGATATTATTTGATTTCATCAATTGAACAAGAAGTGAATTATGTTGAATAGCATTAGTTCCATGATGAAAATAGACCAACATCATGAGCAGAAGCAATATTCATCATTTCTAGAATAAGCAGATAAGAGAATGACAGATGACATGGTTTGTTTTCATTAATTGTGCCACTTCTGTGCCATATATTCGATATTTTGCCTGAATCAGTATTGAAGCTTAGAGGAATCAATATGTGACTCATCAGATGATTTGACAGACTCATGATAATCTTTATAGATCAAAGACATACCTCAAATACGATCGAGTTGTGATATACCAATGTACTACCTCTAATAGTAACGAATAAAATTGTATAGGAAAATTCACCTATATTTCATTTGTCATTTATAATTGATGTGCTTTTTTTATTCTGAACATATTCTGTATGAATAAAATTTTCTATGATTTTTTATCTGTTATGAACTGACTGAAAATAAGGAGGTATGATCAAAAATGTCGCTAATTCACGAAAAAAAGTCGCTAAATTCCCAAAAATTTTGCCTGCACTCCGCTCGCTATGGCGATTTCTATAGCGCTTTTTTCCTAACTTCTTGCGACATTTTATGTTCGGCAGCTGGCAACACTGACATACTTGTCTAGTGTATGTACGCTGGCAGAACCCTTGGGCAGAACCTTATTATTCTCATTGTCCCTTCCTCCCTCTTTTCCTGCTCACCTCTTTCATGGCGGTATGTCCATTCTTTGAGAACTTTGAATGAGATTTTGAAGAAATCGCTTATTAGGTCCCTGCCATGATGAAAATAGACATATATCCACCTTTGTCCCAGCTCACGCACTCAGTGTTGCCACTTGCGTTCAAAAAATAGTCCCGCGAAGAGGCATGAAATGTCCCGTATTTCCATAAAAAATCCCTCGAAAATTAAAAGCATTCAGATGTGGTAATGGAACAAGAGATCGATGTTTTGTGTGTAGCAAATTTTATTGTGAATCAACACAGATAAAAACTTTGGTGATATATTACATTTTCAACATGTGCTTCTTCAGTCTGGTCAACAAAATAATTTACTAATGGCTTCGATGTATTGACAGCTCAATTGACAGCATTCATATTTTAAACATTCTTTTGTCTTAGCGAATGCTTGATCAATTCACTCTTACCACAAGCCAGTTCCACACCACAAACTTTGCATCTTGAATAATAAATAATAATCAGTAATATTATATATTATTTCAAACTATATTGACCTCAGATATTGACTATAAGATGTTACCTGCATTTTTTCTCATTATTATTATTATGTTTATTTGGAGCAAGCCACATTCTGAAAAGAGGGTCCTGCAGCCAGTACCTACTCTTATATTTTTTTCGTTGGGGCTCCGAATGTTCAGAATCACATTCAGAGGATTCTTCCATTAAAATGTCTTATGTAAATATCAAGACAATCCAAAATAAATAAACGCAAGAAGTGATGAACGCGATTAATGCGAATGAGACCAAGAGATTGTCTATGAAGGAGACTGAGCGAATGCGAACATTGCGAACATTCCGAATACAAAATCACGATCATGAAAATGCCGTATGATTTCCATGTAAATCCCTCGTGCAGTGAATTTCATCAGGTTCCAGTTTCCGTTCTGTTTTCGGTATATAAGGTTTCTTTAATTATATGTTCCTGCACCTCTACCAGGTAGCGCACTTAATAAACCTCCAGTTTTCATTTTTCATCGCTAGATGATGCTGGATCCATTTCAGAGTTTTATACCTACACATGCAGGAGAAAAAATCCCTTGAAACTAACTAAATGTCCCTTTGTCCCTCGTGAACCACAAAAGTCCCTCAAAAGAGGATAAACCCCTCGAGGTGGCAACACTGCACGCACTGTACGCTACAACCTCTTTATTGAGCAATGTTTTTGAGTGGTCTAAAATTGACGAGGGGTGTCTTTAAGGAAATACACCATAGTAGCCAACACAGGAAAATAGGCTTACGCCATCTAGACGGAAGTTTCGGAAGCTGTCATGACGGTCTGGTTTACATTTTTGTTCAAATCTTGCGCAGCGAATAGCTCTGAAGTGTTCAAGCTATTGCCGTCAGATGGTGCGACGTGCTATATTGTATCGCGAATTTGGAAAAAATACAACATTATTCGAACCACATTTATTTCAACAAAATGATAATATCAACAATTAAAAATATATTTATTTTGTAGCCCCTTATTAAAATCTACACATTATAAACGAAGATATCACAAAGCCTTCAATTTCAGTTTTGTACACCACTCATTGATAATATAATGAAATGAAAAACAACAGTCGTTCTTGAATGCACAGAGGTATATCTATCTGAATTAATTGGACTTTCAATAAGATTGAAAACTTCATCTATTTCTTAAAATTTCAGATAAAGAACACATGTTTTCAAAATGAGAAGTTCATGTGAACATTATGCGAGGTGAGGGAGCTTCGTTTCCGATACTTACAGGGAGTCGAAGTTTGAGATTTTTTTAATGTTTTTCTGTAGATAGTTATTTCCTCCTACAATTACCAAGATAGTGAATTGAAATTTGGTATAAGTACGTATCATACTTGATGAAGAACTCAATATTAAGGGCTAATGAACGTTTCCGATTACCTACAGGGTGACACATATGTGGATATAGGTTGTACCCAATAATACGAAAATCAAATTAAATTTTTCCGCGTGCTGCCTCTGCTCTCAATGAAACATTAATAATTGAGATTCTCAGTTTCATGCATACCTTTTGCTCTTTTATATAGTTTTCGGAAACTATATGTATTTAGAAATAATTGATGCCAAAGATATAATTCATATCAGGGTGACATTGAAATAAGTGCAAATATTTAAAACACTGAGATAGCTCGACGTGTACTTGTACTACTATCGAGTGACACTTAAAAAAACAGAGGGGATCAAAATAAAATTTGAGGTTAGTCCCCTTTTTTACCCAAAAAGTTCTACACTGTAGCAAATCTGACGTCACCTCTGTTCAAATTTCCATGTGGAGTTTCATTAAAATTGTTTCAAAGTGGCGCATTCTTGATGCGCTGAATATGTGCATTTATTTCAGAAACACCTTGTATATACTTGTGATGACACTTTATTTTTTGAACACACTCTATTCCACATTAATTAATAATAGGCTAGAAGACCTCTGGAATAATCGGAAGCTCTCGATGTGTGGACTCAAAGGAAAAATTCGAAAAACACAAAAATATATAAATAAAATATCACACCACCTGTATACATCGGAACAGGGGCACCTACGGATATATGTTTACATGAGATTTTCATCTTGGAATAGTAGAGAGTTGAAGTAATAACGTTTACGTATAGGTCGCGTGCACGAAGACCGACCCTGGAGGCAAAATATTGAAACACAACCTCATTCTTCTGTGAATTATTGAAACACAACCTCACTTTTTTATTTGGTTACAGAGGAATCAAAAGGTTGAAATAGTTTTTCACAATATTTTGGCATACGAATCGTGTTTCTTGCGTTATTCATTAATTCAAGCATGCCTTCGCATTGTGCTGTTGTACAATGCACAAAAAATGCAGGTAAATAGTAATCTCACATAGTTAGCATTATGAAATGTTGTCATTCCTTATTAAAATTTCTTCTGCCTTCTGCCACTTCTGCTAATGCTGCTAATAGATTGAAAATGTCTACAACACACACGATCGTCAGCATGTCAGACCAGTCCTACCGATTGATTGCATGAATCCAATCTTCTTGCATTATTCTAGAAAATTTCAGGTATATTTCTATTAGCTGATCCTATTGCAGAAGGAATTCCGATGAGAAATCAGATAAATAACCAAATTTCAAAAATGAAAACTATGTGAGTGACTATAGTAGGTACTTACTTTTGAATCATAATGTACCATCCGGATTTCTTCATCTTCCGCTGCAGTTTTTGTGCAATTTACAACAGCACAATGTGATGGCTTTAGCGAATTGATGAATAGCGGAAAAATACGATTCATATGCCAAAATAATTGTGGAAAACTATTTCGATCACTTGTAAACAAATATGTTTTGCCTCCAGGGTCGGTCATCTGACAGTTCTTACACGCGACCTATTGTCTTCAAATTGAGTTGAAGTCGTCACTGTCATCGTAACGTTATGACAAATTATGTTATCGGTTTGTATTGGTCAGTTTTGGTTGTTTGTTTAGATCAAAACATTTATTCGTGTTAAAATGGAAGGTTGCCCTGAGGCAGAACTCCCGAATTTGATGATTTTGACTCATCGGCATATTTCGAGTTTGGTCGTTACCACCGGTGGTAACGGTTTGGTTCGGTTAACGTACGTTGATATTTAAGGTATACGTGAAAGTACGTGAGATAACGTACACCCGTAAGCCCACTATACCAACGCGAACGTGAAGAATTGAAAAATGCGCATGCGTAGCTGTCAATTTCTACGTTAACGTTCACGTTCGTGGCAACACTTCAACTCTCTACTAGTATTTTCTTCAAGCTGTTGAAGTCACGCTACGAAAAAACTGACTTACTCTGTACAAAAATGCTGTATTTTTTGAGAAGTAGGTACCTGAATGATACGAAGTTCATTTAATTAGACAAAAGTTCTCAATTTGAGGAAATAATAAAAAAATGGATCCAAATCGAAAATATCACGAACCGTTCTCAAAATATACAGGGAAAACCGAAATCGCCTGGTTCCATTTCTTTGCACTGGCCCTTCCATTTTTGGGAATATATATACGGAGAGATGTGTTCTTTGTTATTTGCTTCGATTTACTTTGCTTATATTTTCAATACGATTTTTCGTTCTCCATTTATAATAGTGATACGACATGAAAAAATACGGTTAAGGTCAGGGCACGTTCGTTTTTGAATTCTCTTCATAACGCATATATAGCGAAAAAGGGTCGAATTTTACTAGAAAAGGCTCATTTTATTCGCTGTACACATTGTGACATTTTGTTTATCTATATATTCCGAATTCAACTGACAGAAGCGCGCGATCATAATATACCGGGTGTAACAGGATCATGGTACACTCCCTTTTTCTCCTTCAGTTTTGGAGATAAGTGATTGAAATTGATAATGATCAATCAACTTGATAAACGTCATGTTTTTACATAAATAAGATTCATTTTCCATTTCCAGTTTCGCCGGAAGTGATAATAACTTCTGATTTTCATTGCATAATTATTTTCTGAATCCAATGGTACCTTATGAGTGACATTCCCAACTCCAATGTTGATTTTGATTTAATATTTGATTTTCCATGTCATGACTATTCTGATCGAGTCTGATGTATTCATATCGACATGTGTGATGCTAAAAAAAATTGAATCCTGTCAAAAACGACAAATTTATCGATTTATCACCAAATTAAGTTGGAGAAAATGGTTTGGTGTACCATTATCCTGTTACACCCGGTATAGTCCCCCTTTCGTAGTCCCAACGACTTTGTTGACATTCTGCTGTTACCATCAGCTTCCTTTACCAGCAATTACTATGGCATTCAGCCAAGGCAGTCAATCTACTTTGCTGCCATATGAAACATAATTTTTTCTTAAAATGTTATGAAACCAATTTTGTGTGATTTTTTCAATAGAAAACTGCACCATTTTGTGTTCACCCTATGTCAGTGTCAAATTACTTGGAACTTTTACTGCCTAGGCAGAGAAAGTACATCGTTGTTGCCTGTTTAGTGTCATAGAATTCTCAAAATTTTGAGATTCTCGGAAATAATTTTCTATTCAAAACTTCGACAGTTGAATTCGAAATATACATGTATAGCCAGGGTATCCATCAGTATCGAGTCGACCGCAATGAACTCAATGTCGGCCGTTACAAATCGACAGTTGTCTGTTGTTTCTTGTTCCATGACCTGCTGCGATTCGACCACCTGCTGCTATGCGAGCTGCCCAGGGCGTCGCCATTGTTGTTGGCGTTTGGCGCGGCTGAATGGCTGCTACGAAACCGATGGTCCAGTTCTCTAGGACTCGTTGTTAACCGCATCCGGATCGTTCCATTTCCACCTGGAAATATTACAAAAAATACAATCTTACTAAACTGGGCGTCAATTGAAACGTTAATAGTGAAATTTGGCATCAAGTTTGACTTCTCGTATTTTCTAAAATATTGAACGAATTTTGAATTGCCGCCCAGATTCTGAATGCCTTTTTCATCGTTTTCCGAACCGTTCCTTACAGCTTCTTCTAAATTAAACAGGATTCATGATACAGGGTGAAACAAAGTTACGTGCATTTTGAAAAAAAATTCTTTGCCCCGCCATTATGTCGGGTCGAGACCACGATGCTCATATTTTATTCAGGAATTTCATAAATAGCAACCATACCTCGGGACATTTTCGAGTTTTTGCCAAAAACTACTGTGGTTTCCGAGAAAAAAAAAATTTCAGCATTTTTTTTAAATGTACTAATTAATTACCTGTATCCTCAAAATGATGAATCAGTCTCTTTATTGTCATGACTGACTCACTGAAAATGGTACTTAAATGAGTTTGGGTATATCCTAATCGTCGTAACCTGACATAATAATTATCTGTACTGAATTATAGTTTATATCACTATAGTGATCTTACCTAATGATATTTTCCATTTCGACCCGATTTGAACGAGGCATCTTTGAATTTTTTAGGACCCGAATTACACTGACGGTTTCATGAAAATTGGCAATTGATATAACCTCTGTGCATACCTAGATTGTTTCAACAATACGTTTTTATAGAAACAAGGTATCGTTTTTTGTATTTGTTGATGAGATGTGTTGATTTACTGCTCACTAAGGTAGAAAACTTTTATCATAGACTGCGAAGTAATAAATTATTGATTGTTCTTGAGTAACCTGGTATACATATCTGCTCCAACGATTTCCTGAAATGGATAAAAGCATCCATTTATGGAACTTCTCTAAAATTAGTCCATTTAAAAAAAATGCATTTTTTTTTTTTTTCGGAAACCACAGTAGTTTTTGGCAGAAACTCGAAAACGTCCCGAGGTATGTTTGCTATTTATGAAATGCCCGAATAAAATATGAGCATCGTGGTCTTCTGACAAAATGGGATGGGGGGGGGGGGGGGGCGGAGAATTTTTTTTTCAAAATGCACGAAACTTTGTTTCACCCTGTATCACGAGTCCTGATCAATTTAGAAGAAGCTGTACGGAACGGTTCGAAAGACGATGAAAAAGGCATTCAGAATCTGGGCGGCAATTCAAAATTCGTTCAATATTTTACAAATTACGAGAAGTCAAACTTGATGCCAAATTTCACTATTAACGTTTCAGTTGACGCCCAGTTTATTTTGCGTCTAAAATGAAGTCATTATACAGGGTGAGTCATAACTACTATTGGGAGATAGAATAAGGGCGGATTATCTGGACCAACATTTGGCGATAGGACCAAATATGCCTTGATAAAATATTGCTGTGGAAGAAGATACAGGGCGTTGAAGTTGAATTTTTTTTTCGTTTTTTGCCAATAATTTCACTGTATATTCATCAATTACTATTAAAATTGGCACAGGTGCATAATTTTATACAGGGAATAATACTTTATGCATCATTTCACATTGAGTTACGGGGGCGTCACGTGAATGATTCCTGATGATGACATCGACTGGTAACTTTTTAGTGATTTAGATTGAAAAATATGAAATGAACATCTTCTTTACGTGATATTAGTACTCTTGTTTGAACATGATATATTCATCCGTTTTCGAGAAGAAGGCAATTGAACAAACCAGAAGTCTCGGAAGGGGATTTCAAATATTATTTCATTTATGAAGAGTGTGCTTTGGACTGTCAGATAATTGTTGCTAGTGAATGATATTTCTTGTCAGTGATTCAATTCTGGTGCGAGTTTATAGTCCATACTTTTTCCATTGAAATGCCTCATCACAATCATTTTACAAATAGAGAAATGCGGGATATGATTTGTGTATACGCACAAGATCATTTTTGCGGTCGCTCTGCTGCCAGAAGGTATGAATTGTTTATTTCCAGGCAGAAGGCAACCAAATCACTTTCTCAAATCTATATCATCGTTTGGATGAAACCAGATCATTTCACAGTAAAAATCAAGGTGGCCGACCGAAACGAATCATACCTGATCAAGACGATGAAATTTTGGTTCGAATAGATGAAAATCCTAGAGTAACATCACGTCATTTGTCAGCAGCAGCAGGAGTTGATCAGTCGTATTACAATTCTAAAAAGAGAAAAGTTCCACCCTTATCACTTCACTCCTGTTCAAAATTTGCTTCCAAGAGATCTCCCACGTAGGTTACAGCTCTGCCAACGTATTCTCAACAAGCATAATGATGACCGAACTTTCATAAGGAATATTATGTTCACCAATGAAGCGACTTTTTTTTTTTTTTTTTTTGGGTGTATGATAAATTGACATTCATCATACAGGGCGTGGAAATGAATTCTGAATTGAGACTCTATCACGAATCTGCGATTAGAGGTCTATAAAAATCACAAGTTTCCATCGTTCAAGTTTGAACCCCCTGATTGGGTATAAAAGTGTTGAAAAGGAATATTCTCAGATGAATTATGAACATACAAAAAAGGATATATATTTATATAAAGCAATACATTGAGAATTCGCATTCTCTATGTGATGAGAATATTTACTCTTTTTCCTATACATTCCAATTTTCATTTCAATGATGAATATATTGGTAAGTCATATTTCTATATCATTATTCATCATATTATTCAACCGATTTGAAGAAGAATGTCAATTCTCAATTTCGGAGGATTTTATTCTTTATTTTTTATGTTCCCTTTTGAATGTTCATCAGATATAATTCAATGTTCGACGTGGCAAATAGCCAGGAAAGTAGTTGTTTTCTGTTGAATATTCAGAATGATGTGTGTATATACATTTTTTTGTCTGAAGGAGAATGCAAATTCTCAATTTCAGAAATTCTTATATTTTATTTTCAAACTCTTATCGTGTGTGTTCAATAGATATAATAACAATGTTCGTCTTGGCATATAGCCAGGAAAGTAGTTGTTTTCTATTGAATTACCTGAAAAAGAGTAAATATTCTCATCACATAGAGAATGCGAATTCTCAATGTATTGCTTTATATAAATATATATCCTTTTTTGTATGTTCATAATTCATCTGAGAATATTCCTTTTCAAGCGACTTTTACCTGACGAGGGGTATTTAATTGACGTAACAGCTATTATTGGGAAGAACAAATTCCGCATTCTTCGATAGAAAGACATTTTCAGCATGAGTTTGAATTGAATATTCGGTGTGGCATAATAGACGACCGACTACTAGGGCCATATGTTCTGCCTCCAGATTTGAATGAGGATTCTTTTTTTTGCAAAATATTATTAGTGATATTTTGGAGAGTCTCTCACTAGCTGTAAGAAGGTTCATGCAGGATGGAGCTCCACCTCATTTTCCATTAGTTGTTGGAAATCATCTGAGTGACATAGTTCCTCAACGATGGATTGGCAGTGGAAGTGATTTTGAATGGCCACCAAGAAGTCCTGACTATAACCCGCTTGATTTTTATGTTTGGGGACATATGGAGTCCTTATAGTTTATGCCGATGAAATCAACTCAAGAGACGAACTCCGGAGAAGAATACAAAATGCGGCTAACTTTATAAGGGGACAGAATAATACTCGTTTTGAAGTCCGGAAGTCCTTTATTAAAAGAATCAGAAAAGGCATAGCAGTCGGAGGAGGCTATACGTTACAAGTTTTTTTATTGTTCATTACTCTGATCCGAGCTCTGATCTGTTCAATTGCGTTTCTCTCGAAAACGGATGAATATATCATGTTCAAACTAGAGTACCAATATTACGTGGAAATGATGTTTATGTCATATTTTACAATCAACATCGCAAAAAAGTGTCGTCAAAAAAGTTACCAATCGTTTTCATCATCAGGAATCATTCACGTGGCGACCCTGTAACTCAATGTAGAATGATGCATAAACTATTATCCCCTGATGTATACAATTATGCGCCTGTGCCGATTTTCATGATAATTGAAGAATATACAGTGAAATTATAAGCAAAAAACGAAGAGAAAAATTCAACTTTAACACCCTGTATCCATTTCCACAGCAATATTTTATCCAGACGCATTTGGTCCTATCGCCATATTTTAGTCCAAACTATCTACCCTTAGCCTATGTCCCAATAGTTATCACTCACCCTGTATATGACACTCAAATGCGTATCGAAACAGGTTCTATTAGGACACGCTGAATTTCTTGTTTTGAAGTTGGTAATGGTAGCGGCAACGTCAAACTGTCAGATACACTAGCGTCTAGAGACAGAACGCAACAAATAACTATAACATTACATGTCTCTTATCTTGAGCATTTATTAGGTACCTATCAAAGTTTGCTGCTAAGTTTTGTTGTGCTGCTGTTGAGACAGAATTATGCTCATTAGTCTGATTATTCAAGCTATTGTTTGTGGAATGCGACTGTGAGGTAGATACATCAAAATGTGTTGTAGAAGTAGAAGGCTAAGAAGAAAACATTTGAGCTCTCTTCAGCGCCTCTATTTGCTAAATGGGACATATACTAGAACGCCGAAAACAATGTTCTGTTAAAATCTCAGGATTTGGCAATGTAAAATATTCTGTAATGATTCTTGGCGTTTTTCCAATTTTGTTCTTTCACTTTTTTATAGATTTCTATTTCGAGCGAAAAGCTGCTTACACATAAACAGCTTTTAACGATCTTCAATGGACATATATGCGGCCTTTGTAGAATACTCTGTTCCCACATATGGGGTTCACCCGAACATACGCTGATGCTCTTAGATTTCATCCAAAGACAAGCCAGTGATGCCACACTGAAAGAGGATCGGCGATCTTTCACTTTTTTATAGATTTCTATCAAAAGGCTGCTTACACATAAACAGCTTTTCTGGATCTTCGAAGGATAGATGCGGCCTTTGTAGAATATAGTGATTCCACATATGGGGTTCATCACCCGAACATACGCTGATGCTCTTAGATTTCATCCAAAGACAAGCCAGTGATGCCACACTGAAAGAGGATCAGCGATCTTTCACTTTTTCATAGATTTTTATGTCAAGCGAGAAGCTGCTTACACATAAACAGCGTTTCATGATCTACAAAGGACAGATGCGGCAATTGTAGAATACTCTGTTTCCAATACATGGGGTTCATCACCCGAAAATACGCTGATTTCCTCAGGTTCCATCCAAAAACAAGCCAGTGATGCCACACTGAAAAAAGATCGGCAATATTCCACTTTTTTATAGATATTTCCACGGGAAATGATTTCCAGAAATCCATGCCATCATTCCATCACTCAACTCGTCCGTATATAGAACGGCAGAACTTCAGAATTCTTAGCCAAAGGAAGAACATACCGTGCGATTTCCCGTATAACATTCTCATTATTGGAGGCAGTGAAACAAAATTCAGGCACGGAAAAAGAGGAATTGTTGAATCAAGCAAAATTTAATTGAATGAAGCAAATAAAAGTGTCATATATGCACGACAAAATATAATCTTGAAATGAGTAAATCTATATCTTGTTTCGAAGCGAATTTGAAGTTTGTATTGAGTAAATATGTCTTGAATGAACTCTGGATCTTATTCAATCAAGCACATCCATGACTTGTTCATAAAGAGATATTGAATTGGCTCAATCAATCATTTTGTTTGATTCAAAATGACAAGATATTGATTCAATGAATAATTTGCTTGATTCAATGAAATATTTCGTTGATTCAAGAGAAATTGTATTTTCATTCGACAAATTGATTTGTTGAATCAAATTCAGTATTAATTCGGGAGTTTTCTGAAATTTCAAATTGAAAGAATAAACTAAACTAGGAAACTAGTCGAATTCTGACATAGATCTCCAGTCTTCACTTCCCTTCAGCTGATGCTATTTCGGCTTGCTATTCATCCTATAAGTTCGATTTATCCAGCCGATGTTTCAAAGACGAAGAATCCGGCCTCACGTATATAATATTTTCGAGGCATGCATAAACGAGGCGATATGATCGCCATCTAGAGGCGAAAATGGAACTTGATGTAGAATGAACAAAATATTTCATTGATATTACATATTTCGTTGCTCTATTCAAGAAAATGATCCGTTCGAGGTCATTGCTACATCGGAATAAGAAAACTTGTATGTTGTTTCAAAGATATATTCTCATCAAAATGATCATTATTTAATCAAATCAACAAAATGTTTATAGTTGAATCAACATCGACATTATTTTGGATCGACATAATTTGTTCTTGAGAAAACCATATATTTTGTTGATGGAATTGATATTATACTGTTGATCCAATTAGACTACATTCTTGATTTGAACAAGCTGCTTCCATGAAATAATCATGTGTCTGGTTGATTCAACAAAAAATTGCTCAGTCCAACAAAAATAATTCAAGCATAAATAATTGGTTGATGCAACCAATCCTTTTTTTCCGTGGGGGTTGTGGATTTTAACGCAATTGACACTTTTTGACATATCTACTTGCTCTGGCGTACTTCCGGTTTGTTCGGAAATGACCCCAACTTTCGAGTCTCATAATCGGTTAGAGATAATTTAAACGAAATCAACGATACCGGGCTTGATAGGGTCATTTCGAACGATCACGATCATGCATTCAAAGTTTCCATGAGCTCAATGAGTGTGACAGAGAAAGAAGTTTCGATATTGCGCCGTCACACCCATTGAGCATAAGGAAACATCGAAAGCGAATATCTTCGTATTGTTTTGAAATATAACCTAATCAAACTCGGTATCGTTGAATTCGTTATGACAATCCCTAACCGATTATGGAATAAAATACAGGATGTCCCATTTATAAATAGAAAGTTGGGTCATTGCTGGTCAAACCAGAACCCAGGCAACCAGATGACGAATGATCACGTCACTGTGACGTCCCTA
>OU896713.1:51187221-51281019 GCA_918026855.4 Phaedon cochleariae | reverse complement strand
GATCACCAAAGATTTGTCCCTTGATTTCTAGATTATTGATCTGACTACTTTGGACATTGTTCATTCTAGCTATTGCCTGGCGCTCCTTCTTTCCTCAAACTATTCCTGTTTCAGTTTTTTGTGTTTTTTCTCTACAATATTGTTATGTTTTTGGAACTCTCTGACTGTATCGCGATCAAACTGGTTCATTTTTTCAATATACTGGGTGTCCATGAAAGGTATGTACAAAATAATACGAAAGATTTCTGAGACTAAGTGAGGTTATTGAACCAAACTCACCTCAATACTGAGCTCTATACCAAAACGCTCCGTTTAGCCGCTACTGGGCGTCGGATCTCAATTCTGTATACTGTCTGTAGGTTAATCGAGGAGATGGTACATTCATTATTCTAAATTTTTTTGGGATTTTCTCTACTCGTCTCTATAAAATAAAAATATGAATACTATTCTATATAATACTAACTATACAAAGTGGGCCTTCGAAAACGAGACAGAGGCTCTGTAGGTCGCCAAAACCGGATTATGGGGGGACATCGTTCTAAAATATTTTCAGCCCTGCGGCGTTGCCGCCTCTAACGAAAAGAAGCAACAACTTTGTTATTTCAAATGGAACACCTTGTATTTCATTGCATTTTTAGATTCTCCCCGAAGAGCTGATTTCATCAATGCATCACACTTGGGGTCTAGCTGTAATGGTTTCAGGGATATAAAGTGTTCAAAATCGAGATTTTTCAACTTTAGCATTTTTTTGTGTCGAAATTATTCATTATTGGTCAGAACGGCTTTCATGTCCCTATCTCAACTTGTGATTTACTATCTACTAACATTTAATTGGAACAGATACAGGGTGATCAGAATTCTGAATCTTGAACCACCCATTTGAAATAACAAAGTTGTTGCTTCTTTTCGTTAGAGAGAGCCTAAAAGAAAAATTCACTAGCTTGTCAGTGACAATTTGTATTGAAAAAGGTTTGGAGAAGAGAAATAAAGGTATATAGAAAAATATCAAATTTTTACTTATCTTTTGACGTTTCGGAAATGAATCTGCTTCCGTTTTCAACATAAAAAATGGATTTTTTGTATTGCAAATTCGTATTTGTCCTAACACTTTTCAGTTATCAGTGACAATTGGTGACATTGGCAATCAAATAAGTTACAGGATGTTTTCATTAATTAATCTTGAATTTACCATGGGAACCATTGACTCATAATACCTATCACATGAAAATCATTTACTTTTCCCCAGGCTTCAATATAGTATCCTCGCTTGGGGTGGAGCGGCAACAGCCTATATACAGAAACTAGAAAAAATGCAGAAACGTTTCATAAAAATAATGCTCAACAAGGGACAACTGACCCGACCCGACTGATGCCTTGTATAACGAATCACGAGTGCTAGACATAAAACAATTATTCTTCAAATCCATTGTTGCATTCATATACAAACACAGGAATTCGTTAAATGCTATCGATCACATATATAATACAAGACAGAAAACAGGACATCAAGTAAAAGTCACTTTTGCATACAAGTCAATTGATTTTGATTTGATTTGAAAGATTTATTTAGCTTTCGCTAGTTTTCTCATCATATTTTTTACAATTATTATAAACATATTTACAAAGTATAAATTCTTGAAATAACTATTAACTATACTTATAAACTATACTAAATCTTAAAGTAAACTTTTCGTAACATATTCTTAAAAATTTTAATATTTGGTGCAACTTTGACAATAAGTGGAAGGCTGTTGAAATGATGCTATATGGAAATTTTCTCTTGACCTGACGTTATATCTATGCATTTCCGATCTTTTCACAAGGAAAGATTGCAGATACATAGGAGCCTGTTTGTTCATGATTTTGTATATTAGTACTAAATTTGATTCTTCGATCATTTGTTCAACATTTAGAAATTTCAGCATCCTAAGCATATCTGTAATCTTTGTGTGTCTATCACATTGGAGTAATATTCTCATACACTTATTTTGCAGCTTTTGAATTCTCTGTATATCACTTTTTGTACAAGAGATAAGTAAAGACATACAATATTGAAAATGTGGATAAATAATGGTGTTATATACTACTCTTCTAGCCCAAAATGTTAGTTTTCTAGATATTCTTCCATAATATCCAATTTTTTTCCCTAATTTTTTACAAATATTATTCACTTGAGGCCCAAAGTTCAAATATGAATCTACTTGTACCCCTAAGTACTTAATCTCCTGCACAAAGTCAATCACTTCCTGTTCTATATGAATAACGTGGTTTTCGTTTGAGAATGACTTACAGTTATTTTTTGAGCCCAGAACCATACATTTCGTTTTCTTTACATTAAGCTTCAACCTATTATATTTCAACCAGTTACTTAATTCTTTGAGTTCTGCATTCATTTGAATAACTACTTCCTCATGATTTTTTCCACATATCGAAATCAGGGTATCGTCAGCAAACATATTGACAAAAGAATCTTGTAAAGCATTGCCTAAATCGTTGATATACAAAATGAACAATAGCGGACCCAATACACTGCCTTGAGGCACCCCATATTCAGTCCCAACTTTTTCCGAATAGTGATCTTGATATTTGGTTGTTTGAAATCGGTCTTCAAGATAATTTCTTAACCATTTCAACACGACACCCTTCATTCCATACTGTTCACATTTATTCAGCAACATTTTTCGATCAATAGTTTCAAACGCTCGCTTCAAGTCCACAAAAACACTGACCACAACGTTCCCTTCATCGATCTCTTTCCTCCATTTTGAACAAACATATTGACATGCTGTTTCGCAAGAGTGGTTTTCTCGGAATCCTGATTGTCCAACGTATAGAATTTCATTTTGCCTCAAGTAACAGCTCAGCTCCTCACAGACAACTATTTCTATCACCTTCTCTACAACCGGCAATAGATTTATAGGCCGGAGATCTTCAGGTTTTTTTGGACATCTAACTTTTGGTATAGGTACTATCAAGCTGCATTTCAGTTCTGTTGGCATCTTGCCAGTTTGAAGAGAAGTATTCACCAGATATAGAAGTGGATACCCAATCACACAGAATAGATCTTTCATAAGTTCAATTGTTATTATATGATCTCCCGAAGATTTATTTTTCAGTCCAGAAATTACTTTCTTCAGCTTATTTAAAGATATCGTCGGAAAAACCTCAATAGTTGATTGAACTGGATAAATTTCTGATTCAAAATCTGTTTCAGGTTCAGGTATTGTTTCAGCTATTTCATTTACACTGTCTAAAAAATAGGTATTCATTTTATCAGCTATTGGAATGTTGTCATCGTCATCAAAATTAATTTCAGTAAGATCTACTTCATTGGTTTTTTTATTCACCATTTCTTTGAGAGTTGGACAGAGGAATTTTGCATATCTTCACACAAAAGTTTTCAACTTCCTTCCACAACAACAGAAAAATAATATCTATAATATACATTCAAAATATCTGTTCAAAAAGAAACTGAAAATTTATATTCTCCAAACTGATAGACGTATCATAGATTCATTATTATCCTGAGGCTGTTTTATCCCATCTCCTATTCGTTTCTACTTCAATTATGTTAATTAAAATAAAAAATCCCGTATTCAAATATCAACATCTATATATCTTAATGTTTTGTCCATGCATTGTAATAATTACATTATTATAACTCATAATATTTATGTCCATTGTTTATCATTATTATTAACATTATTATCATCATTACTATAAATGCTATTATCATTGTTATCATTCCCACTACCTATCATTTTGTTATGTCATGCTTTCATTATAGATTCTAATTATTAACTCTTGAAAAGTAAAATCCCACGTACAACTTCGGTTTTTGTGGGCTATCTATGTTTATTTATTTATCCATCACACTCAATTCATTAGGTGAATAGGTATTAATAATACAATATAATTTTTAAACACATCACGATCTCACAAACTCACTGAAGATTGTGGACAGTACCACGCGCAACTTCGGTTTTTGTGGCTCACTTCACCCCAATTTTTTCAGTGATAGATCACTACGTTAATATAATATCTGATCAATGTACCCACCTATTGTTGCTGTCGAACTATTTTTCTTGGTAAATAAACATTATTATTATTATTATTATAATAAATTCAAATCATCAGGAAAGTTGCTCAATTTTATGCCTCACAAAATGCCATTTCGAAATTTAAAAAATTCTGAATACTTCCAAAGACTTATTCCAAGAATTAATATAATTTGCATTTTCCATAAAAACTCATTAGAGAGACAGAGAGTAGATTTTTAATAGGATTAAAACAAACACCTTTTTCGAATACAGACGATACACCGTCGATTTTAGGAGATTTAAAGCTCTCAAAATCCATAATAAAAAATCCAGGACCATATTTAAAAAACAAAGTTGATGATGACAGCTCAAAGACGACACGTCGATTTGAAAATCTGGTAACACCATCTTGTAGAACAGGAAAAGTAGCAATGAAAATGTGTGATTTGTTTTGTTATATCTATTCAAATAGTCATAAAAAAATCAAAATGAAATCGCCAATGCTCCGAATTTTTCAAATTTCAAAACGGCATTTTGTTAGGCGCAACTTTGCTATAATTCAACCGTCTCTGTATTTCTCACGGTTTACCACGACCCCAATGATGAGGCTCGAATTCCAGCCACCATATACAACGTTTCGTTTCCAAGAAAAGATTTCTGATATCCCAATGCTATCCATCCTCATCTTGGGCATACTGCATGCCATGGGAGAAGATGCACAGTTCAGTTCATTCGAATTTTAGAGGAAGACCTACTGAAATCTTTGCCGATCGCCGAACAATGCTCGGCCGAGGAGGGCGAGATCCTGCAGACCCTCTACGAGTCCAAAATGAAGAAGTACCACACTCCGACGCTGGCCAAATCGAACGAGAGCCGGATACTGTACAGCAACACTCCTTTGACGAACAATCGGCTCGTCTACAAATTGAATCTCACGCCAGACCCGATGAGGTAATATACCATTTTATTTAACCCATTATATAAGTCACAAATAATTCTCGTTTTGAATTTTCATTTCAGTTTCCTAATTGTTTCGTCGATAATTCTTAAGTGGTTTGATTAATGGACTGTATAAAATTGACTATAACTCCGAAATAAAGCGAGGGCACTAAACGGACTCACCTCCAGTGGACGCCATAGACTGGTGTTCTTGACTGCCGGTGAAAGGGCCCTTTCTGATGATCTTCGTAATCGATTATGAGGTCTAGCACCTCACCAATCCTCCATAACACAGGAAAATAGCACAGAAGAAAAGGTCCGCGATTAATTCCGACACTTTTGTATATAGAAAAATCTCGTGTTCGCGCCAGTAAAGAGTTATTGCGGTAGTACCTAGCGTACTCGTATTTCTGCTCTGTACTCGGGTACTTCGGTTCGGAAAAATCCTCCGATTGGCCACATTACTGAGGCGTGCGCCGTTTAGTGTCTTTGATCGCGGATCATACGTTCAAAATATATAAAAGAAATATCAAAACAAAATTATAATAACCACTTAAGTGTGTTAACGCAACATTACTGCCCACCAAAAATGCAACACTGCATTTTTCTCAAATATAAATGAAAAAAAAAGAACTAGGTATACTATAAAAAAAAAGAGAATAAAGAGAAATACTCTGTGCGAAAATAATTAGGCATTGTAGCTTTAAGTTCTCAAGCTTGCGACAAATACTGCGGACGATAACAAACATAAAGAAAAATACAGTGATAACAGAGAATACTTATATCTGTTATGCAGAGGGAAGAGGGCAGAGTTTAACAAGCGGGCGCTTTAAAACATTCGCAGTCGTTTTAACAGTTGCCACGCGAGCAATTCCGTCATCCCCGGGAAATAATGAAACAATGCGACCGAGAGACCATCGACTAGGAGGAAGATTTTCATCTTTGAGTGCGACTAGTTGTCCGATTTCGGGTGCCTTTCCTGATTCCAACCATTTCCCACGTTGTTGGAGGGTGTGCAGGTATTCGCGGTGCCACCGCTTCCAAAAATCCTGCTGGACCCGCTGTAACATTTGCCAACGGGAGAGGCGATTGATCGGATAGGAGGAAAAGTCGGGAACGTTCAAAGCTGATATCGGCTCTAGGGTAAGAAAGTGTCCTGGAGTCAACGCGTTCATGTCCTCCAGGTCAGCACTGAGAGGTGTAAGAGGTCTAGAATTTAGTAGAGATTCTATCAGTGTTAGAACTGTATAGAATTCTTCGTAAGTAAGTATTTGATCTCCAATTACTTTCAGTAAATGGACTTTGACAGACTTTACTCCCGATTCACATAGCCCATTGAAGTGTGGCCCTCCAGGAGGAGAGAATTTGAACTCGATATGTTCCTTGGCAGCAGCATTTTTCATTAAATTCAATTGTTTGCCTGCACTTACAAAATTGGTAGCATTATCGCAATAAATAGTAGAAACACGACCTCGTCGTGCGATGAACCGTTGCAACGCAGATAAAAAAGTTTCTGCAGACAAATCACTGGCCAGCTCCAAATGAACGGCTTTTGTAGCGAAGCATACAAAAATACAAAGATATGCTTTAGTCGACTTCACACCTCGATGACGACTTAAGGTAATGAAAAAAGGTCCACCAAAATCGACCCCAGTTCGCGCAAAGGGTTTCACTTGAGTCACTCGGGAAGAGGGTAAATTACCCATAGGGGGTTGAAAACTCTTTGGGCGAGTTCTCCAACAGCGTACACATTTCGATAGGACTGAGTTGATTGCTCGTTTGAAAGATAAAATCCAGAATTGCTGCGAAATCAGATATTGGGTGGTGCGAAATCCCACATGAAAGTATTTCACATGAAAGTGCTGAATTATTAAGGTAGTAAGACGGCTTTGACAAGGTAATAATATGGGATATTTGACGTCATGTCTTACTGAGGCATGCTTAAGACGGCCTCCCACACGTAATACTCCTTGAGAATCAACGAATGCATGAAGTTTGCGGAGCGGTTTCGAAAAATGTACTTTGTCAAGCTCCTCTTGAAAATGGAGGGATTGTGTGAATTTTACGAGAACAAGCAATGCGTCCTGTAACTCTGAAAGTGATAGAGGGCCAAGTCGGCGATCGGCAGAGCGGGAATTAAAAGTAAAGCGTAAAATATACGCTACTATGCGTTGAAGTTTAGCGAAACTAGACGTATCATTGATTAAATTGTTCATAACAGAGTCATCATGAGCTGTGGCAAGAAGGCAAATTTTTTTGTCTTCCTCCGGACATGCAACATCTGACAAATTAATTGCGAAAGGGGGAGGCCATTTTTTATCAGATTCATACAAAAATGACGGACCAGTAAACCAGAGGGGGTGTGAGAGGAAAGCAGACGGGAAAATACCTCTGGAGGCTACGTCAGCAGGATTGTTAGCCGATTCAATATAATGCCAAGAATTTGACGGAATTTTATCCTGAATATATGACACCCGATTAGCTACAAATGTTTTGCGATTTTGAGGTGCCCCTTTAATCCAATATAGGGTAATTTGCGAATCGGACCAGGCATATATTTTGCGAAATTGAATATTATCTCCAAAAACTGTTATAGTATAATTAATTAATTTTGTCAAAAGAACAGCGGCACACAGCTCCAAGCGCGGGATAGTCAATTTATGGAGCGGAGCGACTTTAGACTTAGCACAGAGAAAATGATTGGAAACTGAATCATCAGAACTTACAGTTCGTAAATAAATCACGCAGGCGTAACCTCGCTCGCTAGCGTCGCAAAATCCATGGAGATCGCAAATTAAAAAATTAGGAGGACGTATACACCTTGGAATTCGTAATTTAGACATAAGTTTTAACTCCAGTTTATATTGATTCCACGCCCGAACTATTTCAGAACTCGGGGACTCGTCCCATCCGATACCTAATGACCATATGCGTTGAATCAAATATTTAGTATAGAAAGTTACAGGACATAAAAATCCCAGGGGGTCGTAAACTCTGGCGAGCTCAGATAAAAGGGTACGTTTGGTACAAGTCCTGTCATCGGAAGGGGACATGGCGAAGAAAAAACAATCCTGGATGGGATTCCATTGAAGGCCAAGCACTTTCAAGGACGAACTCAAAAAATCAGAATTGAAAGTTAAAGGGTCTTTGGACAAATGTGAAGGAGGTAAATGAGAAAGCAAAGAATTTTCATTAGAACACCATTTCCGCAATTCAAATCCGCCCAATTTCATGAGAGAGGTTAATTCACTCACAAGATTTCGAGCTTCTTCATAGGTTGGCAAAGACATAACAAAGTCATCTATGTATGAAAAATTACGAATAGCATGAGCCGCCATTGGAAATTGAGCACCTTCATCGTCTGCCAGTTGACGGAGGGTGCGGAGTGCAAGAAACGGGGCGCAGTTGACTCCGTACGTTACTGTGGTTAAGCGAAAGTCTTGAATTTGATCATGAGGAGAGAAACGCCACAGTATGCGTTGATAATCGCATTGATCGGAGGTAACGCCGATCATGCGATACATTTGCTTTATGTCAGTACATAAGGCAAAGGGATGCAAACGGAAGTTAATTAAAATTTTTACCAGATCTTGCTGTAACTTCGGACCAATCATCAGATAGTCATTCAACGATTTTTGACTGGGCAATTTAGCAGAGGCATTGAAGACCACACGCAGTTTTGTAGTGGAACTATCTGGTTTTAAGACACAGTGATGAATGAGATAATAAGATTCATCCGGAGGGTCTGTATTTTCAACTGGTTCCATGTGTTTCAAATTGAGATATTCACGCATGAAATCCGAATATTGCGTGTAAAGGACATGATTTTTCAATAAGCGGCGTTCCAATGACAAAAATCGGTGATAAGCAAAACTACGAAATCCTGGAAATACGGGACGAACATCTTTGAAGGGCAGCGAAACAATATAGCGACCTGATTCTTCCCGCTGAAAAGTATTGAGGAACATGTTTTCACACACCTCATCTTCCGGGGTGAATACCGGGAAAAAAGGCACACTCTCAACCTCCCAGAACTTTGTCATAATTGTATCTAAGTTGGTTTCCGTTGCGGCACAAAAAATGAAGAAATCGCAGGAGCGGTATTCAGTTTGATTTTACCCATCAAAACATAACCAAATATTGTGTTGATAGCAACAGGTTCGTCAGCGGAACCAGAAACACGACCATTCACAATAATTTTAGAGAAAATGTCAGCGCCTAATAGAACATCAATAGTTCCTGGCCTATTGAAATGAGGGTCAGCAAGTTGTAAATTAAGAATATGTGACCATTCCTCACACGAAACAGGAGAAACAGGCATGTCGTCACATATTTGACTTAGTATAATTGCATCGGTATGCATCAAGGGATCATTTTTTCCTATTGGTTTCAAACTGAGGGTAACGAACCCCTTATCACACGCAGATTGCATGGTCCCAAGACCTTTCAATTCAATTGAACCTTCTGAATGTGGTAATCCAAGTTTATGAACCGCTTTCTGACTAATGAACGATGTCATACTACCAGAATCTAACAAACATCGTAGAGGTTGACAGTTGCCACGATTGTCAATAAAATCCACCCACGCGGTAGAGAGAAGTACACCGTGATTCTTTGCGATTACGCCAGCACCAGCAAAAAGCGAGGAATTATGAGATTTAGAATTATCATTTAGCAAATTTGGCGAAGGCGCAACACTAGTGGAGCTTCCGGGAATTTCGGTAGCGGACGTGGCAACGTTGGCGGATTCAGATTTTTCGGCGTGTAATAGCGTATGATGATATTTTGACGAGCATCGTTTACAACGCGCTTGAGAGCGGCATGATGGTAGGTCGTGAGAAGTACTAAGACAGTTGAAACAAAGACGCGAATTTCTGCAAAACGTATATCGTTCATTAGGCGATTTTTTAGCGAAAGCAGAACAAGTATATATCGAGTGATTCTCCTTACAGAATACACATGACACAGCAGGCGATTTGTTTACAAAAAGTGAGGTGGTTCGATACGCGGACGGCTGACGTTTAGGTTGTACATTTTTTATATGAGGAGCAGAAGTATTGTTAGCTTGAACAAAACGAGAAATGCCAATGGTATCGAGCACGATACAATGATTGTGCAAAAACGCAATTAATTTTTTGTAACTAGGTATTTCGCCAGAGCCATGTTCTAGTTCAAATCTTGTGACAATGGATTTATCTAGCCGCTGAAGCATCATCATAACTAAAATGAAGTCCCACTCATCAGTGGGAAACCCCAAGTTTTTTAGGGCTGCTAGATTTTCCGAGAAAGTATCGAGCAATTTTCTTAACGACTCAGCATTTTCGGAATATGCTTTCGGGGAGTTTTGAATTTCCGACCAATGAGCTTGCGCGCGAAGTCGTTTATTCGAGTAGCGGTCAACTAATGTTTGATATGCGATAAAGTAATTATCAGCAGTTAATGGTAAAGTGCGTACTAAAGTTAGGGGTTGGCCCTGCAATGACGAAATCAGATAATTAAATTTTTCGACCTCACTAAGTAAATTATTGGTATGCACCAATGCATTAAACAATTCTATGTAAGTTACAAATGACTTGTAATCACCATCAAATTTTTGTAATTCAATTTTTGGCAAGCGAATGTGATTATGACTTGTAGCAGTAGGATTCGCGGTAGAATTCAAAATAGAATGACCCTGTAACGTATCGTCGAATAATTCCGCGTACACGGCTTTGATCGCGTAGTATTCCTTCAGAAAACCCTCGCGTAATACATTTTCGTCTTCTACGTCGGCCTGCGGGTCAGTCAGAATAGTAGCGACAACATTGTTATGGTGTCGAATAAAATCCTCATAAACTCCCACTAGGTCCGTATATCTCACTCTGAACAGAGTTCTAACAGATTTATCGGTTTTTGCTTGATTGGCGAGAGCACTAATTACACTAATTTCACTGAGGGATGTCGAGCGGTGAGCCTTAAATTTTTTCAATTTATCCATTGCTTGCAGTCAACCAGAACAAAATCCTGAAGGTAAACAAGAAATAATAATAAAACAGCTGATGTTTTCGGAGTTCGATGTACCTAGGCAAAAAATAAGTTAACGACCTTGGCCTCGGTGCAATCAACAGGTGCGAAAATAGATGTTCACCTATATTGAATATATTCAAAATAAATCAAAAGATACGAATGGCACGTGATCGAGTCGAGCCAATGAATTTGTGATTTACTCTGAGACCTGCGCTTTTCTGCTTCCCTCTACAGAAACAGACGACTGATAACGAGCGTTCAAAATGGCTAATTTGCGGAAACAGATATAATTTCTGAAAAATTGATAAAATTGATTTCAGGCTGTTTTAACAGAGCGTTCGATAAAATCGAAGGAAGTTAGTTATTTGACTTTGATCTACACTATGCGATGTGAATTTAGAGAGCGTATTTGGCGCGAACTTGAGAACGTGATGAAAATGTAGTTTTTTTTTTTTTTTTGCGTTTCGTATGATTTTTGAAAAGGGGTTAATTAATGTGAATCCGGCTCGAAGGACCAAATGTTTCGTCGATAATTCTTAAGTGGTTTGATTAATGGACTGTATAAAATTGACTATAACTCCGAAATAAAGCGAGGGCACTAAACGGACTCACCTCCAGTGGACGCCATAGACTGGTGTTCTTGACTGCCGGTGAAAGGGCCCTTTCTGATGATCTTCGTAATCGATTATGAGGTCTAGCACCTCACCAATCCTCCATAACACAGGAAAATAGCACAGAAGAAAAGGTCCGCGATTAATTCCGACACTTTTGTATATAGAAAAATCTCGTGTTCGCGCCAGTAAAGAGTTATTGCGGTAGTACCTAGCGTACTCGTATTTCTGCTCTGTACTCGGGTACTTCGGTTCGGAAAAATCCTCCGATTGGCCACATTACTGAGGCGTGCGCCGTTTAGTGTCTTTGATCGCGGATCATACGTTCAAAATATATAAAAGAAATATCAAAACAAAATTATAATAACCACTTAAGTGTGTTAACGCAACACTAATATTGCTTCATTTTGGGGTGAAAAGCCCATGATACGCCATATATTGGTTCATTTTTCATTGAAATTGAATATAAAAATGACGTCCTCAATTGAGGTCACTGGACAAGATTTACTTTACATTTTTGGCAAAATGTCCGTGGTTGATGGATTTGATATGTGACTTCTTCAATAACATTGGTCTTTGTCAGGAAACAAGAATGACATGATCTGCTGGTTCTCACGTCGTGCCTTTTTTTGGGATGAGGGTATGCTACTTCTTTTCGGAAATTCATTTACTATGACCATATCCACTATTCGAATGAAAAGACACCAACACCTTTTTTTTTTCTTGTGAATATGCAGTGATTTTCTAATAAGCAATCGTGTTGATCCTTGCCGCCCATATATTTATTATAATTTGAGATAGTTGCAAGACAGAAATCTTCTTTCGCTCTTTCTTGCTTCATCTCTGTACTTCATTGGTTTGAAATATTGTAGCGAAATTGGTTGCAACAGAAACACATTTACTGTCCTCACTGTTACAAATAAGTATTTTGTTGGTGTCATCAAAACGCCAATCGTATGCACCTCGAGGCTCCTTTTCGTGGTTCTTTGATGATTAGTCTAAAGCCCAGCGTCTTCATTCGAGGACACGCACGTTTCATTACAATATTTTCATTTTCATGTGAAATAACATGTGTCAAAGCAATCCACAGTTATTGTTACATGTTATATGTCTTCTGTGATAGAAAATGTCACACAACACTCACCTTTGTTCAATTTTTTAATTTTTTTTCATGGATACCATCTCCTGACAATAACAAACACAACAAAAAAAGAATGAGTGAAACCGGTCAAGCCGTTTACGATTCTATGAAGGACATACAAACATGCAAACACTCATTTTTATATAATATTATATAGATTATTATTGTTAGTCTTCTCCTGACTTCACGGATGGGCTTTTCTACCAGTCTATACTACTGAAGATGGTTGTTCTGAGGTTGTTGTTGAAAAACAGGTGACGTTCAGCTTTGTTTCCAGGTCCCTTCCCACTACCCCGATGGCGGCTATGTCCACGCCCACCATCAACAGTACGCCGAACGTGGCCAAATACAATGACAAGAACCTGAAGAAGAACGAGATGCCGAAGTCGAAGGCCGCCAGCCAACCGATGGTGGTAGAGCCTTGCGACAACAGGTAAGATAACTTGTTCATTGAGCTGTGTTGCCAGAAGTTTCGATGATGTCTTTCAATTTTATTCAATATTTATTACTTCAAAAAACGAAAGTTTTACAGCAAGAGTTTGAGGTTTTGACATAATATTTATAATGAGGCTATATCTTATTCCTATGGAAGGTGAGTGCCTAAGAAAGAGGTGACACACGGCGTGTCCAGAATACTACATAACCTAGCCCTAAAGGATACAGAGCTGGCTAGAGATACAATAAAATAGTATATTGTTTAACAAGCACGAAACGATCTTCCGCGAGAATGAAGTTTGCAAATCATAGGAGCGTGTCACACACTATACTTGAGGTTTTCAGTTTAGGCTTATGATACTAGGACACAAACATACCTGTCATAGCTGTCATTCATTGATGACAAAAGAGCGCACTCTTAGAATGTTCCATATAGACAATGTATGTAAGCGATTAGCTTCTACAATCTTTGCTATTCAGACTCTGAAACAAAATGTGGACAAAGATGTATTGATTACTGTGTACTATGCAAATTTTTATTCATCATTTAAGTTTGGAATTGCCATATGGGGTGGTAGCCGGGCAAAATTTTTTTGAGTCAAAAAAAGGCTATCCGCCTAATGTTTAACATGAATGCTAGAGAATCATGCCGCGGAATATTCAAGGCAAATAACATGCTCACTGTTACTGCTGTGTATATATTAGAAACAATTAAATTTCTTACGAAACAGTCGCACCAGTTCAACTGTTACAAAAGTTCACACGCTTACAACACTAGGCATTATGGCGATTATGTGTTTCCCAGGCACACTAGAAGCTCCACAGAAAGAGGGACAATGTATAGTGCTCTAAAATTTTTCAACTGTCTGTCGCAAGCAATAAAAAAGATTGAGCAGACCAGTGGTTTTGTGGGGTCACTGAAAGCATACTTGACTGAGCTGGAGCCCTATACAGTTGAGGATTATTTAAAGTCTTCACTTGAATTCGAGCTAGGTACTTGATGTTTGTATTTTTTGTATTTTTGTTAGTATTTTTTTGGTATTTTTTTATCTACTTTTCTGTAATTCAACTTGTCCCAGATAACGTGTTTTTACTTTTACTTTTACTTTTATGTGTATACCTAAATGCTAAAGCTAGTTTCATCTTATGAGCAAAATGTTATTCAACTGTGCCATGAATGAATTTGTAAAACTTTGACCTGTTTCATAGACCAATCAATTTTTTTTGTTTTTCGTATAAAATGGGAAATTGTAATCTAATGAAATCAATAAATTTCTATTCTATTCTATTCTATTCTATTCCAAAATATAATTTGCGATGAATTTTGCCTTGTCGATAGTTATATTTTCTAGTGCTTGTACTAAGTTATCTATATTTGATAGACAAATACAGTTTGCAGGTCCCATGACACAATATAATAGAAGTTTTGATGATGTCTTGATTACACTGGCCATTGTCGTTCTCTAAATGAGAATCTAGTAGACGATGTATAATATTGTCTGTTCATTGATGTAAAAAATCCGAAAATCGACCTTATCGACGATATTTTCAGAAAGCCATTCGTTTGTAACTCTAGAAATTTTTCGTATTCTCATCAAGATCTACGTTTTTGTTATGTTCATTGAGATAAAAAGTCCAAAAATCGACCCTATCGACGATATTTTCAGAAAGCCATTCGTTCATAACTCTACAAATGTTTCGTATTCTTATCAAGAAAACGAAAATCTCGTATGGAACCATTTGACAACAGGTAAGATAACTTGCTCATTGTGCTGTGCTTCCAGAAGTTTTGTTGATGACTTGATTACACTGGTCATTGTCGTTCTCTAGATGAGAATCTAGTAGACGATGTATAATATTGTCTGTTCATTGATGTAAAAAATCCGAAAATCGACCTTATCGACGATATTTTCAGAAAGCCATTCGTTTGTAACTCTAGAAATTTTTCGTATTCTCATCAAGATCTACGTTTTTGTTATGTTCATTGAGATAAAAAGTCCAAAAATCGACCCTATCGACGATATTTTCAGAAAGCCATTCGTTTGTAACTCTACAAATGTTTCGTATTCTTATCAAGAAAACGAAAATCTCGTATGGAACCATTTGACAACAGGTAAGATAACTTGCTCATTGTGCTGTGCTTCCAGAAGTTTTGATGATGACTTGATTACACTGGCCATTGTCGTTCTCTAGATGAAAATCTAGTAGACGAGGTAATATATTGTCTGTTCATTGAGATAAAATGTCCAAAAATCGACCTTATCGACGATATTTTCAGAAAGCCATTCGTTTGTAACTCTACGACATTTTTTCGTATTGTTAACAAGATCTTCGTTTCTGTCAAGATTGTTACCAAAAATATCGTATCTAACCATTTTAAGTTTACCAATGATGGCCAGTGTTGCCAGGTCTACCGTTTTTTCAGTAGATCTACCGTTTTCATAGTGTTAACTACCGCTCTACAGCAGAGCCTCAATACCTACCGCTGAAATAATTATCATTCATATTGCATACTATTCATACCTGAATTCGGTTAGGGGGTTCAATTTTATATGTCAAATGCTTGCAAACATTTGTAACTTTCTTTATAGCATGCCATATCTTTTTCGGATTATCTTTATGTTCATTGAACATATGACACTTTGGACACTTATTAAGTGGGTCTGAGATTTCAGGATGCTGCTCAAGCTGAAGAACAGCCTGGACCTGCAAGTGTCGGAGGCTGAGCGGTTGTACTACAACTGCGACTATCAGCAGTGCGGTCTGTTAACGGAGGCCATCTTGAAAGTCGATCCCTACCACGAGGCGTGCCTGCCCATACATATTTCCTGTCAGGTCGAGTTGAAGCAGAGCAACAGTAAGTTATTCCTTTACTGTCGAAAAGAATTGCCTATGCTCTAACTTATGGAGTTTGCATTTAACCCATTATCTCCCAATGGTGCGCTCACGCACCGCAATTTTGTTATTTTTTTGCCAGCAATATAAAGTTGATATCGCGAAAATCAGTCGTTATTAACTTACAGTGTTCTTATACTGTTGAGAAAAAATATATAACGTTATATCAGAGAAAAAAAATCAGAAGTTAGTGTACTTCGAAGTAGGGTGAAAATTACTTTGGCTATATACATTTCGTTACCACTGACAAAATGTGACTTTGGAAAAATATTATCTATCCCAGTTTTTATCAATGTGTAGTCTTTTAGTGACTCAATATGATATATCACACATCAATTTGTTAAAATGAAAAATTAGAGAATTTCAGCAGTTATAAAAACATAGGTGCGTTCGCGCACCACTGGTATCCTGCGTGAGCTCCAACAATATATCGACATGCTCAGACAAGATTTACTTAGCTGTAAGCCTAGCTCAGAATGATTCATAACCAATTCGTTAGTGGTGCGGGATAGTTTTTCGCTTATTGTAGTGACTAAAAATGTCTTCCAGAAAGTTTTTGACCCCAAAAGAACTACAATCAGCTTTAGAGGAAGCAATTGATGAACTAGAATTGGAGGGACATGAATATTCATATCAAAGTACAACCAATTCATCTCGTGAAACGATATAATCGGAAGGAGAAAAAAGAAGTCAATATTCCCCAGCCTCATGCCATGACCGATCCATGGGATGGACCTCCATGATACTGGTATTGCAAATTATAGATGTAGAGTGTTGGGGAAGAAATACATGGTGGTGGCCCATGTTTCGCAATGCTCTAGATAGTATAATTGTCAATGCTTGGAAGCTCTATAATGTGGCTAATCAAACCAAAATGTCACAAATTGAATTCAGATCATACGTTGCCCTACGTCTCTTTGAAAAATGAGACAGTATACGTTGTGAGAAATATACCTCGCCCTGTTGCTGAAATTTGTTTCCATAACCTTGGCCATATTCTTATACCTAATGGAAATAAAGCTCAAAGAAGATGTAGAGTTTGTCATAATCACCCAATTTATATTTGTCGATAATGTAAGGAACATTTGCACGTATCATGCTTCGCAAAATATAACCAAAGGTAGATTATTTGATTGTTACTTCCTACCAGTGGTTCGTTTGTGCACCAATGAGCAAATTGAGATCACCAAGTTCATTTTCAACTCATTGGGGCCCAACTATTTTATTTTTCATTTTAGTGTATGGTTATCGCTCTTCATTAGCAATTTAATGATTGGAACTAGTTCTTCGAAAATTAAAAAAAAATAGTTTCTTACTTTTCTTGCCAGTGGTGCGTGTATGAACCATTGTAATTTTTTGTGAAGTTAGTTTTTTCCACTGTCGATGATCACGAAAACTCATTTCAGAATGTAAGATAATAAATATTTTTTGTCTAAAACACGTTATCATATTTTTCGTATACTTGGGATTAAATGGGTTAAATCGAAAATATGGATTTAATCGAAGATTTTACGTTAACGGATTAGCCTCTTAACCTTTCTGAACCGATTTCAATCCCTATATTCTAACGAAGGGAATTTATTTTCCTTGTTGATTATTTCCACAAATTTCACTAATGTCAGTGACGGCTAGTGGGTGATTGTTTATAGTAGTATCTGAGTTGAAGCAGAGCAACAGTAAGTTATTCCTTTACTGTTGAAAAGAATTGCCTATGCTAAAACTTATGGAGTTTGCATTCAAATCGAAAATATGGATTTAATCGAAGATTTTACGTTAACGGATTAGCCTCTTAACCTTTCTGAACCGATTTCAATCCCTATATTCTAACGAAAGGAATTTATTTTCCTTGTTGATTATTTCCACAAATGTCACTAATGTCAGTGACGGCTAGTGGGTGATTGTTTATAGTAGTATCTGGATGAATGATGAATTCGCCAACCAAATGTTTTTCATGCCAGGAGAAATACCGATTAAAGTTGACGGAAGAATGTTATAACCAACTCGTATATTAAATAAGGCGATTTAAGATCTTGAACATTAACGGGCTCGCGATGCTCGCACGTTAAAATATCTCGATCATTAATCGCCCTCGTTAATACACTACTATCAAAGCAGAGAATTGAGGAGATCTACAGAACATTGCAGTTTTATGTCTCGGTATGTCTAAGTTCTTATGGCGAGTTTGATACATAAATATGGTGTTTTCGTGAAACGTTTTTCAAATCACTTTTAATGAAAGTAAGGCATTTCAAAATCAATATAGTGAAAATTTTGAAATCTGCTTTTTTTTCAAATTGTAGATCTATCTCTAAATCCTAGTTGAAAAATCAGTCTAACCAGACGCTCTAGACTCTAGAGCAATGAAAATGCTTTCCCAATCACTTGATGAACCCCATGAGATGATCATTTTGTTTTGGAAGAATATTTTTGTCTTGGGTCGTATAAAGAATTGAAAGACATTTCAAATGATGTAATGCTTGACGCCCCCCCCCTTCTCCTCCATTCTATTATTTCTGGGACACATTCAGTGTATAATATATTTTTTTCACCACTAGCTATAAAACCTACCATTATTTACTCCTTTTCAAGGCGTGAAGTGTGTTTTTACTACCAAGGTAGTTATCGTCATTTTATGGACCACTAGTCCATATAGACATAGCCACCTCTGTTGTAATTAACCCGAATTCACTGTTCTGATGCGTCTTCACAGGAATGCCACTTGGATCTAGTAGGTATGGTATTTATCAATAACGACTTGTCATATTATGCTGTCATGGTCATGGCATATTTCAGTTTCACAAAACTAAAATTATTGAATTGTATTGCTAGTGGTAAATAGTATATTATGTAACGAGTGTTATAAACGTCCTTTTAGTAACGAGTATTTTAAGCATGAGGGGAGCAGAGCGGAGCGAGTGTTTAATAAACGAGTGTCTAGAAGAGTTTATAAACGTGTTACATACTATGCTTTTTCTACGAACTCCGAAAATTACATTAACATACCTGCTATTCCTGCGAACCTACGAAAGGAATGGAATTGAGAACATAATACATGCAACTGCATGCAACCAGTGAGACACGTATGAGTGATATTGGTTGTAGATGTATCCAGTCCATTGCTTACTAACCTTTGTTTCACGTTTATTGTCATGCTTAGCGCAGAATCAATAAATTGTTCTCAAAGATGGATGCTTCATTTTTACACTTCTTGGAAATATGCAAGTACCAGAACATTTTTTGATTTCACTTTTGTCTACATCTCGCATATATTTTTAATGAAGAATTCTGATACAAACGAAAATTGTTTGAATAATTCTGATACAAAATTTGAAAATAACAGTTGACAGTTAATACAATTGACAGGCCAGATATCTCTCAAAATACTGGAGCTGTGTTTAATGAACTGTGTTGCCATGGTAACGTGTTTAAGAAATCGTGTTGCCATGGTAACGTGTTTAATACTCTGAATAAATCACTGATCGTCAATCCGTGATTAATCGATCATTTAGCGTGGAACTTATTCGTACGCTAAATGCCATATTAGTCATGTGAGTAGAAAAAAAAATTTATATACACCTTGGTAGTAAAGAAAGTTAATACCACGAGACCTTATACCCCTCTGCTGTAGCTTCGGGCTATAATCTTACTACCTTGGTGTATAAATAACTATTATTTGTTTCAGAATTATTTTCTCTCGCTCATAACTTGGTAGACTTGTATCCAAACTTGGCTCTATCATGGTTCGCCGTTGGATGTTACTATTACATTATTGGTGAGTGTTTGTGTGGGTGAAAAAGATGCGAGTGAACTTGCGAAAGGATAAATTGCAAAATTTATCGAATCTCCCATGTTCTCATTGGTCGCTATAATAATGTGGCTGAATCGGATAAATACTATTTTTTCATGAAAATATGAGAATTAAATGACAACAAATATTGCTAATCAACAATCATGAAATATGCCAATTCGATATCATCTCACATAATTTTACAGAGGATACTACAGTCACAGTATCGCAAAAGAATTGTCTATAGCAACCATGTGAGACTTGATTATTACTACGCATGTCTTCATTTTTCAGTTAAATGAAGCGGACATTTTGAAATCCTCAAGTTTACAGATTACTGAACGTGTCAAAAATAAAGTATATCTGGATCAATATTAATATCGGCAGAGTATTTTTTCGGTAACCGTCCGGAAAGTAGCCGCTTTCCGGATGGTTTTCTTTCGAGAAAGTAGCACTTTTTTGGGCTAGCTCGGGAAGTACAGGGTGCACCTGTTGAAATTGAACCCCCTCTTAACTCTTTGGTTTTAGGAGATATGAAAAAATGTTGAACGAAAAAGTTGTTTGAAACGACCCAAACTTTTGCTTTAATGTATTTATTTTATACACAACGCCAACAGAAAAAGTAGCAATGAGAAAGTGTAACTTGTTTTGTTAGATCTATTCAATTCATAAAAAAATAAAAATGAAATCGGCAAAATTCGGTTTTTTCAAAAAATCTTTGGAAGCATTCGGAATTTTTCAGATATTGATGTATTTTGGAAGTCGATAGGAATCTAGAAATTTGCGAAAAACCATTTCGAAGCAAGATTTCCGACGTTCAAACTGCTGCCAAATGTCTGGCGTAGCGTCCTCATACCTCGAGGACTTCTGATACATGAGAAGAGAGGAGTTAACGACTTGTACTCTTGTTTCTCTTCCAGCTTTTGTGTCTTAATTTGCTCTTCATCAGGAACTCTAAAGTTTCACTTTAAGAGGAATCCATGCCCACTTGAAACGAATTTTCTTCTAGTTTCTGAACGAATGATCCGATTTTCATGCAGTTTATAGCAATCGCTTCAATAGAATATTCTACATAAGGGAAAGTATTTATTTATGAAATTTTCGACAGAAAAAAAAATAGTACACTTAATTTCTTTGTAATCATAACAAATGGGGGTTTCCCTCAAGTGGATGTAAGTTTTTTGAAATCAGGTATCAATTTTATTTCGGAAGATTGAAAATTGAACCTGTGAGAAGAAAAATAGAAAATGCCTTTACGGCAACCGATTCGTGGCGCCCTCTGATCACGCGAATTCATGTCGCTCTTTCGCAAAGGCAGCCGCTAGCCAATCTGCAGGCGACCCAAGGGCGCACGGATTTTTAACTAGACTAGTTTTAATTCGCTCAGGTGCCCAGTGTGAGTTCGTACTTTTTCGAGTTCGTGTTTTTGTTATCATGGGAAAAGTGAGCGAAATAAAAGGCGCTGCGGAGGGAAAAAGATTATTTGCAAGTAAGAAAAGACGTAGCCGTAGAAGAGCCCAAAAGAAATCATTACTGAAGAGGTAAGTCATAGTATTGGAATAACTGATAAAACGTGTTTTCTGCAGATACCTAACTCTGAAAGCGTTAGGAATTGCGACAGGATTATAATTAGAGAAATGTGTGTTTTCCATGTATGCAATGAATTACATGAAAATATACAGGGGCTCTAATTTGAGATAATAAAAATAAAGTGCTCCAAAATTTGAACTTTGCCAATGATTTTCAAACTTCATGTGATGATTCTTATGCATATTCAAATCACCAAAATCCTATGTTGAGTAATACTTCTTTCCGAATATGCTAAAATTCGAACTAGACGTTGATTCAACAAAATATTTATTTTTCAGTGATGATGTACGTCCAATGTGTAGGATAAATGAATCTTCCCAAGTTTCACCAGTTGAGAATCTGGAAACAACTGATGATATTCCTCAGTGGTACAAATATATTCGTCCTGATCTTGCTTGTACTTACATCTGCATTATTTTCAGTGACCCTTTTAGAGGCATATCTATACACGGGCGACGTTTGGCAGATATTGGATATTTATTGAAGCAGATAGCAGAAATATCCAAGCACCCACCATTCGATTGTACATTCAGTGATATGTATCCAGTACGTGAAATTAGAATGGGTTTGAAAACAAAAATTTTTTTCATTTGCAAAATGTGCAATATTGAAAAAAGCATTAATCTTATAGAAGAAACCGACAATGAAATGGACATCAATAGCATTTTAGCGTTGGCCACAGTTTCAACTGGTAGTGGCTACTCTACATTAAATGAAATACTCTCTGTTTTGAATGTCCCATTTATGAGTAACTCTACCTATCAACAACACCATGAAAATGTTGCTGATATTATTGAAGAGACTGCTTGGAAGGCCATGGAGGAAGCAGGCCAAGAAGAGGCTCGAATAGCTCGTGAATCAGGAGAGGTGGATGGGAGTGGTATGCCAATGATTGCCGTTATAGCTGATGGGGCTTGGAGTAAAAGATCATACTCCGTGAATTATAATGCTTCTTCAGGAGTGGTAGGTAGTCAAGAGCTGCTGAGGGGATAAAATATTTTGTACACGACATGTTGTATGAAATATTTATAATACATGAGTTATTTCCTCAAGTATTACGATATCCATTATTCACTATTGATTAATGAGTTTATTATTCACTGGTCTGTCAAAGTGACACCTCCAATTTTTCTGATTAGCATCACGCTTATACAAGAAAACATAAATGTGATAGGAAAAAGTGCATTCTATGAAATGTCAATTCCGTACGTTATAGAAACATCAACATTTTTGATTCATTGTAGTATAGCAAAGATCAGGCATTTTAGTAGCGAAATGGACAGTCGAGGACAAAGTATAGTATTCTACTTGCATATCATGGCTATTATTCACTCGCATGAACTATAGAACAAAACTTGCCTTCGGCTCGTGTAGTGAACTTCATTCGCGTGAATGATATAGCTAACATAATATAATTTTCGAATGATATACTGTTATGATTGTGCTCTTTTTTCACAGGCCTGTATAATTGGAGCTAGAACGAAAAAAATTTTATTTCTGGGTGTAAGAAATAAGTATTGTACTGTGTGCTCGCGTTCCACAGTCAAAGGAGATGTTCCTTTATCTGAACACACATGTTACAAGAATTGGAGTGACTCGTCAACAAGTATGGAATCCGATATCATAGTTGAGGGTTTCAAACGGAGCATTGAAATGCATGGTTTGATATTCCATAAGTTAATTGGAGATGGTGATAGTAGTGTTCATCAAAAACTTCTGGAAGCTCGACCTTATGGAACCCTTTTGATTCAAAAAATTGAGTGTCGCAATCACATGATGAGGAATTTTTCAAAGAAGATCCGAGAAATTTGTGGTAGGTCCTATACATCTAATTACCTGTAATACCTACCTACTTATGATATGATTCCACCTTATCTGATGTATTTCTTGATGTTAGTATATTCTTTGATGATAAGGAGCTAATGATAAATTTCAATCTCCAGAGAGAAAGCGAAGTAATTCAAAAAATCTGCCGGTACCTCCAGGCCTAAGAAAACTTGTCGAAAGCAATGCCCGCAGACTACGCACCTCAATTAAATCTGCTACGATGTTCAGAATTCGAGAAGAAACTTCATTCGCCCAAAAAATTGAAAACCTCAAGAAAGACCTCAAGAATGCTCCATCACATGTATTCGGACAGCATGAAAAATGCCTGGAGATAGCATATTTCAACTGTTCTCCAAAGGTAGATGAAGTTGATCATATCCCCAGCATGAGAGCATGTGGTTTACTGGATGATATTGAAGTATGTATCAACCGATTAGTTTTCAATGCATCCAGTTTGATATTGGACATGGATACCAATATCGCTGAACAATACAACAGCATAATTTGCAAGTTTGTTGGCGGTAAAAGGATAAATTTCTCTCGTAAAAGATCATATGCAACACGTTGTAAAGCTGCTGCAATATCATTCAATTCTGCTGGGGAATATTATGATGTTGTTAATAAACGCCGAGTTCCGTTTCATACCAAGAAATTCATAGAAAAAATGAAAAGGAGACGTGAACTTCAGAAAATCATAAGGCGGAAGAATAAAGACCTCCCACCAAAATCAATGAAAAAACATGCCCTGCCAGATAAGGATTATGGCCCAGATGCTGTTCCTGATCCTGATCTACCTACAGATCAATTCGAACGGAAAAAAGAAGAATTTTTAAATTCATTGAAAAAAACTCCTGAAGAGATTAAAATTATTGAACAAAATACGAGAGGTCAATCTGGTAATCCTTTATGGCAACAGGAAAGAAGTATACGGTTAACAGCATCAAATTTTGGTGACATTTGCAAGATGCGAAAAACAACATCGTGTGCCAATAAAGTAAAAAACCTGCTTTATTCTACCTTTGGTGGGAACATTAACACCAAATACGGAACCGAGCATGAACCATTCGCAATTCGACAATTGGAGAATGATTTTAATGTCAAGGTAACACTCTAGTAACTTCGCTAATTGATCATTAATCTTTATGTGTTACAGGTTGAAACTTGCGGAATGTTCGTTGATGAACACGATTTTATTTTTGGAGCCAGTCCTGATGGGTTGATAGGAGATAACGCAATTGTAGAGGTGAAGTGCCCCAAAACTGCCTCAAAGATGCATCCCATTGAAGCTATTGAGAAAAAAATAATTCAATTTTGTACTCTGGATGAGAATACACACATGCAGCTGAAGCATAATCATAATTATTATTATCAGGTTCAAGGGCAGCTACACATAACTCAGCGCTCCTTGTGTTATTTTGTTGTTTGGACTCCGTTAGGCATTTTAGTTGAAATGGTAGGTTCTGAGATTGAGATCTCAAAATATGTGAAAACAAAACGAAAAAATTGGTTTCCATATATATTTTGTTTGCCTTTAGCATAAATTAATTAATTCTCATTATTCAAATAATTTCTGGTTATACTTCGATATTCGAATTAGGAGATGGGCAGGTTGTGATTGAATCCTGTTTTATATCTTACGAAACAATATTGATGGGCATTTTTTTCTAGATTATTCGGGACGACACATTTTGGAAAGATCAAATGAAACCCAAATTAGAAACTTTTTATATGTGTTGTCTCTTGCCGGAAATAATAGATCCCAGATACCCAAGAAGATTGGAAATCCGAAATTTACCACGGCAATAAATATACAATATACATAGTTCAAGTTACATCAAATGTGTTTTTTTATGATGATATTTTTAACGAACCCAGTAAAATTTCATATCATTACCGATTATTACAAATAGACTATACAAAATTTTACATAAAACCACCGACGCTCCATTCTGTGCTCCGACCCTGGGCAATGAACGGTAGGGGAGAAGTGAACGCAAAGATTGCTCGGCGACATGCCCGCCCGTCTGTAAGTAGTGGATATCGTCAAGGAATTGAGAGAAGCCGTTCGATGCGTTAGTCTTTACTTATTTCTCTTGCACATACAAAGGTCCGCCTACTATTTTGCTAGAAATTTTGAGGTTACTGCTGTTCTACGAGTCGGGTGCACTGTGCATTCCTCTTAATTATAAACCCAAAGGAATTCACAAGTTTTGTCCTAAATCCACAATGATATCCTAGGATAACATTATTCAGAATTGATATCCTAATTTCCATGGACTAGTAGGAACATGTAGGACATTTAGAAATGAAGCTAGAGACCCTACTAGCACTACTCCTATTTTGCTTGATATATATATAACTGTTTATAACCAACTGATCAAGTATTTAGATAAATATAATATAATGACAGTTTGCCAGCATGGTTTGCGACCTAATCATTCAACCGAAACTGCCACTGCTGACTTAATCCAGCACGTCTATGTCAACATCAACGAAAGTAAGCTTGTTGTGGCAATATTCTTTGATCTTAGTCGTGCATTTGACACGATCAACCCGAAGTACTTGCGAATCAAACTTGAAGCAATGGGCATACAATGCTAGTTTGAATCATATATAAAATGAAAAGATATTGTATTTCGTTTACACGAAATACAAAATCTTTTCTTTCTATTGATCAGTTACGTGTATGCAGCTAGTACAGATCTTCACCTGAATCATATATGTCCGGCCGATCTATCAAGGTACAGGTTGGGATGAATGAGTATGATATCAGAATTATTACACCCCAGGGCGGAGTACTGGGGCCTCTCCTCTTCACTCTCTATGTCAATTACCTGTCCAATCACATCGCTCAAGGACGTACTTTCATCTATGCGGATGATACCACAATTGTTGTTACTGCTAACAGTAGGACAGCATTGAATAACAATATCAAGATTATTACAGAAAATTTCAATTGTTGGTATAGCACGAACCATCTCCTAAATAAAATAAATAAGACAGTGCTGATAGAATTCACTAGCAATTTCAATTCAACAGAAAATCCTAATTATGATATTTGTGACACAAAGATCTCAGCATCACAACAAACAAAATTTCTAGGCTTGGATGTAGACCATAAACTATCTTTTAACAGTCACTGTCTGTAAAAAACTGAACAAGTTGTATTATGCTTTCAACACCTTGAAGTCAAACTTCCATAGGGATCATTTAATGAACATGTACTATGCTCTAGTATATTCTATATTGAGCAATAACATAATTGTATGGGGCAGGCCACAGAAGCTTCTAGTCTACTCATTTCGAAAAAGGGATACATAAGGCGTTTGTTCGTCCTAGACCATAGAGAGTTCTGTAAAGACACATTTATTGAAAGCGGCATTTTAACACTCACTCCAATTTACCTATACAAATTATCGCTATACACGCACAATAATATGGGAAAGCTAGATAGAAACAGCGAATTTCATGAATACCCTACAAGATGATGTGCCGATTTTCGTCTGCATAAAATTAAAATAATGCAGCATAGAAAATCTCCTCTGTATGCTGGAGGCTATTTCTTCAATATGCTACCTCCAAACGTGAAATCATTGCAGTGTACCAACATTTTTAAAGTGCATTTAAAAAAATATCTTTTATAACATGCTTTTTACTGTCTTGACGAATGTCCAATTGAATAATTAATACTGTATACTGTACTGTATATTCATGTATACACATTTCTTGTTAGTCCTAGTCCAAAACTTGTTTTTACATTTTTACTTTTTTTAATATTTATACAGGGTGTCCCATAAGTGATGAATCAAAATAAGTGGGGTGGAAGGGGGGGGGGGGTCATTTCCAATCAAACTAACCGTATATGTGGTTATCCAATTATTGATGGTTCAAAAGTTATTAATGTTTTTCCATTCCTATAAAAATAATTAATAACAATAAAACTATGCCACACTTGTGATTTGTTCTTTTACAAATTTCATTCACATTGATGCATCTTTTTCCAGAAATAATTTCATGACATGTATTACTTCTTATGAATTACCTGAGAATTTTTTTTTCCTAGAGTTTTGTCAGCGAATGAAGTATTCAAGTCGATACCCCACAAAGATAAAAAATCATAATAAAAAGTTGCCCATTTAATACAGATTCCGAAATAGTATAACATATGTGGTTATTCAAAACAGCCTTTTTGTTATTAATTTTTTCGAAATGGGTCGCATTTTGCAGAAAAATTGAATAACTTTTGAACCATCAACAATTTGATAACAACATATACCGTTAGTTTGATAACAAATAACCCCTCCTACCACCCCACTTCTTTTGATCCATTACTTATGGGACACCCTGTATAATCTTACCTATATTACTTACAACTATGAGGACCAGTCTCATGTTGTGTAAATAACCAAAAGATATTAATAAAAGTATCTATCTATCTATCTATCTATCGATGTTGTTTGCTCGTTTTAAGGAAAAAGCGATTTCGCCCGAAGATATCTAGCGAAAGCGACGTGTCTGGACAGGTTGTTCGGCCCGGCGTGGCTCGCCTACGGACATTCTTTCGCCATCGAAAACGAACACGATCAAGCTATGGCGGCCTACTTCAAAGCTTCGCAATTGATGAAAGGGTGAGTCCATGTTTGGGTGTAGCGAGTTCTGTAATTCCGATTATTTTTTTCAATGGTTGATTGAACTACTCGAATTGTTTCAATGATATGGAGTTTTTCATTGGTAATCGTATCAGCCGAAATAACATTATATCTGCTCATTTCTCTAGATTTTTGGGGTTTCACTCCTTGTCTCTATAAAATAAAAATATGAGTATTATTTCGATATCTGTGCAGTGAGTGCAAATCAGATGATTTGCCCCAAAATGTATCTGCGCTTGAAATTTTACTAGTAGAAATCTAAGAGAGAAATTCAGTTGATAGTCAGACACCTTGTAATGAAAGATGTTCATTGAATAACTCGATAGAATTTCAAGTTATTTATCTATAAGGAATACTTAAGTAGTACATCATCAAATTCTGTTCTTTCATATGGTGTAAAAATAAATAGTAGGTACCATTTGAAAAGTTGAGTTGTCTGCAATTTTCAATAGATAGTTAGTTAGTAGTTAGAAGACATATTACAATATATATACACATAATTTTTTTTAACTGGGAGAAAGGTGTAACTTACAAATCTGCCATCGGGCGTCAAAAATCTTTTATTTAACAAAGCCTTTAGTGTGAATGTGGAAAAAACCTATTTACCATCCCATCCAATTTAGTTTTAGATAAATTTGTACATGTTCATAATGGTGGTGAATAAATTTATTATTATTTATTATTATCTTCTTCTTCTTCTCTGCACAGGTGGGCGGGTGCGTAGACCCCTGCACTCAGGCCTCTTCAGTCGGGCCCATTGTGCGCCCACTTGTCCTGTGAATCACCTGGGCACGTCGATTTTTTTGACGAAATTCAGCAGCTTCCTCAGCTGAGTCACTTTCACATCCTTTGGGTGCAGTACAATGCTCCCAAAGGCAGCTTTCCTCTGATGCACCAGCGCGGGGCATTCAGGGAGTATGTGTGATGATGTTTCATCATCCTCCAAGCACCATCTGCAGATGTGATCATCTTTGATCCCTATGAGTTCTAGGTGCCTGTTGAGGTGGTTGTGCCCAGTTAAGAGCCCAACTACCATCTTGAGATCCCTTCTATTAAGTGACAGGATCTCTCTCGTGGCCTTTTTGAAGGTTCCTTCATATGGAGCTTTGATTGTCTCATTCCTGGTGTGTCCCGCCATGTTTCAAGGAACTGCCTCTGTAGCATTTCCTTCATGAAGGACATAGCCGTACTATTGGGTATTCCCAATATCGGTTCTGGTCCAATGGGTGTCGTTCCTGAACCGATCTTGGCTAGTCTGTCTGCCTCCTCGTTCCCCGGGATACCAGAGTGTCCTGGAACCCACATGAGGCTGACTTTCCTAGTTTTTGCCATTTTTTCTAAGGCACTTCTACACTCGGACACCAATTTAGTTGTGATCCTATTGGATCTCAATGCCATAATATCAGCTTTACTGTCCGAGCATATATGGTGACTGGTCCACGTCCACTTCTGCCGAAATTTTCTTGGACACACGCCAGAATTGCAAACACTTCGGCCTGGAACACTGAAGCGTATTTGCCAAGAGGTACTGAGATTCCTTTCCCTGTTCCTCCTTCATATACTCCTGCACCAGACCCGCCACCAAACCTTGAGCCATCCGTGAACCAGGTTGATTCGTTTGCAGGAAGCAAACCTGGTGTATTGCTAGTCCATTCCTCTCTTGTAGTAAAAATGACATGCGCAGCTTTATTGAAATTCAGAACTGGCAGAGTGCTGTCCCTTACCATCAGCAGACTGGGACAGCTTCTATATACACATATATACAGAGATGCAAAAAAGTTATACAAATGAATGTTAGAATTACATTCATGAAATACCTACGATAACAGTAGAATGATAAGATTGAAAGCAGTAGAATAACAACAAACGACAATATAAACATAACATAGACAATAGTTATTTGTTTTACTAGACAGAAAAGTACAAGATTCAATGCCGCGGCTGGCGTTTCTTAGCCTAGATGTAGCCGAGGCTAGGAAACATATCATTTTGTCTCCAAATTCTTTTCAATTCCACGCAAAGTCCAAATAATCGATAATTTTTTGTTCACCCAAAGTCATTGTCAATTTCGATTACCAATTTGATTCAAATTACTTGGAACACTACATAGCAGCAAACTTTTTTTGCCTAGGCAGTAAAAGTACACCTTTTCTGCCTGTTAAGTGTAATCAAAAATCCACTCTTAATGTCATTTGGAGAAAAAATACAAAAAATATACATAAAGAATACACAATAAAAACCTCTCTTAGCTTTGAACTGGATGAGTGAAGCAGATCCCTTTACAGACTCTGACAGTTTATTGAACTCCAAAAATCTTTTGAAAAATAGTGAATCCATGTCGTTTTTATCAGGCGTATTATAATTATGAATATTTTTAATGTATGTTAGGTACTTCTGAAAGTATTCTGGTGCTAAATGATTTACTGTTTTGTAAATGAGTATCATAGTGAAATAGTACAATAAGTTTTCTACTGAAAACCAACTAAGAGTCATTAATATTGATCTAGAAGAAACAACATTATATGTATTATGTATATGATTTAAAAATCTGATCTGATTATCTAATTTTTTTTTTGCTCTTTCATAATTTTCCCTGCTATAAACATATATGTTTCTTGAGAATAATAAAGATTATCATTATTATATTATAGGGGTGAAATGATTAGTTTTTAGCATTATTCTCATTCCACGGTTCTGGAGCTTCTGGAGCATATTCAATTTATTTAAACTAAACCAACATACAATCGATGAGCAATAATCAAAATGTGGCTGAATGATTGAATTCTACACAGTGATTGGTCTGCGTTGACAAATGTTGAGATATCCGAGAGAAAAAGTTTTTCTGCAACCGACACAAACGTCGTCCATTTTGATACCAAAATTAGCTCTTAAATTGATGTTTCTATTACTGACACAAAAATAGGTATGTTGCTAGGCAACATATTTAGTTCCTAGGAGCTAAAGTTGAATTTTAGTTCCTAGGAGCTAAAGTTGAACTTTAGCTCCTAGGAACTAAAAAGGATGTACTGGACGTCATCGAGAATGAACAACATTGTGACGGTTGGTTATTTGGGTTGAGACGCATACCTGATTTGTTTCCGATTTCAGCAGATTTGGCATTTCATACCCATGCTGGAGATATAAATACACCTTATTATAGTTTAGTATTGGAATTATAAACATCTCAGTTAAGTATTTTTGTTTTGATCAGGGAAGCCTTCAAGATTCAAATACTTGCTTGATCTGTATTTCATTCGTTATTCTCGGTTTTTTGTCTCAAACAACGATGTTGTTTAGCATCATTTGATTATCAAGTCAAACACAGTGTAGTATGGAGAGGAATAAATAATCACTATTATCATTGTTGATATGTTCACTATCACATTTTTTCAAGAAACTTGGACTGTATATTTTTACTCACCCTATGTATATGAAATGAGTATGCAACGTTCTCAACATTGAAGAATGTCTGATATATATGACGTGCTCTCCCCTTTCCGATTCAAAAAAACTAGGGATTGACGTACCCCTATTTTCGAACTACCCTGTATATGGAAAAAAAATTCAGTAAACTTCGATCGATATTGAGGAAGTTTGTCCAGGCTCGTGTGGATCTATAATTCTCATGAAAAAACTTACCCGGGTTGATTGGTAAAATCATAATGGATACGAGATCCAGATTACTTTGTACATGTATGTACGCTGATTGTACCATCATTATTATTTCCATTCCATGAATAAATAGGCGTTTCGTCAATTATCGGAGTTGTTGAAAATTCTGAGCAGAAAGCTTCACTTTTCATCTTTGACACCCTGTATCTCGAAAACTAGTCAGCCGATTTCTTTGTGCCCATGGACACTTGCTTAGGGAGTCAAAATCTACATCATATCAAGAATTCAGGGAATTTAACCGAAAGCCATTTTCCATAAAGAAAGTGCGGGGTCCTTTGGTCTCTTGATATTTTTTTATTACTGTAACTGTTCCACTGCCTCGATCTTGTCCCCATTAGTGTGACGTCACCTCATCATCCTCTTCAAGTTCAGATGATAACAAATGTTTTTGAACCTTTTTTCTGCTGGAAATCCTCTAGACCAATCTGGAAAATGGTGGTTTTGAATAAATATGTACTCGGCTTAGGAGTTCAGGGATAATTTCTGGTGGTTCAAGTGTAGGAATATTTTAGTGGAGAATGTTTATGTTCAGGTCCTAGATTTTAGAATTCTTTTCTGTTAACATCAACGTTACCCTAATCTAAATCTAAAGTTAAGACACAGGATATTATGTTCGAGAAAGAAGAAAACGGGAAAAAGCGTTTTTGTTTATCTGGTTTCAAAACTATTCCAAGACGTGTTTCGGATTCAATTTGATGCGCACCTGATTCTGCGCAATCCATGGACCGTTTCAACAATTTGGAACACGAACAAACCCATTTTGAACGTGAATAAACCTCATGTTGTGTACAGAATTTCTGCGTTTACTACTAGCAGTCCATCTGAACGAACCGAGAGCTCTGTATTGTCCGATACAAGGTTGATTCATATTGAATAGTGATAGGAGTGTGATAAGGTGCATGGAATATTGAGAAACCAGGTTTGATTGTGTTTCAGGTGTCACCTGCCGCTGTTATACATCGGTTTGGAATGTGGGCTCACCAACAATGTCCGATTGGCTGACAGGTTCTTCCAACAGGCTCAGAGCGTAGCACCTGACGATCCTTTTATCATGCACGAAAAGGGGGTCATCGCGTTTCAAAATTTAGAGTAAGTAAATCAAACATTATTGCAGGTAGTCCTTATGCTTCTAATGCTATTTTATAGATTCATCGTTCAGATTGGCAATGGTTAGATTTCTTGATAAATCCCCCAAAAAAAAATCATGAAAAAATGTTTTTATCCTGCAATTGTTATAAAAAGATTTTAAACTACCTAGTCATGATGTTGTCTCTCTTGACATGGTTGGTATCACAAAAATAGATACCTACAGATTCGAAATCCTCATGCCATTTCACGTTAGATGAGATAATTTTCCATCAGAAATAAAACAGTTTTTTAAATTTAGCTTGAGAGGTGGTAGTTTGGCTTTGATTTTTATTGTTATCATATTTTCACTCGAGCATATAAACTACACAACACTAATTTCGTCGCACCCCAAAATGTTGCTTCTATTAAAATATGAATAGCTTCCTTCTGTTTTGAACAATTCGATTTGGGATCACACTGTTCGCTTGCCTTTAATCTCGTACTCTTTCAGAACAGGAGGCATTTTCAAACGGATCTCAAATGAAGAGAAACTTTTTTTTTTTCAACTTTGACAGCAGAGGCATGAAGATGGCCTCAGTATCTTTCTTTTCTTTCTTCTATTTACAGAGCAATTTCAAAATAATAACATCTCGGTTTTGCAGTCATAACTTTTTTCCTCGTCAACCGATTTCTCGAATATCAGGTACATTTTGAAGTTGAAACTTCAGATGAAGAGCCCATTTTAGTGTTAAACTAATCAAATCTGAATTAACTCCTATCTTGTTGAAAATTGTTTCCAAACCTTCTGAAACTAGTAGATGATATGATTAATTATAGGCCAATATTTGTCCTCCCTATTATTTCCAAAATTATAGAAAAAATCATGAATAATCGTCTTCTTGACTTCCTCGAAAATAACAATCTATTGTACAGTTGTCAATATGGATTCCGTAGGTCAAAGGATACAGAGATAACCGTAATGGATGTAATTTCGGACATCCAGTCATGGATTGACGAAAATTATAAATGTGGCTTCTTGTTCTCGGACCTATGTAAGGCATTTGACACATTAGATCATACCATTTTACTAAATAAATTATATTCAATCAGAGTCAGAAGAAGAATTCATGATTGGTGCACACATTATTTAACAAATAGAAAGCAGTATGTTGAAGTCAATGATACTTGTGGCTCGCCAAAGAATATCACATGTAGAGTAACGCAAGGATCAGTTCTGGGACCAATTTTATTTCCAATTTATAGTGGTTCAATATCAACTCTGAAATTGAAAGGAAATCTAAAATTATTTGCGCATGATACAACATCGATTTATATATCAAAAGAATTAAATGATATCGAACGGGATATTAAAAGTGATTTGGAAAACTAATGAGAAAAAGTATCGTGGAATTTGGTTTGATGATAAATTGAAGTGGGACAAACATATAAATGTTTTGAAGAAAAAAATATCTCCTATTATTGGAGCCCTGAGAAGATGTACCAAGCTGAATAAAAAAGTTGCAAATATAATTCTATATTCTCATATACTCAGTCGTATTAACTATTTGATAAATGTTTGGGGATACTGTTCAAAAAACAATTTTAATAAAATATCTGCATTATATAAAAAGACATTGAAAGTACTGTATCGTTTACCATATGATACACCAACAAATCAATTATATAAAATAACTGAATCATTCTCATTGGAAGAAATGTTCAAAATCGAAAGACTGAAAATTACATACAATATCATAAATAAAAGATTGAAATCTAATTTTATTTTAACACGAAACAATGAAATTCATAATTATCAAACTAGACAACATAGTTTATTTCACCTTGATATCGCTAATACTTCTATAGGCCAAAAAAGATTCACCCACGCTGCTTTCTTGGAATATAACAAATTACCAGATAATATAAAAAATTGCAGAAATACAATAAAATTCAAATACCATCTTGAAAAATTTATCATTTCTGAACGAAATAGATGACTTTTTTTTCAACTTTTGATTCATATTCAAATTGATTTTTGCTCACCAATATGAAATGATTTGTCAAAATTTAATAATTAATGTTTTCAAATATTTTATTATTCATCAGTTTATTATAATTGTATAGTTTTAGGTATTATTGTTAACTATACTTCCTTATACCAGAACTTGATTCTGACTGGAAGTAACATTTTCAATAAATAAATAAATAAATCATATTGGATGCAAATTCAAAAGTTGACTGAATTATAACAAATCTCCATATATGTATATCTCCAAGAGATTAGTTAATATTTCGAATAATGCTCTAACTTTCAACAATAGATTCATTGAATATACAGACGTGACAAAATTTTTAGGTCTCTATGGTGAATAATTATTTTGGACTAAACATATAGACCATTTGAGAGATAATATAATCCGATCAAAGGCATTTCATTCAAAATTCGGAATATCATTCCCATAAAATACTGGAAGTGTATTTACTTTTGCCTCATTTATTCAAATTTGCAATATTTAATTTATATTTGGGGGAGAACAAATATTTGACGGCTAAAACCACTAATGAAATTACAAAACAAATCAATTAAATGCATTTTTCATCTACATTTTCTAGAACCAACGGTAATTTATACGAACCTAGACATTTTCTGATCCTGATTTCGTTATATAAACCTAAAATATCAAATTTTACTTTTAATGAAGTCAATACAGTCCATAGTTATGGAATTAGACCATTGAATTACTTGATAGCAAATACATTCAAGTCTGTATTCACAATAACATAATTTTATACAATCCATTACCAAATGAGTTATAAAATATACATGATACAGGAAGGTTTAAAATCAATCTTAAAAAATACTTGCTCATGACAATTTGAATGAAAAATATGTGGCATGATTTGATTACACAGAAATGAAATGTTGTAAATTCATCTTGAGAAACAATATTAATTTGTTTCCACTGAGTGGAATTCATTAATTAACCCTTTATTATATATTTTTCATGTATTCATGTGAAGAACCTCTTGTTTCAAAGTAGTACGAGAATATAGCTGAAGGACTTGGCTAGCGAACAGTGTGATTCGAATTCAAATTGTCCAAAGCAGAAAAAAGTTATTCATATTTCAACAGGAACAACATTTTGGGGTGCGACGAAATTAGTGTTGCGTAGTTGAGATGTTTTGATTGATTTTCAGTTATGAGGGAGCATTGGCGAATTTCCGAGGTGCCCTGGAAAGAGTGAAAAAAATCAAAAAAGGAACAGTGCCTCAGAGGTGGAGCCCTTTGTTGAACAATCTCGGTCACACGTGTAGAAAATTGAAGAAGTACGAGGAAGCTTTGGAGTTCTTCAATCACGTGAGTCAACATCTCATTTTTAACTTTCGACCACTTCGGAAAATAATATTTACGTTTCTTCATCCTTAACTACCAAAGGGAAAAATAGTTACGTCCCTGAATTCACGATTTCATTCTTGAGTTTCGAAAAAATGCGTGATTTTTCCATTAGTAAAATCACAGTAGTTTTTTTTATCGGATACATTCCTCTTGGTAACTAAAAACATTTGCCAATCAGTAATTTTATGAGAAAAACTGACATGAATACATTAATGAATACATTACGAGACCGTACGTCTAGCAATTTCGTCTAATGTCAGTTTTCCGAGAGAAATTACGGATGGAAAAATTTTGAATTAGGAAATTTATCCAATTGAAAAAAAGGTTTGAGTGACAAATCCGTTTTTCCCAAACATATACACGAATCAGAACAATCAATCCAAAAGAAGCGCCTGCGTTTTGACAAACGTCTCTAGACACGGTGCAACAAATACTTCATGTGCGGGCAACTGCTTGTGTTTACTAAATTATTTCTTTACTTGACTTTTTTACTTGACCTTCAATGCTTTGTATGGGACGGTAAGGCAAGAGCGGATCTAGTAGAGTATATATTGACGTCCGGGTTCGGTCTTTCACAAACACTCCGTAGAAATCAAAATGATTTATTCAAAGAATATAGTCTATAATCACAATTATCACGTCTTTAGCTCGAAATGGTTATTCATACGACAAGGTAGTAATGAATATTAGTATTACCAAGGGACCAAGATTATATCCCGAGGTATCAGCCGAAATTTACTTTGGGTCCCTAGAGGTTTATTGAACATTTCAAATCCCTACCCTTTAAATGCCTGAAGTGCATAAAACACTTCAAACTGATTTATCAATTTCTCTCGTAAGTCACTCTCGGAGACATTCTGGCGTTTTCATAACCTTTTGCCAAATCTTCGAATATCCTATTAATATTCCTACCGCGCAATACTGCCTTTTCAGAGAATAGTACGAAAAATGTAGTCTCGTTACAATATCATCAGAGCTGCTTTCCAACTGAAAATTTGTTACCCCTGAAATGAACCGGTACTAACCTACACTCGAACTGAACCAGGATGTTGTAATGGGCGTATACACCTTAGTAGAACTTTTAACTCAAACCATGTTTATAATGATCCTTTTATACATAAATAATGATTGACGACATAATTCGATCGAAAAATTAACTGGAATGTTTTATTTTTGGACATAAATAATAGTACCTTCTGAAAACGGACCCTCTTATGACGTACAAACCTCATCTCGCCATAGTTAAAAGAAAATACAAAACGCCCGACGGAGACTGAGGCAACTGATATATCAATTCTTTCAACTGTGATCTCACGCTAATTCCCTCTGTCAGAAATCATGTATCATTCATCTCTGTCTGGAATAGTTTTGTTTCAGTATTAGGGTTTTGACGTCACATCATCGCCTCGTTTTCAGAGGTCCGAAAATTAGGGATTTCAATAATTTTTTACTAAACGTAGGGATCTCACAGCAAGAAACGGTTTGTGGTGGTGAGCTAGTTTGGGTGAGTTCTATCGAATTATGAAATAGACATTTTTTGTGACATTTCATTGACGGATTTGGCTCGAAATTTGAATTTGAATTTTTCATTGTAGTATTTTCATGATAGAAAAACTTGTGTAATGTCTCATCTCGCACATAACCCACAGGAAATGCTGAAAATTTTGATGATGAGGCTGAAGTAGATATTACGATGAAAAGAAAAAGAATCAGAATCAAAAATGAAGATACTGTGTTGTTGTTGTGCTCCAAGCTTTAAGGTAGACAGGTAGACCTTCGCTGGTCCTCCTGGTCCAAATAATATACTGTACTATATTGTGGAATTATGTTCTACAACCATCTCCCCGAAAGCATCCAATGCCTGGATGGACACTCATTCAAAAAATACATTAAATCACTATTAGTATCCAGATGCTACTACAGCATAGATGAGATGAGATGAGATGTCTGATAGAGATTTCAGAATCTAATCTGTTTTGTTTTTATATATACGTTTGCAACCTGTGTGATCACTGTTTTATACACTCAATTCTTATACATATACTTGTTAGTACCACTGGTCAGTCCTATACATATGAATGTCTGAAAGGATCAATAAATTATTCATTTATTATTATTATTATTATTATTATTTATTTATTATTACTTCGTTTTTCGGGGTCATCTAGGTATTTCCCAAAGATAAATTCCACTCCTTGTTTTGTATTTGATAAGATTAAACAGATTCACCAGTTATTAATGATGAAAAAAAGGTAGTTAATTTAATTGTTGTTCTCTACTTACATCTAATAAATAATACTTTTCTTTTTAACATAACCAAAAATTATCATTTCAAAAGACGCGTCAGACAGAAAGTGTTTTGCTTGGACATATACCTGACTATTTTTGTGTTTGTTACCCTATTGTAAAAGCTGGTGCTCGAGGGGAAGGGGGTAGCTAGCATTGATCAGTTGGAGTGCTCCAAGCTCTTTGTAACGGGAACGCTGTTGATCAGTTCAAGATCTGCTCGGAGTTACTCGGTGCTACTCGCTGTGGCAATTGGAAAGCTGCACTATTGCGCATTCAATTCCAACTTTTGTCGTGCGTGTGTGTTCGGCTGGTATGCACTCAGACAATACCAATATTATTTCTAATCGGCTGAACAGGCACTACTCAAGGGTAGAGCTGAATTTATGTTCGACTGGTAAAAGCGCTCGTTGTTGATTCGAATGTTTTCGCACAATAATTTTTGACGGTGCCAAAGTCACGGGCTGAAAAATGCTGAAAGATAATATTGTTATGTTCAGATTTCGAAATGAATGTAATGAAACTATTAGCAATTGATTCCCTTTCGTCGACTAATGTCGAGCAACAGTGATAGAAGCTTTAAGGCGATAGCAATAATGATATTTCTGAATTCATAAAATCTAAGTAGGATGAAACAGGAAAGCAGAAAATTAATGATACCCAGAAATTGCAATGAAATATTAGAATACGAGGTATTTGTAGTAAATGACAAAATTGCATTAAAACTACTATACACCATCGAAACCTCTGATTATATATTCACAAAAATATTTCTTTACTTATTATGCCGCAAATAATTATTCTCTTCAAACTTTGAAATTTTAGAAATTATTTGACAATTTGTCAACTCTGAATTGAGATATTTGATTAGATCTAGCTTGATCCAGCTTTAGGATCCAACCGCACGTTGTCTTAAACATACCAGTCGAATATTCATAACATCAATATTGAATTTCATCCATACAGTGCCAGAATAATTCGAATTATCCACATGCATCTGCTCTAGATTGGTTCTAACAAAACGAATTTTGTCTGAAGTCAGAGCAGTGGTAAATACGCATGTTATCTGCTAGCTAGTTTCCTCTCAAACAGGTCTCTACATGTAATGGTCGACGGAGTTTCATCTGACTCTCTTAAAATAAATGCTAGTGTTCCGCAAGAATCAATTCTAGCACTAGCACTATTTCTACTCCATATCAACGATTTGTTGGAAGCAACTTCATGTCCGATACACAGCTTCGCGGATGATAGTACCCTCCATACCGCCTTCTCTTCCAGGGCTCCAATACCAGCAAGGCAAATCAGAAACGAACGAGGGAGAAATGTTGACAACATAAATAAGGACTTAACAACAATTCTCGAATGGGGATCCAATTACTTGGTAGATTTCAATGCAAACGAAACACAAGCATGCCTTTTCTCTAGGAAAGCCGATCTCACTGTGCCCAACATAAGCTTTTCAGGAGTAACCATACCTTTGAAGACATATATTTCGATGCTTGGTATTACTATCAGCAATAACCTTTCTTGGGAAAATCACGTGAGATCAATTGCTGAAAGTGCATCCCATAAACTTGGTTTTGTGTTTCGGGCCAGGAGCTATTTCCAGTCAGCTGCTTATGATCTATAAGGCACAGATCCGACCTGTCTTGGAATACTGTTCCTATATTTGGAGTGCGGCACCCTTACATACCCTGAAACTGTTGGATTCTGTTCAAAAAAGGGCAATTGGTCTCGTGGGTGATGCCTCGCTCGCAAACTCAATCACTTCTCTGGAACACCGTAGAAAAGTTGGTGATCTAGCTCCATTTTATAGATATTTTCATGGACGATGCTTTTCTGTAATATCAACAATTGTTCCTTCCTTGGCAATCTTGGCGAGATTAACCCGTCGAGTTGAGGAGCACCAATTCCTACCTTATTTCCCTTGGTCTTCACGATGTTCTATGAACATTACAGGATATCCCTTTTCGTGGGAACCAGAACAAATATATGCCGTGTCAGTGCAATCCAGTCGAATACGCTATATTATATCTTCGATACAAATGGTGCGAACGTTATAGCTTCCACTGGTCTCTCTTCTTTGCAGGTGCTCCTATTGACACCGCTGTCTGCCGGCACCTATTCGGCGATTGCGTACGTCCACGTTCTGTTGGGTAATTTGGAGGAGGCCGTGGGATGGTTCCACAAGGCCTTGGGCTTGAAAAGGGACGATACGTTCAGCACCACCATGCTCAACATCGTCATAGAACGACTTGCCGAAGAACAACCACCTTATCCAGGTACGTTTGTCTGTTATTGATGTTGGAGCTTTTTCGAACCAGCTAGTGTGACTTATTTCGCACTTGTAAACTTACAACATGAGCCGCTTATACACTTTCCGACGATTTGTGTATGTTACTGTGAAAAACCTAAATCCGGTGAATGTCGAGATGTACCGGTGAATGTCAACATTCACCAAGTTACTTGGGTTATGTCCGATATATTGATCAAATATAATTATTTTTAACAAACATCAAAACATGGAAGAAGTTTTCCAATAAACATATAACGAACGTTTTAAGTTCAAAACAAACAGCCAATATTATGTACCAAATAAAATAGATTCAATTTTTTGAACTGAAATTAAAAAAAAAAAGATAGAAAATGTATGGAAATTTCCTTGATGGTGTTTGTGAAGCTCATTATCAACAGTAAAGTTGCATAAACATGTATAACTGACAATTTATAATAAAACTAATAAATGTTCGGTCTTTTACCAAAACATTTGGTGTCTGTCGACATTAACCAGTGTATGTCCACATTCACTAATTCCAGTCTTGCACGGTAACATGTACAATGTACATACACTATTTTTCCTATGACCTGTATTTGTTTGTTACTTGTTCAGGATAGAAACTGATCGTAAGCATTTCGCGGGAAATAATCTCGATAGGGTTACTTGAGCAGCATTGATATCTGCTTATTTCCATATTTTAGGTGGTCATTAGAAACTCCACACATCACTTCGTATTTCAATCATCTTTGTTGAAATACATGGCAGATTCAAATACACAGGGTGTTTCCAAAATTGGAGCGATCCTTGAAATGGGCAATAGAAGACAAAAAAACAAAACGAGATGAAAGAATGCATTTTTGCGAAAGTTATTGAAATTTTGTATAGTGTTCCGTCTAGAGGTTACCGACCGCGTCGACGTGTCCATGGTCAGAGATGTATAGTTTGCTGTATAATCTAAAGGGAGTTGAATGATTATTTATGATTTGAAGAAATTTCACCCAGAGAAAAGGTGAATAAGTTGTCAAACTAACCCTGGAGAATTAGTAGAAGAATTTTTTTCACCTGCATGTTAAGTATAGTGGATAGTGCCTCAAATCTGTGATAAATTCCTGTGTTTACATTGCGTGCTTTGTATTAAATGTAGAATGCATCACAATACCAAAGTGAAAAACAGAAATTCAAGGAAAATAATGCAAGTATTCCACAAATAATAATGAAATTAGTGTTAATTGACTACTATCACTTTATTTCTATTTTTTTACTAGCTTTGTTTAGTTCTTAACAAACCAAAAAAAAAAACATAATGAAAGAAGAAATGAATCCGACTCTAAAAAAACACTTACTTATATTAAATACTCTTGAACACAACAGGAAATTCTTCTACTATGCCAATGAATCTCATGCATTAGAGCATTCGAGATAGGAGGATATGATATAAACTATGAATTTTATTTCTCCTTCCATAAGAAGAACTTCATTTGAACTACTATAAGAAGAACTACATTTGAAAAACATACAGAAAATAACACTATTTATTTCATTGATGCTAATTAGTCAGATAGATTGAAATAATTAATTAAACTTCTTCATTTTGTTACCCACCTTTCTTAGGTGAGTGTCATTGAAACTAACATTTTATAAAAACATTTTGGACTTGTTCAAAATAGTTATTTATGATATAAGTGCTAAAAGCGAAATTTTATTTTGTGAGAAGGGAAGTTTGGGACACGACGCCGAAGGCGGAGTGTTCCATCCCTTCGAACAAAAGAAAAAACACTTTTAGCACATATATCATACACTATTTTTTCTACAAACACCATTAAAAGTCCAAACTATTTTACATTACTTATTAATTGATTAAATAACAGCCTCGAGATTATCAGTTTTGAATCCAATTCAATCTTATCTATTCATGAAACAAGTTACCAATGTGAACAAAAACTGAATTTGTTGATTCATCTTTCTTGACAACTAACGTCAATAAATCACGAATTATTCTTTCTCGTTTCTTCGTTCCTCGATGGAAAGTGCCCAAGAAAATGAATTTCTTCGGCCGCAAATTGAAGAAGCTGCCAATAAAGCTGTTTTTGAATTATTGCCTAGTAAGTCAAAGCGACAGTACGAGTGAAACAAGTTAACAATGTAAACAAAAACTGAATTTGTTGATTTATCTTTCTTGACAACTAACGTCAATAAATCACGAATTATTCTTTCTCGTTTCTTCGTTCCCCGATGGAAAGTGCCCAAGAAAATGAATTTCTTCCGCCGCAAATTGAAGAAGCTGCCAATAAAGCTGTTTTTGAATTATTGCCTAGTAAGTCAAAGCGACAGTACGAGTTTTCATACGAACGTTTCTTGAAATGGTGTGATCAGAAAAATGCCAGTGGAAAGGAGGCCAGTGAAAAATGGCTTCTTGCATACTTTGAAGAAAAGTCCAAAATATGGAAATCGTCAACGCTTTGGTCGAATTACTCTATGTTCAAGTCGATGATGAATATAAATGATCATGACATAAGCAGATATCACAAGCTTGTGGCTTTTTTGAAGCGAAAGGAAGGATATCGACCGAAAAAGTCAAAAGTATTGACAAGAGAACAAATCGACAAATTTCTCGCAGAAGCCCCAGATGAAATATATCTAATGCAGAAAGTTGCTGCGATTTTTGGTGTTTTTGGAGCCTGTCGTCAAGAAGAACTGTGCGATTTGACATTAAATAATATCGAGGATTCCGGAACTTCACTAGTTGTGCATATACCAGACACAAAAACTAATGTGCAACGCACCTTTGTTGTAAGTGGTACATTGTATATGACCTACTACAAAAAGTACATAGCCCTTCGTCCAGTGGATATTAATCATTCTAGAGTTTTTATAAAATGCATTAAAAATAAATGTGCCAGGACTCCAGTTGGAATCAACACATTTGGTAAGATGCCTGCCAAAATTGCCGAATTTCTTAATTTGCCTGATTCCCATCTATATACTGGACATTGTTTCTGAAGTTCCTCAGCTAAGTTTGTTGGCGGACTCTGGTGCTAGTCGTACTACAATTAAAAGACATGGTGGATGGAAGTCCAGTACAGTAGCAGAGGGTTATATAGAAGACTCGCTACAAAGGAAACAGAACATTGCAGATCAAATTTTGTCGAAAACTTCGGCAGATAATATTGCTCTCTGCCCTGGTACAAGCTTCACGAAAATAAATTCTGTCACATCTACCAATGAGACTGGCCATGGAGTTTCGTGTTACAATTGTAGTTTCGCTAATTGTACTTTTAATTGAATAAACCTTCATTTCGAATTATGTTTACATATTTTCTCATAAAAATAAATCACTTTTAGCACTAGTGCTGAAAGTGATTTACTTTTAACACCAGTGTCATAAACTGACATTTTAGACACTGACAGCATGCGTCAAAAATTATACTTTTACTGACGTTAGTAGAAAAAATGTTTTTTTTGCGATTTATGGTGTTATTATGATTCGTACAACACCCTATTTCACGGATCGCTCCAATTTTGGAAACACCCTATAATATCTGCTTTCATATTTTTATCATCAATGCCTGATGATTGCCAAAGAAGAATCGAGAATAATCAGGTTGAATGAATCACAACACTTGCTAAGTATCTTTGACCATTTAGGATCTTGCTTCGCTCTAATGGACGACTAGTTGCGTATATTAATAATGCGTGGAAAACTAAAAGATCGTTACTGCGCATGTCAGCAAATCCTTCAGCTACAATCAATCAACTTTACTGTAGAAAAAACGAATACGTGTATTATGTGGATCAATAATAAGAGCACTGTGAACTGAGGCAGTTGATGATCTAATTTTTGATATTTTATTGCAAATTTCATGTCACGGTGTAGGTAATTCACTAAAAACATGTCAAAGAATATTTTGATTTTAGTAAAGTATAACAATAGCGATCAGTGTGAATGATAACGCAATTTATTCGAAAAGAAAACAACTAGGTGGGTACCTACATTTGAAATATATGTCGCTAATATACACAAAATAGAAAGCACTCCTAGATCTTTCAGCTCTGTCGTTCATTAAATCATCCAGAATGAAATGGTATATTTGAGACAGAAACCTCACCTTTTTCTAGCCAACAGGGTGTCCCTCCGGGAACTGAATCGATCAATATAATATGGGAAACTATAAGTAGTGCAGATTTGAAAACTTTGTGGCATACTTTCAAGATGAATGTGCTTCCGGTTAAACCGGAAGTTGATGTCAACTAGCTTATTTCTCAACATATTTGACATCATTGGAACACCGTAGAAAGGTCGGCGACCTTTCACTTTTCTATCGATACTTCCACGGGAAATGTTCTTCGGAAATCTCTGCTATCATCCCTTCACTAGCAATACCAATCAGACGAACTAGTCAGCACATCCTTTCGTTGTCAACCTCGAAAGATGTCGAACAGCACTTTATCAAGACTCCTTCATCCATAGAACGGCTAGGCTCTGGAATTCATTGCCTGTGGAAGTATTCCCAACAGCATATAATCTCCAAAAGTTCAAAAAAAATTCCAATACCTACCTCCTGTCCCTATCCTCCCTAGGAACGCACGATGTTCTCTGAACATTATAGGGATTCCCTTTCGTGCGCTCCAAGCGATAAAAAAAAAAGTTCAACTGCGTTTCTTGATATGGGCCTTCAATATCTAATTTGTACATTGGTACATTCTAACATTAATCTGACAGGCCTGTTCAATAACTACCAAACAAATGCCACCTAAGATGATATGATCCATTCAAATACTTCACAATAATTACGTTCGCAAGCCTGAACGTAACTATCAATTACTTCTATGTGAAATCTTGTATTATTCGATTGGAGTTGGGTTCCTTATAGAACAGGAACTACTTTACTGTGTTGATACAGTACAAGGTGATCAAATACTAACATTTAAAATTACTCATAAAAATTCGATAATGGTCTTTTTTTCACATGGAAACCCACTTTTTTGATAATCAAAATTGAGGGTGACTTCGTATGAGATTTTCTATTTAAAAAATTTGTAGTTTTCGAAATATTGGCCAATTAACATCTCTCAGTTCCAGAAAATCGCGTATTCTTGAGTTCAGTTGTTATTCTCAGTTGACCATGGCGCTCGCGGTACAGTCAAGTGTCACAGAAATGTCATTTCATTCAAACATGCCGGGTCGTTTGAATTATTCAAATGAAGATTACTTAAATCTACTTATTATTATTAATGGCGAATGTGATATGGTTATCTCAAGAACATGTGATACCTTTGCTATTCGATATCCGCAAAAATAGAAGCCTTCACAATACACTGTGACACTTGATTGTTTCCAACACAACCGCGGGCGCTATGGCCAACTCAGGATAACTAAACTCAAAAATACGCGAATTTCTGGAACAGAGAGATATTAATTTGCCAATTTCTCCAAAACTAAAATTATTTTGATTATATAATCTCATACAAAGCTATCTATTCCAAAGATTCCATTTTAACAAAATTACTCAACGATTTTATCAAAGTAATTTTGAATGTTAGCTTTTGATGACCCTGTATTTATTTATGATAAAAATATTAACACAGTACATACACTAAAGAAAGTTCCTCCTATCTTGAAAATATATTAGCCAAATTGCCTCAATTAACAATAGTATGCCACCAAATTTTCAAATTCGCCCCACCTATCGTATTCAATATATCCCCAGAGGAACACCCTGTGTAGAAGTAAATCCAGTGTATATCAGCAGTCTGGTCTTCGGGAAAACTGAAACATTAACTATTAATTATGATATGTCATAAGATGACGTTGGAAATTTGAAACTGCTATTGCTACCTCATGCACCCTTACAACTTCTGCCATCCTAAGGATGCGAATATTTTGTTCCCTTGGCATGTTTCTGCGTATACTACTTCATTTGAGCGAATCGAGAGCCTTGAATCATCTATGGGTTGCGTGCAAGAACTGTCAGATGACCGACCCTGGAGGTGGAACATTGAAACACAACCTCACTTTTCTTATTTGTTTACAAATGATTGAAATAGTTTTTCACAATTATTTTGGCATACGAATCGTGTTTTTCGGCTATTCATTAATTCGCGCATGCCATCACATTGTGCTGTTGTACAATGCACAAAAAATGCAGCGAGAGACGAAGGAATCCGGTTGGTACATTATGATGATGTTTTTAGAAAAAAACTAACACATTTAGATACATACCTAATGACTCCAATCACTGTTTTCAGCACAAAATGGCAAGTTTAAATTTTCTAGTACATAGATTGATTTCATTCCCTCTGAGCAAAGAAAGATTCAATGTTGAAAAAAGTGTTGTTTATAAAGTGGCTGGTGTCAATGGGTATGATATCAAAATAGTAGATAAATTAATACGTACACATAAATTCAAGTTAACACTTCGAAATTCTACGACTTTCCAAGTGGATAAAAAAAACTCTAGAAGAATCTCAATCCCGTTCAATCCCAAGTATACGAAGGGACTTGATAAGGTTTTCAAAGACTTAGGTTTTGAAAGCGTTTATCAGTCTGGGTCAAAATTTCAAAATTAGGCAATTTATTAGGCACTCCGAAAGATAAAAGGGGACAAACTTGAAAAGTCGGGAATATACGAAATAAGTTGTAATGATTGTGATAAAACATATATAGGCCAAACCAGGCTACCCATAAAAACAAGGTTCAAAGAACACGTAGCCCATTTGAAATATGGCAGGTTAGATAAATCTTGTGTAGCCGAACATTATGTTCAATCACAATCATAACACACATATTACTAACCTCAAATTAGTTAAGCAGGTTGATAATATTAGAAAATCAGACGCATATGAAAGCTTATAGATATTCAAGAATAGTAATAGAGTAGGTAATGAATAAGGATAGTGGACCTATTCCATATAGCCATCTATATAGTTTAGTAATATAAAAATTAAGATTTACATGTGAACTCAACCATGACAAACATTAACTTAACTTTTGGGTGTATGATAAATTGACATTCATCATACAGGGCGTGGAAATGAATTCTGAATTGAGACTCTATCACGAATCTGCGGTTAGAGGTCTATAAAAATCACAAGTTTCCATCGTTCAAGTTTGAACCCCCTGATTGGGTATAAAAATGTTGAAAAGGAATATTCTCAGATGAATTATGAACATACAAAAATGGATATATATATTTATATAAAGCAATACATTGAGAATTCGCATTCTCTATGTGATGAGAATATTTACTCTTTTTCAGTTAATTCAATAGAAAACAACTACTTTCCTGGCTATATGCCACGACGAACATTGAATTATATCTATTGAACACATACGATAAGAGTTTGAAAATAAAATATAAAAATTTCTGAAATTTGTATATACCTATTTTTGTCTGAAGGAGAATGCAAATTCTCAATTTCAGAAATTTTTATATTTTATTTTCAAACTCTTATCGTATGTGTTCAATAGATATAATTCAATGTTCGTCGTGGCATATAGCCAGGAAAGTAGTTGTTTTCTATTGAATTAACTGAAAAAGAGTAAATATTCTCATCACATAGAGAATGCGAATTCTCAATGTATTGCTTTATATAAATATATATATCCATTTTTGTATGTTCATAATTCATCTGAGAATATTCCTTTTCAACATTAACTTAACTGTTAGTATTTTCCACAGTTGGGTGAACATATACCTAGTATATAAGGAGCACACTAGCATAGGATGTTTAGTTTTAACCTTCTCCTGGAGATGCTAACATAGTTAGCGAAACACGTGTCGAGGCGTATAAAAAATCGGTTTGGTTAGTGGTAAAACAGTGTAGTGTATCATCGTGCCAAAGGTTCCAGTCTTCGATATAACATTATGATTTAAAAGTAAGTACCTACTATAGTTACTCACATATAGTTTTCATTTTGAAATTTGGTAATTTCTGATTCCTCATCGGAACTCCTTCTGCAATAGGAGTTAATAGAAATACTCGTGAAATTTCTAAAACAATGCAAGAAGATTGGATTCATGCAATCAAACGGGAGGACTGGTCTGACATGGTGACGAAATATGATTGTGTGTGTTGTAGACATTTTCAATCTATTAGCAGTTTTAGCTTCTATTGCAAAAGTGGCAGAAGGAATTTGAAATAGAAATGACAAAATTTCATAATGAAAACTATGTGATATTACTATTTACCTGAAAAATCATATTTCTTCGTCTCTTGCTGCATTTTTTGTGTATTGTACAACAGCACAATGAGAAGGCATGCTTGAATTAATGAATAGCGCAAAAACACGATTCGTATGCCAAAATATTGTGAAAAACTATTTCAATTCTTTGATTCCTCTGTAAACAAATAAAAAAGTGAGGTTTTGTTTCAATGTTTTACAGAAAAGTGAGGTTGTGCTTCAATATTTTACCTCCACGGTCGATCATCGTGCACGCGACCTATAGTAGGTAATAATAAGTGAGCTTTTTTCTCTTCAAAAGAGTAAAAATTACCGTCATCAAGATGGGATGGTATAGGTCATATTAAAATGTCATTGCCAAAAAGTTCATAAGGTAAATGATAATCTGACATATTTTTCCTTTTTCTGACTGAAATAGAGAATGGATGTGAGTCGTTACGCAATATGGTTGCATTAGAATCGGTCTCTATGTATGTAATACCATAATACAATAATTGCCTACTAAAAAAAATCTACACTTCTCTGTGGAGAAGACGATTTGTAATACCTAGTGAACTAGTTTGTGTTGGTATTTTTTTCTCTGACACATTGTTAACTTCGGTTATATTTCAATATTCTGGTCAGTCATGAGCATATGGGGACACCCATGAACAGTCACAATTTTACTTTGAGTGATAATGTTTTCCGCTCACAGATTGTCCCATTGAAATACCGAAATTCAGTGTAGAACCAAAAGGATCGACCATAAACGCTAGTGAGAGTATGGTGGAGGACGCTAGCTCTGTGATACCTAGTGTGAACAACGCATTGTCTGACATGAGCATGAGTATAGAAGTGGATATGGAGGATGCAAGTAGCATAGTTAAGGAATAAAGTTCAAGGTTGTGAATATTTTTTTAAATAAACCCCTTATATAACCACATTTGTTCGCTTGATTTCACAGCATTGTATCAGCATAGAAATATTGGAGCTAAGAGTCATATCGCAAGATGACAAGTGGTCTGATTATTTTTATTTCCATTCAGAATCTTCGCACCATTGCTCTCAATTTTTATATTCCTCATACGATATGATTTTATAATCTCAAAATGACAAATAAAGTTGCAATGTCATTCGAACTTTCGGAAATTTTCCACTCATTGAAACTGACTCAACTCAACCAGGCTTCTAAAGGCGATAGAAGAACTGCTCGAAAATCATTTAAAGAACAACCTACTGACTGAAAGGCCAGTTTAACTCCATCAACATGCATACTAAGCCAGCAAATCATGAGTGCGATGTATCATTTGGTGTCAAGAATTGACACACAGAAATCAACCAAGAGGTAGCTATAAGAATATTTTCTGATTTGAGAGGGTGTTTAACAACATAACCCTCAAATTCATGACACCGGCTGCTAACAATCGTGCAGTTGACAAGTAGGGGTATTGAAATCATGGTGAAGGTTGGAGGCAAGTTCAAGCTAGAGTGCCGCGAGTATCTCATTTCACGCTCACTAATGTGTTTTATAAGAGATGGAATGTCTTTTTTCTGTATCCCTTTATTGAAGGAGTGTAGACATATTACTATTTGAAACCATAACAGTGGTTTATTTCCATGAAATGAATATTGGAATTTGAAGCTCAAACAAACACTGAATTGTCTTCTCGTCTTTTGGCAACTCAAATAAATGATACCCATCATTCAGAAAATGTTTGCAATTCGTTACTCAACAAAACTTATTCGAAAAAATTTTCGCAGGGTCGCCTTGGTTTAGTCTAACCGTAACCCATAAGGGGCATGGATGCGAAAGGTCGGGTAGTCCTGATTTTTTGATATGTTGTTATTGAAAACTCCAAGTTCTCGACCCCGACAATGTGCTGGAAGCGCCGCCAGCGCCGAAAAACCACGAAATTTTCGACTTTGCTCTAGTTTTTTGAAAGTTTCAATAACAACGAATATCTTGACAAGAAAAATGAATCAGTAATTTTTTGAAGAACAGTAAATTTTCTACCAACTTGAACAAAAATCATTTTATTGGAGATAATACTTTTTGAGTTACAGCTATTCAAAATTCGAGCAAATTTCCAGAATCTCAAAAAATTACTAGTTTACAGTTATTATTTGGAATTTTTCACTGTAATGCAATATTTCATCAGCAAAGTTGAATGAAACGAATTTTGATGATAAGAAATGAAGCTTTGATTGTGTACTTCTTGCCATAGATAGCTTCTGATATACAGGTATTTAGATTTTGTGTTCATTTCCACCAATCAAATAACATCATGAAATGTAAAAAGACAACAGGGTAACTGAAAAATAAGAGGTTGTACCAATGGTAAAATCACATCGAATTATATCAAATTGTTTGCAACTCATTATCATTGAAGCAATTTCTATCACCTTTGCTGAAAAAACATTGCTTTACAGTGAAAAATTTCAAATAATAGTTGGAAACTAAAAACTTTTTGAAATTTTGAAAATTTGCTCCAATTTTGAAAAGCTGTAACTCAAAAAGTATTATTCCCTGGAAAATAATTATTGCTCTGATTGTTGGGAAATTTGTCGAAAGTTTCGTGGTTTTTCGGCGCTGGTGGCGCTCCCGCTGCATTGTCGAGGTCGTAAACTTCAGCTTCTCATCAGTACCTCTATAGAATCAACATATCAAAAAATCAGAACTACCCGACCTTCTGCATTCATGGATGTACAGATCGATTGAACTACCTATTCAATTTTCAGAACTGACTTTAAATCTGAGAATGATGGCAGTACGAAAATATTAGTGGTGATAAGCGTATCCACACTCTTCAAAGGGCGTGTAATGAGTTGTTGGAGGCATTCTAGTTCAAACAAGACTGATAGGGGGAACAAGAGTGAAAGCATGCATGTGCAAAGAATGCCCTCAGGGTGTGGTAGTCTCTCTCCTAATATGTGACCTGGTTGTGAATGACCTGCTGGAGACACTAAACAATCAAGGCCAACAAATCATATATTATGTCAAGAATTGAACTCGCCGAAATCACCTGAGATGACTTCAACAGTATTTTTTTTATACAGTGTGTCCCACTTACCATGCTCAGCATGGGTATCTTTTTAACGGTGAGAGATACGAGGTCGGTTGAATGACACCAAATGTGAAGTTAGTCAAGGCCAACTATAATGTGAAAAAATATTTTGATAAAATCTATTCGTTTTTGTTTTATACGCAAAAAACAGATTTTGATCATTTTCATGTCTCCTCCGTAACTTCTTTATTTATGAAAATATTCAAATAGGAATTTCACATTCTCATGGCAGTTATTCAAAGTGATTTCGAAAAAAATATGGAATTTATACCAACTCTTCTAGAATTTGAGATATCAGCACCAACTTTAGTTTTTCAAATGTAGGTCATAGCTCACTATGACTTGCAAAAAAATTTTTTTCTCTAACAGATGATATGTCGCAGTAATAGTTTTGTGTTGATAACAACGGAGTTATCGTCATTTATACAAAAACAAAAAATTATTTGGAAGCCGCCATCTTGAATTTATAAATTTGAACAATAAAATCATGATCTCCGACCTCAAAAACCCCCACTTACCAATTTTGAATGGAATCGGACCAAATCTTGTCCGCCATCAATTAAAAAAAATGGCTGCTCCAAGATGGCGGACAAGTTTTGGTCCGATTCCATTCAAAATTGGTAAGTAGGGGTTTTCGAAGTCGGAGATCATGATTTTTTGGTTCAAATTCATAAATTCAAGATGGCGGCTTCCAAATATTTTTTTGTTTTTGTATAAATGACGATAACTCCGTTGTTATCAACACAAAACTATTACTGCGACATATCATCTAGAAGAGTTAGTATGAATTTCATATCTTTTTCGAAATCACTTCGAAAAACTGCCATGAGAATGTCAAATTCCTATTTGAATATTTTCATAAATAAAGAAGTCACGGAGGAGACATGAAAATTATCAAAATCTGTTTTTTGCGTATAAAACAAAAACGAATAGATTTCATCAAAATATTTTTTCACATTATAGTTGGCCTTGACAAACTCCACATTTGGTGTCATTTAACCGACCTCGCATCTCTCACCGTTAAAAAGATACCCATGGTGAGCATGGTAAGTGGGACACACTGTATAGTGAGGGAGTGTGACAACAAAACCTTCAAATTAACATCTCTTGTAGGGTGCTACAAAAAAGCTACAAGTTCAAGTCATAAAGGCAAAAAGGATGCCCACAGAGTGTTTGTGGATGACCTGCTGGAGACACTAAACAATCAAGGCTATTCATTATACCCAGAAATATGCTAATAATAGTGTCATAGTGATCATGATCAACTTTGAGGCACTAAGCTTATGAGTATTTTCTGCGCTGAATTATTTCTTTTACGGAAAAATGTCACATACTTTTGCTGCAAGTAGGAGCAGGCCCGGACTGGCCTGGTCATTTTTATGAAATAAAGCCCTTTCTATTCTAGTATAACAACATTGAAATACTGTTAAATACACAGGATTATTTGTGAAATGTTTTTGACATAATTCATTAGTACTTTGTTGTGAATAAAAATAAAATACTGCACTTTATTTTGAACTCCGTCGTAATTATTCGTAGTTCTACATAATTTTTTTTGTAGTGTTGTGGTATCCTAAAAATACTCATTATTCATTATGTTAATGAAAATAATGTCAACGAAAGTCGGAAATCATAATTTTCGTATAAAACCTTAGCTGAATTTCTTCTTTATAGTGTCAAAATAGCGTTAAAACGCGTTTTCAAGCACCTAATTTTCAAAAAAATTCCGGATGAGGGCCCCCAGACACCCCGGTAGAGAGCCCCTTTACAGGTTTTAGCTGAGGGCCCCAAAAGATCCCAGTTTGGGCCTGAGTAGGAGGTTGAATACGTAGACTTAGTACTAGAGATGGAACAATCAACAAATGCAACATGACTGGAAACTAGGAATATTTATTTCAAAATTGTTTCAGATTGTGTGATCGCAGTCGGGTATCTTTACATGATGGTGTTACTGGTGTTACATTAGAAATTCCGTTAGGTTCGTCGTTGATCGGAGAGAAATACTAATTCTGGAAGATTACATTTTCATCATCTGTCAATTATTTTTTTCCAATGCTGAATGATTATTTTGAATTTCGTTTTCAATATGTTTTAGAATAAGTTATCTGCATAAGTCATATTAAATTTTCATATCAAATAATAATAACTGAATGTGAGATAAAGTGAAGTTTTGGATGTTCTGGTTAAATAATCAACTGAAAATGTAAATACTGTCTTTAGGTTAATCGAGGAGGTGGTACATTAATTTTACTTGATTATTTCGGATTTTCTCTCCTCGTTTCTATAAAATTAAAATATGAGTATTATTTCATAATATGTGTAGTAGGACAAAAATGTCACTGCCTTCAAATACTTAAGTTTTAAAGCAGATCGGACTTATCCACCAATTGGCACGTCACACGAGAGTTTACTGTCAAGACATAGCTTTTTCAGCTTGGATCAAAGACGGAAATGTTCCGGTGTCATTACGCTACATAAAATAATAACAATAAAATTAGATGTCAATGCTTACTACATCAGATAAACTTCAAAATTCCCCGTCAGGCATCTCGATGCACCGACTCATTCTACATCACCACGCCACGAACAAATATATACAAAAACTCTCCTGTACATACTATGTGTAGCAACTATAACCTAATAAGTAACCAGCTTGATATATTTCATTGTAATGTGAGGCAAATCAAAAACTATTATTATCAGCAGTAATATTCTTGTATTAATCTCTTACTTTTTACTAATGTAGTCCTATTGTGTAAATTGTGTATTATGCCAAGTTTTTTCTTTTGTTTCTTTCTATTGTTTGTTTTCTATTGTTTACTTTTGTGCAAATTTTTACTTAGTTCCTGTTCTGTAATTGAAAATCTTTTTTTCTGTAGAACAGTGTAAATAAATAAATAAATAAATTATATAAAAAAATACTGTTGAAGTCATCTCAGGTGATTTCGGCGAGTTCAATTCTTGACATAATATATGATTTGTTGGCCTTGATCGTTTAGTGTCTCCAGCAGGTCATTCACAACCAGGTCACATATTAGGAGAAAGACTACCACACCCTGAGGGCATTCTTTGCACATGCTAGCTTTTCACTCTTGTTCCCCCTATCAGTCTTGTTTGAACTAGAATGCCTCCAACAACTCATTACACGCCCTTTGAAGAGTGTGGATACGCTTATCACCACTAATATTTTCGTACTGCCATCATTCTCAGATTTAAAATCAGTGTGTATAAGCCACATATTTTTCATAGGCTAAGATTTTCTTTAATTAAAAGGGCTCGCATGTGTATTCGGAAAATTGGAGGTCATATCGAGCAATTCATTTAGACGTGTTGAATTTCTATCAATTTTTTTTTGTAACATTCGCTTTGAGCACCCGGTATTTCCATATTTACTACCTTTTCGTACGTAAAAAGTTACGCTCTCTTCCAATTTCGACGAAATAAATAGGAGTATGTGAACATTAAGAGATTACCGTAAGACGCATAGGCATCAAACAATAACCAGTACTTTTCGAATTATCTTAAAAACAAATAATTTTATCAACATTTCACAAGAGACAAAAAATACTCAAAAATGATTTAACACTTGAAGAAAAATAGATGGGAAGTTATTAGCGCACGTACAAAAAAAATATGGGGGTGAGTGATTGACCCCCAGGATTTTGAATATTTGACAGTTATTTTCTGTTTTGTTTCCCTAACACGATGTAACTCTTTGTGCTGAAGTAATGTACCAATTTTGATATTATTATCTTTTTGAAAACGCGAGTAATTAAAAATAAACAGTTTTTAATTTCCAACTTTAACACCCTGTATATCGAATATGAAGGGCTACAATGAAAAGTGGTATTTAGAAACTCATATTGTTTCTGTTCAAGGAATATATGGTTAATGGATTGACCTCCTTTTAGCGGACACCCTCTACAGAAGCAATGCTATTTTCTCCTTTCAGAAGAATGCAAGCGGATTCCTTGATTTTCCTCTTTTGGTTGTTATCTTCCTTTCCTAGGATTTTAATATTATTCCATATGCCAACATCAGTATGTCACTGAAAAGTGTCAAACTATAAGAACAGAATTTTCGAAGAATAATTTTTTGCATTTTTATGTTGAGAACTGGAGCAGATTCGTTCCCGAAACGTCCAAAGATTTATATTTCTTTTCAAACATTTTTTCATACAAAGTGTCACTGACAATCTATTGGATTTTTCTTTAAGGTTCACTGATAAGAAAATTTGTTGAACGCAGTGACATTTTGCGGCAAATCATCTGATTTGTCCTACTACACATATATTGAAGTAATACTTATATTTTTATTTTATAGACACGAGAAGAGAAAATCCTAAATAATCAAGTAAAATGAATACAAAATGTAAGTCTAATTACTTATTTCGGCAAGTTGTCATCCTCATTAGAACTGAAAAGGAGATACGGATTCTATAGTATAATTAGTATATTTCGAGATATTATTCAGAGGTTGATTGTAGAAGCGATATTCTATTCATAACGAATCATTTCATGGTTCAGAGAATGGATTTGGTTCAATGAACATCATGTTGAAAAATATCAAAAAGTTTGGAACTGGAGATGAGTCCTAAATCTTGATTCATTAAATCTATTATGATTAATGTAAATACTTTTCAATCTCTTCAGTTTCCTATTTTTCATTGCATGTTCAAGCAGTCTTGAATTATCTAAAGTGATAAAGTGACTAGTCTCAAGAATAACACTTAATTTATCAAAACGATTATATCTGAAGAGAGCAATATGTTCTTCGAATCTTGTGCCGATGATTCGACGTGTTTGCCCAATCATATTAGTCAGCACAGAAGTTCATCTCATTGAAATGCCTGATTTATAATTAGTATAAATTATATTTTTAGGGTTGTCTAGAAGAATGTTATTCTCATTGCGGACCGAACGTAGCTTTTACCGCAGCTAATCTCTATTTCCTCATCAGTTCTACTGAGGTTGGCAATTTAGGTTCCGAAATACGTATTCAATTTTTTTTTTAAATATCAATGCGGTATTTTGGGTATATTTTGTATTGGGATGTGAGATGATCACATCATAATTATTCATAATTATCAATAAGTAGTTGAACATTTCAATCGGTATCTGTGAAATCAAGAAATACGAATATATTGCAACAAATGAAAAACAGGAAGTAAGTATCCTCCCAATGAATATTTCGGAAAGCTGATGACTTGAAAGAAGTAACACCTAGTATAGCAACTGTTTCGTAATCAAGTTGGGTTGCGATTTCTCATGATCCATAAAAAAATAAAAATCTAAAGAAAATGCAAAGAAATTCATTCATTCGTTTTATTTATGCTCGAAGATAGAAAGGATGATGCTGATATACTCTGTATATACCTACCTGTACAGTATAGAAACCGATTATGCCATTTTTGAAACAAAATTAAACACGTAAAACAGGTCAAATATTCGCTACGAACAAGTGAAATGGACAAAAACATGAATTCCGAAATCGCCGTGATTGTTTTTATGTACTTTTTTCATGCTTTGAACGGTTTCTAGGCGTTGCCAAATCGTCCCCTTATCAAAAAGTTTCCTGAGATGATATATTTCTACAGGGTGTGTCAGGGTGTTACATGATAGCAAATATTGGTTCATTATACATACGAATATTATTCCAGATGTTTTGGGATGTCCTCTCCTCGTTTCTATAAAATAAAAATATGAATATTATTCTAATATACGTGTAGTAAGGACAAATCACATGATTTGCCCCAAAATGTCACTGCGTTTAAAGAATTTTCCTATCAGAGAGCCTAAAAGAAAAAGTCACTAGCTTGTCAGTGACAATTTGTATTGAAAAAAGTTTGGAGAAGAGAAATAGGTATATTGAAAAAATATCAAATTTTTACTTAGCTTTTGGACGTTTCGGGAACGAATCTGCTCCTGTTTTCAACATAAAAACTCTGGAATAATGAATGTAACACCTCCTCGATTAACCTACAGACAGTATACATACGTATATTTGGTCCCTACTTGTCAGTTTCAACTTGATTGATTTAGCTAACTGAAATATTCATAATGTATGATTTCCAGGACCGGACTTTTGAATTTGGATATTTCAATAAGATTGTTTGAAACAACAACCTGAAACGAAGAAAGGAAGGAATGCTCGAAGTCATCTCCACAAATTTCAATGGAGTTGTTACACAATTATAAGGGATATGTTTCGGTCTTATGAAAGACCATCTTCAGCCTGATTGAAAGTTTTTGGTGTAATAATTGCTTCCTGTTCAGTTGAAAATGGAAAATTCAAGATTAATTAATCAAAACATCCTGTAACTCATTTGATTGCCAACGTCACCAATTGTCACTGGGAACTGAAAAGTGTCAGGACAAATACAAATTTGCCATAGGAAAAATCAATTTTTTATGTTGGAAACGGGAGCAGATTCGTTCACAAAACGTCCAAAGATAAGTAAAAATTTGATATACCTTTATTTTTCTTCTTCAAACCTTTTTCAATACAAATTGTCACTGACAAGCTAGTGAATTTTCCTTTTAGGCTCTGATAAGAAAATTCTTCAATCGCAGTGACATTTTGGGGCAAATCATCTGATTTGTCCTAACTACACGTACCTATATTGAAATAGTATTCATATTTTCATTTTATAAAGACGTGGAGAGAAAATCTCAAAAAAATCTGGAATAATGCATCTTCTTGTCCATTTAAGGAAATGAAATATGTTCTTGAAGTACAGGGTGATTCACCATAAATGTCTCCCCTCTAGCTCACTCATTTTTGAACAAATTCAAGAATTTGAGAAATAATCTTGAATGATTTTTCAGAATTTTTTTCCCGTTGCATTAGAAAATACAGGGTGCTCGGAACAAACGATCTACAGAGTACTACTTGATTTTTTCAATTGAAACACCCTGTATTTCATTGTATTTTTAGATTCTTCCTGGAGAGCTGATTTCATCAATACATCACACTTGGGGTCTAGCGGAAAGTATTACAGAGATATAGGGTGTTCGAAAGCGACATTTTTCAACTTTAGGATTTTTTTGTCGAAACTATTCATTATTGGCCAAAACGACTTCTATGTCCCCATCTCAACTTTTTATTTACTGTCTACTGACATTTAATTGGAACATCTACAGGGTGGTTCAAGATTCAGAATTCTGATCACCCTGTATCTGTTCCAATTATTAAATGTCAGTAGATAGTAAATCAAAAGTTAAGATATGGACATGAAAGCCGTTTTGACTGATAATGAATAGTTTCGTCTCAAAAAAATCCTAAAGTTGAAAAATCTCGATTTTGAACACCCTATATCTCTGTAATCATTCCCGCCAGACCCCAAGTTAGTGTGATACATTGATCAAATTAGCTCTTCAGGGAGAATCTAAAAATACAATGATAAATAGGGTGTTCCATATAAAAAAATCAAATAGTACCCTGTAGATCGTTTGTTCCGAGCACCCTGTATTTTCTGATGTAGCGGAAAAAAACTTTATCGAAAATCATTCAAGATGATATTCCAAATTTTGAAATCGGTTCAAAAATAACTGAGCTAGAAGGGGGGCATTTATGGTGAATCACCCTGTACAACGTGAGTATATTAAACGCCAGAGATGGAACAAAAGGACAAGTAGTTGTAAATGAATTTCCACAATGGGTGAAATTTCAAACTTTTTCGTAAAAAATCTCGATAATTAGTGGTTTTTCACATTTTCATTGAAAAATTCATGTCTTCAGACGAAAATACGTAAGTCCAAAAAAAAATTTGCGAAAAAAAAACCATCACATGATTAGTGCAACTTTACCCGGAAGACTACCAATCGAAATAACCAAGTTGATTTACGGAACATACCCCGTGATTCGATACCATTTTTAGAATTCCCCCCTTCCACGGAAAAATCGTGCGTTTGGCAACCGCGCCGAGCTCCAGCGTCTTCGCACGTGTTTTCCATTGTTTCCGTCCCGACGCGCAGCACGTTTCTGCGGCCAATGAGAATTGGTCTCGTGTCCCCACCGCTTCGCTTGTTAACACGAATTGCTGCGAATTTCTCGGTAGTCGAGAATAACGGATTAATTTCTTTTTGTGTGGTGTGTTTGTGAAGATTGTTGAGTGGTGATTTTTTTATTTATTGACTGAAATTTGTTTGGTGTTGATAAGGGGCGATTTATCGACGATATGCCTGCTTTGCAAAAGGTAAGAAGAATTTACTTGTATAAGTGAAATTTACGTCGTTTTTTTGTTTATCAAGAGTTGAGAAACTTTTTTAATGCATTAAATATACAAGACGATTATTGGGTCTGCAATATGAAAGAAAAATACTTCTTAAAATTATCATGAAACATTGAATTGAACGATCCAATATTGTACTGACTGAAGTAAATGGATTTCGGTCGATTTCAATAATCAATATCTCGGAAACTATAGGGACATTTCTAAACAAAATCATCGATTGAACTTGGAAAAAACCTAGTTATAATTAGTTATTATTGTTTTTGAATTCCAAATCTTCAAGTTTTTTATACGATCTCATCTATAGTTGTGGTGCCAAAATAAATAATATTTTCAAAAAAATAATCATGGAATGACTATGAGTTTTGATTGATTTCAATATTCAATATCTCGAAAACTAGTCAAGATATTGGAAATTTCCAAATGAAATCTCGAATAGGACTTCATAACTGCTTATACAGAGAAAGAAAAAATGTCGTTTTCTTAAATGAAATAACGTAGATTTATTGTCAGTTGTACGATGAATTTGATGTTCATCTTACAAGTGTGGAAAATTCGTAATTGAAAAAACTCAATCACGAATCTGTGATTATAGGTGTCGTTCAAGTTTGAACCTCTTGATTGGGTATGAAAGTTTCAAAAAGGAATATTTTCAGATATATCATGAACAAGAAAAAAATGGAAACGTATAGAGAAATACATTGAGAATTCTCATTATCTATAAGATAAAAATATGATTTTTCTGGTATATCCAACAGAAAACAACTATACTTTCCATACTTTTCAAGCTTGATATACCTATGTCGAACAACTCTCCCAAAACTCGTTTGTCAATAGAATGGCAAACTTTTGGAATTTTTGGTAATTTTGCACTTATCATGCGATGGGTTTTTTTTTCGAAAATTTTTTTGGTACTCACGTATTTTTGTCTGAAAAACACGAATTTGATATTGAAAATGTGAACAAACCACTATTTATCGAGATATCTCAAGAAAAAGTTCGAAATTTTGCCTTATTTTCCCCCTTGTGTTGGATGCATTTACAGGTACTTGCTCTTTTTATTTTGTCATTGGACACTTCATATACTCATGATGTACTTCATTGACACATTTTAAGCTAGAAAATTCAACAGGAAATATGATTTTTATGGTGAGTTTTTCCTATTTAGTGAGCAAGCATACCAGATGACCGCCATTTAATTGATGGGTAATCCAAATAGCAGATGTCAAATGTCAATAGATTGCTTTGGAATGACATCACACACGCCATTATTTCAAATGATATTCTTCCTTCTTTTCACTAAACATGGATAAATCACAAGAAAATCATATTTCTAGTTGACTCATATAATAAAAAATATGTGTCCAATATTGTGTGATATATATAAATTGTCCAATGATGGAAAAAGAAGGGCAAATTGTTTTAAATGCGCCCCAAAGACAGGCGGAAAAGAAGGTGAAATTTGTAACTTTATAGTGAAATATCTCAATAAATAATGGTTTGTTCACATTTTCATTATCAAATTCGTGTTTTTCAGACAAAAGTACGTAAGTACCAAAAAAAATTTTCGAAAAAAAACCCATCGCATGATAAGTGCAAAATTACCAAAATTTTCGAAAAAAAAAACATCGCATGATAAGTGCAAAATTACCGCATTTTTTGCCAGAGAATGTATTCCCAAGAACTTGAAATCTCCAAAAGTTAAAAAATCCCATACCTACCTCTTCTCCCTATCCTCTCTAGGTACTCACGATGTTCTCCGAACATTACAAGGATTTCCTTACGTGCGCCTCTAGAGATAAAAAAAGGTAGTCATTGCAAATTCATTATTTCTCCATGTTTCAATTTTTTCCATGATGATAATATGTATATCTGATAATATTCCTGTTCGAAACCTACATATAATATCAGTTTGTTTCATATCCTGAAATAGTATATTGTTTAACGAACACGGAATGATAGTCAATTCCCAAGAGAATGAAGTTTGCAGCATGAGCCGTAAGAGAATGCTGCAGATCATACGAGTGGGAAATTAGCATACCGTCTTAGTTTTACACTATATTTTTTCTACGGCTGTAACACGAAACAAAAATTGATTTCTTCGGCTTGTAGCCATCTGATTTTCTCTCAAGTAATGCTCATTTATTAGACAGAGCTGTCATTGCTTGAAATTTCTTTTTTCATCGGCTATAACACATTTCACTTTATTCGATAAGTCAATGAGGTTACTTTTGTATGTCATCAATTTCATTTCCGTATCTAATATCACAATGTCTTCATTGTTTCATTATTTCACAAAATATCATCTTTCATGAAATGTCATATTTCAAGCAATTACAGACAGCTATATCAAATAGATGGAGGAAATTTGGCTGTTATCTGTTACAGCCGTAGAAAAAGTATAGTGTATACCTCCCACGGACATGGGTCCGAAAATGATTCATATCCGAGGTGTTGGGTTTTTGTCGAGGTATTTTTGAGAAAATATGTTTCTTGTTAATAGCTCGAAAACGTTTCGACCAAATCCAATGAAATACTACTGGACCATTTAGATTTTATTAAGACTTTCCAGGGATGTTCCCAGTTAGCAAATTGTTTTTTTCTGCGAGGAAAATACCACTGTAGTTTTTCTGCGATTCTTTTTCTGTATAAACATTATTTTCATTATATGACCGCCAGGAAAATAAGGAAAATTAGGAAAAAATTATCTATTTTTTCTAATTCCTTCCTTCTTTTTTCTAATTTTAATCGTCTCCATTTATTTTATGGTCAAATAAACAGCTCCAAGGAGGGCGGATAACTAATTTTTGTGTGAAGAATTTCTCTTTTTTTTTCAATCGATCTTTATTATCCGTTTTTCTTTCCTTCAATTCAAAACTTGATTTTTTTTTAGACTATCCTCTTCCAAATCAGACTTATTTGATTTTTGTAGCCCACACATTAGAAGTTTTCCAACTTGCAACTGGATCAAAAGCTTCAAAATCGGTTTGCTGTTAATCAATCATCTCAAATTTACCTGAAATATTTTCAGTCCTCCAGCTATACAGTGTGTGTCAAGAGATCATTTTAAATGGAAACCTTTTTTTTTTTCCTCACGGAGGCTGCGGCACAATTGAAGTATTATGCAATAAGTTTTAAGGTTCGAGAGTTCAGATCCATATATATGTAATAAAAATAAAAACAGGATGCGAAACAGAATTGAAATATGAAACCTGCAATTCCACCAATAAGGTGGTTTAAGGGGCGTGACCAGAAACGATTATTATTATTTATTATTACTATTATTATCAAACTTCAATTGTGTCGCATCTTTAGATTAGCCTTCTAATTCTGAATATAGACGCAAACCACTTATGTCAACTCATCTTCTCATCTACCACAGTTTTCGAAATATACCTATCTATTTTTTGAGAATAATTACCACCTTATAGTAGTTACGATAACATTCCTATCTTGTAAACCGTTCAAAATTGAAGCACAAAATTTGGGGAAGTCCATTTTTGTTTCATTTTGTACCATATAAGGGCGCGGGCGATTTCCAAGTGGCTCCTACAATTTTTTGTCATGTCATCAAAGAATTTGAGAATTCTCAAGAACTTTCTATATCTAAGGCAAACCTCCATCGATAAATAACTTTTTCTGTGTTCTTTGAATTCAGACTTTTTTCAATCCATACATTTTTTCAAATCCAAACCTTTTCTCTGAAATTTGTTTGTGAAATCAGACCATTTTCTTTGAATCCAGCCATTTTTTGGTGAATTCAGACTCAATTTTTTGAATTCAGACTTACTTTGAATTTAGGTTTCCTCTGGAAGTGATCAAGGTTTTTTTTCTGAATTCAGACATTTTTCTTCGAATAACAATTTTCTGAATTCAACCTTTTTCCTTCGAATGCACACTTTTTTCTTTGGATTTATACTTTTTTCTGTGAATTCTGAATCATTTCTTCGTTTTCAAACATGTTTTCTGAATTCTGACTTCATTCACAGGATTCACACTTTTTTCTTCTAATTCACACTTCTTCTGTAAATGCAAGATTTTTTTTGTGGATTCAGATTTTCTTTTTTGAATTCATACTTTTTTCTTTGTATTCAGTCTTCTTTCTTCAAATCCACACAGACGTTAGCCTTTGAATTTGAACTTTTTTCTCTGAATCCAGTCTTCAAACGTGAATTTGGTCCCTTTTCTGTGAATTGAGTTCCTTTTCTTTGAATTCAGACCTTCTTTATTCCCTTCTTCGAATTCAGACATTTTTGTCTGAGTTCAGAATTTTTTCTCTGGATTCGGATTTTTTTCTTTGAATTAAGAAATTTTTCTTTGAATTCAGATTTTTTTCTTCGACTTCATACTTTTTCATTTGTATTCATAGTTCTTCTTTCAAATCCATACTTTTTTTCTTCGAATCACTTTGACTTGAATTTAGTCTTTTCTTTGAATCCAGACTTTTTTTCAATTCACTTCTTTTTCTTTTTCTGAATTCAGATTTTTTTCATTTAATTCAAACTTTTTTCTTTGAATTCAGACTTTTTTCTTTAAATTCAGAGATTTTTCTTTGAATTCAGACTTTTTCTTTGATTCCATATTGTTATTTTCTTTGATTCCATATTGTTATTTTCTTTGAATTCATACTTTTCTCTTTGCAATTAATACTTTTCCTGTGAATTCGAACATTTTTCTCTGAATTCATAGTTTTTTCTGTATACGTCAGTGCTTGCAAAAGAATCCTCGGATTCCGTGACATGCATAGAGGTATTTGATCCTCGAATCGAAAGGGTTAAATGGTTCACCCTGTAGGTGCTATCATTCTTCGATTGGAGAATTATGGCATCAGGAGTGTAACTGAATCGGGAGATCGAGATATTGTTATTTATTATTTTCGTAGAACGGCACGCGCTCAACGTATCGTTAATAGGGTGATCTGGACCGTGATATTGTTGAGCAAAACCGTTATAATAGAATGATTTGTGTTTAGGGGCAGGTCGGTGTAGTATGTTATAGGCCAGGAGATAGTGACGGAAATGGGGCTGTCAATTTTTTGCACTAACGATCTAACCATTGTCCTGAATGAAAACCTAGAAAGCGAAGAATATTGAATGTCTGTCTGTTCATCAAATAAAGAAAATATGCAAAAATTGCCCTCAACGACGACCTATATTTCGAACTAGCGAGGTTATTTTCATGTGTTATCCAGGGTATATTTCACCCAATAGCTATCTCAGTTAATAGTGGTCTTACAGGTATTCAGAATAAGTAAGAAATTATGAATATAAAAGGCAAAAAAGCATCGTTTACCTAAAAATTTCACGTAAACTGATATTTTTCAAAAAGAACACCCTGTGTTTCATTTTCGTAAACGGTAGAGCTCATTCTTCTGATCTCGAATATGTACATATACAGTATGATGCAAATGTATGGAATAAATTCATTTCAAAACAAGACGACTTTCGAAAAAAAAACCAAAAACTAGAGTTTAGAACTTTTTTTTCGACGTATTTTTTTAACTAGACGACCCTTCGATGTTCAATTCTCAGTAGCAGACCTCTGCAAGATTCAATTAATCACATGATAATACATTTTAATTTAAATCTTCTTATGCAACATTTTGACTGTTGAATAGACGATCGGTAGACCTTTCAATCAAGGTGTCACATGACCCCTATTTGTTTTTGAAAAAATCGTCTATTTCGTCTTTACTCCAACACCGGTGACGTAACATCTCTCATATGAATATCATGAGATGAGGCTTCAGAAATTAAAACTCACGTGTTTTTGGAATTTTTTCAAATGTCGCCCAGTTCTGAAATAATGAATTTATTCCATACATTTGCATCATACTGTATATACAGGCTGATTCACGGTGGATGGCACATTAGACGTTTCTGGAGAACTCAACTATTTTGGAAAGTTGGTGCCTCGAATAATTAGTTGTGTTCTATCGACCAAGAATATTCTCAGCATTGCGATGTTGCTGCTTATATTGCATGCTGGAAGACAGCTAGAGTCCAACCAATCCCCAAAAAAGGGAACAGGACCCTGCCCAACAACTACAGGCCCATTGCCCTGATATCAGTAATCTCCAAAGTGATGGAGAAAGCCATCAATATTGAGCTTACCAAATATCTGGAGAGCTCAGGAATCATCAATGATAGTCAATACGGCTTTCGCCACCGAAGATCTACTGGAGATCTACTCGTCTACGTCACCCATTTATGACAAGCTTCATTAGAAGAACACGGACAAATCGAAAGCATTCGACCGTGTTTGGCACGAAGGACTCCTCCACAAACTACCATCATACGGCTTACCACCTCAGCTATGACATCTCTCATCCAGTTTTCTTCAGGCAGATCGCTTCACGTGGTTGTGGACGGTGTATCGTCTGATACCATTGGCATCAATTCCGGCGTTCCACAAGGATCAATTTTGGCACCAACATTATTCCTGCTTCATATCAATGATCTGTTGGAAGTAACAACTTGCTCCATCCACAGCTTTGCAGATGATAGTACCCTCCATACTGCGTTCTCTTCCAGAATTCCCATTTCTTCCCAGGAAACTACGAACTCACGGCGCAGGCAGGTCAATGCTGTCAATGAAGATCTTGCTGAAATCACAGCCTGGGGAACAAACAACCCAGTCGAATTCAATGCCACCAAAACTCAAGCCTGCATTTTCTCTAGAAAGGCGGAACTCAGTATGCCCGATATTGTAATGTCTAGCTCCACCATCCCCACCAAGCCCACCATATCTATGCTCGGTATTTCCATCAGCAACACTCTTTCATGGGATAATCATGTCAGATCCATCGCAAAAGCTGCTTCCCAAAAACTCGGATTCTTGTTCCGTGCGAAAAGCTACTTTACACCTCAACAGCTTCTCATGATCTACAAAGCGCAGATACGGCCTGATCTAGAATACTGTTTCCACATATGGGGTTCAACACCAAAACATACTCTGATGCTCTTAGATTCCACCCAGAGAAGAGCCATTCGCCTGGTGGGTGACGCCACACTCACTCACTCTTTGACATCATTGGAACACCGTAGAAAGGTCGGCGACCTTTCATTTTTCTATCGATACTTCCACGTGAAATGTTCTCCGGAAATCTCTGCTATCATCCTTTCACTAGCAATACCAGTCAGACGAAATAGACAACCAGTCAGCACGTCCTTTCGTTGTCAACCTCGAAAGATGTCGAACAGCACTTTATCAAAACTCCTTCATCCATAGAACGGCTAGGCTCTGGAATTCATTGCCTGAGGAAGTATTCCCAACAACATATAATCTCCAGAAGTTCAAAAAAAATTCCAATACCTACCTCCTGTCCCTATCCTCCCTAGGAACGCACGATGTTCTTTGAACATTATAGGGATTTCCTTTCTTGCGCCCCAAGCGATAAAAAAAAGTAGCTACAACTTTGATTTTTCAAATGGGACAGCCTGTATATTATTCCATTTTCATAACACCTATAACACTTGTGGTCAAGCAGTAATAATTACAGAGTATAGGATGTGAAAATTCAAGATTTTTCAACTTTAAGAATTTTTTTTGTCGAAACTATTCATAATTGGTCAAAACGGTTTTCATGCCCCTATCTCAACTTTCCACGTACTATCAAATTGATAGGTATTTGATTAAAATAGATACAGGGTGGTCAAAAATCTTAATGCTGAACCACCCTCTATCTATTCCGATTAAATATCAATTGATAGTACGTGAAAAGTTAAGATAGGGACATCGAAACCGTTTTGACCAATTATGAATAGTTTTGACACAAAAAATTCTTAAAGTTGAAAAATCGAGATTTTTCACACCCTATATCTTCATCATCATTCCCGCTAGACCCCAAGTGTGTTGGATTGATCAAATCAGCTCTTCAGGGTAAATCTGAAAACGGAATGATATACAGGGTGTCGTATTCAAAAAATCGAAGTTGTTGCTACTTTTCAATATAAGCGGCAACGTCGTAGCGCAAATTTTCAAAACAATCCTACGTTGCGTTCTCCAGAAACGATTAATGTGCCATTCACCGTGAATCAGCCTGTATACCTTATTGAAGTTATCTTTGACATTTTTAGAAAAATATAAATTTTTTCCGCAGAACGTCAGAAATCGCGTTCTACAGCTCTGCCTTGGATTTATACGAAAATATCTATAGTTTTCGAAAACTGACAAAGATTACCTCAATAAAGTATATATTTATATTCGAAATCAGAAGGAAGAACTCTTCCGTTTAGGAATATTGAATACTGGGTTTTCCATTTCAAAAATACTAGTTTATGTAAAATTTACAGGTTCACGACGTTTTTTTTTGCATTTCCTATTCTGTATTCTGAATGCTCATGAATAATACGTCATATTTGCCCATTCAACCGTTTTCGTAGAACCAATAACGTTAACTGAGAAAGCTATTCAGTAAAATATAAACTATGTATACAGGGTGTATCTGAATAACGCCGAAAAAATTCAAGGGGTGATTCCTTGTGATATTCTAGCAAATAAAGTTCATATAAACATGATTGTGTCCTAACTTCCTCCGTTTTTGAAATACAGGATGTTGAAGTTGGAAGTAGTAATTGTTTTTATTTCTAATCCCCCTGTATAAGCTTTCATGATGACTGAGAAAGCCCCTAAGTTTCAAAATAATGTAAATAGGGCTATTGAGTAATCTCAATGGAAGTCTACATTAAATTTGGAGTCAAATCGAATTTGTATTGATTCCTCAAAAACTAAGCTAGATACAAAAATCACACAGCGGATAAAAATGCTGTTATTTAAATAGTTCAATCGAATTAATATATGAAACTCATTCACCATAAATATCGATAAATTCACCCACTGTGACGCGACTGGAAATATTATTTCGAATCTATTTGCATTTGAAGAAGCTCCATATCACTATCAACAAAACCACAACGTTTAATTGAAAATAATGAAAAGACGAAGCAAGTTAGGACACATGTTCATAAGAATTTCATTTTCTAAAATATCACAAGGAATCACCCCTTGAATTTTTTCGGTGTATTCAGATACACCCTGTATAGAGTTTGACATCCACACATACGCTGATTCTTCATTAGAGAGTTGAAGTGTTGTCATGAACGTTAACGTAAACGTAGAAATTAACAGCTACGCATGCGCATTTTCCAATTCTTCACGTTTGCGTTGTTAGTGGGCTTACGGGTGTACGTTATCTCACGTTCCTTCACGTATACCTTAAATATCAACGTACGTTAACCAAACTATACTCGAAATATGCCGATGAGTCAAAATTATCAAATTCGAGATCACCAACGAGTTCTGCATCAAGGAGTCCTCTAATTTTGACAGGAATAAATGTTCGAATCTAAACACACAACCAAAAATGACCAATACAAACCGAAAACAAAATGTATTATTACGTTATGATGACAGTGACGACCAAAGTGGCGACTTCAACTCAATTTAACGACAATACGTAAACGTTATTTTTCGTACGTTAACGTCTACGTGGAGGTCTACGTACAGTGATTACTTCAACTCTCTAATATTCCATTCGGAAACGAGTCTGGCTGGTTGGTGATGCCACACACTAATTCCTCCACACCATTGGAACACCGCACGAAAGTCGGCGACCTTTCACTTCTTTATATATAGATACTTCCACAGTAAATATTCTTCATAAATCTCGGCTATCAATTCATCACGGACAATATTATTAGTCAGACGAACTCATTTTGTAGTCAATCTCGAGATATGTCTAACAACTCTACCAAAACTAGTTTGTTCCTCAGAATTGCAAACCTTTTTTGCCAAAGGGAGTATTCCTATAAGAACTTGAACTTCCAGAAACTAGTAAAAATTCAAAGTTTTGTTTTGTCTCCCTATTCTTCCTAGGTACGCATGAACTAGAGTCACTGGATGGTATTAGTTATCAAACCATAATACCATCCAGTGACTCTAATCAGAACCAACCATACAGACAGCTGAGTACCTTCCTGAAACTAAGAAGCTGTAAAAATAATTCAGAAAATATTCGTGTTTCACACTTCTATTTTCCGTTTTCATTGGCTGAACTTCTCAATGTTTTTCTAGTATGTTTAGACATAAGACCCAAATTTCTGTCATAATCTCCTGGACTATGAGGAACAATTCCTTTCTTGCATTTACATTGAAGCTCGTTCTTTTTCCTGTACGAGCTAATTAATTTTTCATCAATTGTTACGGGTGTTGAGTGCAGTAGATCATACAGGGTGTTTATATTTTGTTAATTAATATGCCATCTTCATTTTGAGAATTTACGAAATAAAATATTGATCATATTTTCAAAGGATTAGAAATTTCGTATTTGTGATATTGGCTGCAAAGATGTCAAATGTCAAATGTGGATCAAATTTGCGCCACTGTCAATAAAATAATTGTATTTCTATCAGATAAAAAATTGTTGAATTTTTAATTATTGAAAATAAGAGCATTAGCATCAAATTTATAATTACTGACATCGAAAAATGACACCCAATTTGACAGTAACTAATGTCTGACCTTTCCAAGTGAAATATTGTCAATTCATATGTGGATTCAGACCTGTCATCATCCTCTCAATTATAAACTGTATAATTGCCAAACATTTTATGAGATATAATTCCTTGTCATAATTTAGAGAAAAAAAGTTGATATAAAAATGTATCCTCACTTGTTTTGTTCTTGATTTACATGATGTTGTAGCTGAACACTTCCCTTTTTATGACCCTCTGTTTTAAGCTTATTGCTGCCAAAATTCAGTCTAGTAGATGACTGACAAGGTCTCAAGATTTCAGATTGGTTATGAAATCTACAGTTTTGAACCGTTATTTTTTTTGCGCTTCAGCAGAACGAGTAACCAAAGGTTAACGTTGAACAAATTAATATAATTCCAATTCTCAGAGCATAATATGTTCTTTCATGTTAAAATTTGCGAAATATCATTAGCGATTCCTTTTAGGAAAATTCGACTCCACCTTTGGATTCAGCGCCCTTCAGCAGGTTAATTTCAAAATTTCATCGTAAAATTTTCATTGACAATCACTAATTCAAAATTGGGAACAAAGTTATAACAACATTGATTTTCGTAACATTCCATTTTTTATTATATTTCAGACAAATTCTAAGAAGCGGCAACATTGTCAATACAATTATTGTAGGAAATCATTGAGGTTCCTGGTATATATTTTCTGGTTCATGACACAAATTATTCTTAGGAACGGAGTATTGGATCTTTCCAAAAAAAAATCCACCTGAAACCTGAGTTATTTCTATCATTAGTGTTCGCAATGTTGCCACTTCTCAGAATTTGTCTGGAATATTCATAAAAAAAATGCATGTTACGAGAATTATAAATGTTGACAAGGAATAAAATTACTGTATTCTTAGTGGGTTTATGTGAATTACTAATGAAAACCGCAAAACAACTTCAGGATGATATTTTCCCCTGAAAATTCTAGATCGAAATCTATATAATAATTGGTCCAACCGATGTGAAACTGAAAATTTCATTGAAATCGGCTATCAATGAGAAAGTAAGTTATTCATTTAACTGAACACCTAGTATGATGGAAAATAAAATGTCTATCTCGTGTCAGCCCTACTCATTTTTTTTTGCATATTTTCAGCTCAATTTTTCGATACCAAAAAACGACTGTAGGGATTATGCCATCCTCCAGAGGCATTCTATCAACTCGTTGTTGGACAAGCCAGAAATATTGCCGCAATCCCCAGGAGGTAAGTTCTTTATCACTCATTTTGTTGAGGGTGTATCAATTTTCATCTGCTAAACCTCAATACGTCACAATGTCACAGTACTCAACGAAATGGGGAAAAGTTTTGCGACCATAGGGAACATTTTGGGAACTTCTTTTCCTCATTGTGATGTGTAATAACTATTAGCTATTGAAATTTAGCAGATAAAAAATTAAATACCGTGTATGTTTCATTTTGGCATTTATCAGATTATCTAACTTCGGATCGTATGTAACGATTATTTCGATAAAACAAAATTCAAATTCCAATATATCCATATTTTTAAGTCGGTCAACACTGCATCATATTTATACAAGAATATTGGAAAGAATAAAAGGCCAAACGAAAAATAAGTGAGTGAGGTGTTAGACAAACTTAACAGACTTAAGTCAGCACATCTTTTTGATCACCAACCTCGTTTGTCCTTAGAATGACAACGTTGCAATTCTTTGAAAAAAAAAATATTCCGAAGAACTCATGACTCTCTCTCCCTCTCTCTGATTGAGTGATCAAAATAAATATAAAAAACAGGGCGTTGAAAAATTAAATTACCCATTGAACCGTCTGATATGAACCGTAAAAATACCTTATTACGGCATTGTGGTATTGTGGGCCTGTTTGATGGATAACCCTGTACAGTGTGTCCAGTTTTTGATGCATTTGCATGATATCTCGATCAGTTATCTTTGGAGATAGAACCTTGTGGTTTTCGCGGTCCTGTGCCACTTTTTTGTGAAACTCTAGATGGCCTTATCAGATTTTGGATAACTGTTTTCGTTTATGAGATACAGGGCGATTTTGAAAATATATACTTCTTAAACTCCCTCTGTATCTACGAAGTTTCTCAGCAAAAATATCAAATCAAAATCTTATCCTATAGAGAATTCTACGCAGAATCCAGTGGCGCACTGAATTTTTTTCGGGGTATGGTTTTGGAGATACGACTCAAACTTACGATTATTTAAAAGTATTTCATAAGCTCATTAAATTTCTTATTTGTTTCCCTTCAAAATGATATATAATGTATAGGTATAAAATTTTCAAAAATGCTTCAAAATCACTAAAACATTCAATTTTAATAGTGGGTTATGGATTTTTTATATAAAAAAAGTTTCAATTGATCGAAGATTTCTTTTGATTTTTCCATGAAGAGGACAAAAAAAATACCACCACTAATTAACTAACAAAACACGAAACTTCATAATGTAGAAAATGCACCTCATTGAATATTTACTAAAACAATTGAATTTCGAAATTATTCAGTAACTCATTTCTTTGAATTGTCAACACACAATAATTGAAACAATTGTTCCTCCCTTGGCAGTCCCCGCGAGATTAACCCGTCGAGTTGAGGCTTCGCACCCCTTCGTGGTCACTTATAACCTCCAAAAGTTTAAGAAGAACACCAATTCCTACCTTATTTCCCTTGGTTCACACGATGTTCTCTGAACATTACAGGATATCCCTATATTTAATCGGGTGCTTATTCTACATTATGAACATTTTATTACTATTTATTTGTCGCTTCAGGTACCTAAGTTTTGTGTTCTGTTAGTCAATTATTGTTGGTATTGTCTTTGTCCTATTTATGGAAAAATCAAAAGAAATATTCCTTTAATTGGAACTTTTTTTACATGAAAGATCCATAGCCAACTATTGAAATTCGAGGTTCTAGTGATTTTCTAGCATTTTTGAAAATCCTATATTTTAAAACTCATATATCATTTTGGAGGAAAAAAAAGAAATTTTTTGAAATTATAATATACAGGGTGTTCCAAAACTATACCCAGAAAATAAAAAGTTAAATGCGCTACTGGATTCTGCGTTATTTCCGAGTATTTCTCTATGGGATAAGATTTCGATTTGACATTTTCGCTGAGAAACTTCGTAGGTATGGAAAGGGTTCAAAAATAATATATTTTCAAAATCGCCCTGTATATAAAAGAAAACAGTTATGCAAAATCTTATTGTACATCTTGATCTTCACAAAAAAGGAGCACAGAACCGCGAAAACCGGAAGGTTCTATCTCCAAAGATCACTGACATATCACTCAAAAGCATCGAAAACTGGACACACTACATACAGGGTGTTTCAGAGTTGTGGTGACAAAGGTCTAGGGAAAAATACTCTTAACAAAATATGAAAAAAAGTTCATATGAACATGTGTCCGAAAATGTAATAGAAGGTTCAAATCCGCGTCACATAATTATGTAAAATTGAAATGGAAACAACGTTTTCCAGTGAATTTTTTCGATATTCGACCAAATGAGCCTACTTTCAGCGATCAGTTTGAATAAATGTCACTTTTGACATGTAGCGAAAGTCACGTGACCTCGAACGAGTAGGTCATTTTCCATCTTTTTCGAAGCAAAACTTGACGTCCAAGTCGAATTTCAAAATGAGTTAATAATGAAAGTTTTTCCTATATGATGCGGACTTTGTGAATGACACTGTATACACTGTTGATGGCTTTTGTTGTGCTATAATTCCGAAAAATAAGCCGTCTCCGAGAAAGAACGGCAAATCCTTTCATCTTCCATTCGACTTTGCTGTTGCGTAAATCACTAAACAACCACTATATTCGAAATTTTTCGAAATCAAGTCACAGAATTAGAGTGAGAAATATTTGATTACTTCAAAAGAATGAAAAAGATGCCTGCCACGTAGGTGTCATTCCTGTTGATTTCATGTCGATAACTTGCTGATTTTAATATAATGCAATATCTTCTCAATATTGATTCGTTCTTTTTCCTGTCACAGAAAAAAATAGTGTGATATACACGGGAAACATATTAGATTTTAGCTCACGGTGTTTTTGTCTCCCGAGCCGTAGCGGACGAAACAACCTGGAGCTAAAATCTACTATTTTTTCCCTTGTATAATAAATAACTATTTTTCAAACTTGGAAACGAAGCATTTTCGGACCCAAGTTCATATGAACTTTTTTTCAATTTTTGTTGAGAGTAATCTACCCTAGGCTTTTTTCACCGCAACTCTGAAACACCCTGTATACATATAAAAACCCATATTTCGCATCTACCAAAAGATACACTTTTATGGAAATTTCTCATATTTGTGTTTTATAATAACCTATAAACACTACCTGATTCAACCAAAATTCAAACCGCTCTGATAAAAAATTGAAAAATCTGACTGATTTGTCAATTTTCTAAAGGCTGTAATTTCAAAATAAAATTTGTTTCTGTGAATGTGAATTAATTTGTGAAAGGGTCTATTTATAGGAGGAAGGAATGGAATCAAAGGGGAGGTTTGGCAATACATGGGGAAAGGCAATGAATAAATAAAGGGAGGTGGTCGGCAATAAATGGATGGAGGGAATGAAAAAATAGACTATTTCATTTTTGTAGCCAGAAATGAAATTTGTTTTTTGCGAATCTGAATTGATTTGAAAAAGTGGCTTTTCTTGGGAGGAAGGGATGATATTGGACATAATTGGTGATACATAGGACATGCTAATGGATAAATGGAGATAATCGGCAATAAATGGTCAGAGGGAGTGAAAAAACTGACTGATTCATTAGTTTTTATAATCAGCAATTAGTAAATGAATTTTTTCTGGAACCGACACAAAAGTCGTCCATTTTAAAATCAAAATTAGCTCTTGAATTGATGTTTCTATCACTGTCACAAACATAGGTATGTTGCTAGGCAACACTTCTAGTTCCTAGGAGCTAAAGTTGAAATTTAGCTCCTAGGAACTAAAAACGATGTACTAGAGGTCATCAAGGATAAACAACATCGGTTTGTTATTTCGGCAGATTTGGCATTTCATCTACATATTGGAGATATTAATAGATCAAGATTCACATACTTACTTGATCTGTTTTTCATTCGTTATTCTCGGGATGGATGACTTGTTTTTGAATAATCACGGCCAGCAATAGTTTTTTGTTACACACAACGATATTGTTCTTTTGATTACCGAGCCAAACACAGTGGAGTATGGAGAGAAATCAATAATCGCTATTATTATTGTTGATATGCTCACTAACCTAACATTCTCTACGTCTTTTTCCCATACCTGGCACTGGTTCGTTATTTGCTATTAGGGCTGACAACTGGTCCATGCACAAATGGACTCTGTGGTTATACAGGGTGTCCCTAAAAGGTGCGGAAAAAAAGCTACCACAAGTTCCTGAGGCGTGAATATGACGATCTAACTCAACTTACCTCAGTCCAAAAGTGGATGATTTCAGAGATACAGAGTGTCAAAAGTTCAATTTGATTTTCATTTTTTATAAATATTTTTTTTAATAATTGGTGTATTGTCACAATATTCGGCTTGGGGGGGTTTTGCTGGTTGAGAAATTAGAATTTGCTATCATTTTTATTGTAAAGTCAAGAGGGCGCCACCTGCGGAACCTTGCACACATTTAAAACGAAATAACTTTTTTGAGCCACCCCATATTCAATTTTTAAATGAGAATTCGGATTGTACAACGTCTTTTACATAAAAAATGTATACGTGGTAGGAGTTGATTTGAGCAGCTGTTTTTGAGATATCTGGATTTTAAAAATTCACTTCGTAAATGGCCAGGTCTGAATTATTGTAATAATAAAATTGAACACATTTGAAGCGTAGGCGGTGAATTAAAATAACGTCACCAAAAACTTAGAAAAAAAAAGAAGAAGGTACATAAATGTGTTGGTAATTTTATTCTCTAGTAAAAATAGTCATTAGGAATAGGAGATTTATTAACAACAAAAGTTTAATTTAATTCAATTAAAAAAAATATGCTGAGTTTAGGATTGAAGGTTTTATGGTTTGGTAAGCGACGATTAGGAAATCTTTCACTGTATACTCGTATGCAAGATTCTAAACCATTTCCCTGGCAATATCCAAAAACCAATAACATATCGGTCATTTCTTCGTTGGTATACATTGCGGCCATGACAAAAAGAACTTTATTATTTGTTTGACAATTGTCTTGACTTGTTTTTTAGAGTCGATTTGACCCAAGTCAGTTCTTAGTGACGTTATTTTAATTCACCGCCTACGCTTCAATTTTATTATTACAATAATTCAGACCTGGCCATTTATGAAGTGAATTTTTGAAATCCAGATAAATATAAAAACAGCTGCCCAAATCAACTCTTACCACGTATACATATTTTATGCAAAAGACGTTGGACAATTCGAATTTTCATTTAAAAATCAAATATGGGGTGACTCAAAAAAGTTATTTCGTTTTAAATGTGTGCAAGGTTCCGCAGGTGGCGCCCTCTTAACTTCACAATAAAAATGATAGCAAATTCTAATTTCTCAACCAGCAAAACCCCCCCCCCCAAGCCAAATATTGTAACAATACACCAATTATTGAAAAAAATATTTATAAAAAATGAAAATCAAATTGAACTTTTGACACTCTGTATCTCTGAAATCATCCACTTTTGGACTGAGCTAAGTTGAGTTAGATCGTCATATTTACGCCTCAGGAACTTGTGGTAGCTTTTTTTCCGCACCTTTTAGGGACACCCTGTACTATTTATATTGAAACTACAATTCGAAAAACCTTGAAAATTGAATAAACCTGATGTGTTGATGCAGGTAGAATATTCTCACCACACGGATTATTTGTTGCATTGCATACATATGGCACGGCATTGGTGGTTATTTCACATATTCCTTTCAGTTCATTCTCTCGGTTGCAGAAAAAATAGCATGTTTCATTCGGATGAAACTTGGCTTTGATTGACTCACAAATTTTGCTTTCGCTTGGATCAATTTGGATAATGATGCTTCTCATGGGGGAATGGTATGGCTATTTATTTTTAAATGAATGAAAAATTGAGAGGAACTGAATAACTAATTGGGAGTTCGATATATGAATAATGGTTGATAATGAGGCAAGAAGGCAATGGTCTTCAATGAATGACAAAATAGGGCAATGAAGGGGTAGGATCGACAATACTGGGAAAAATGGCATTATTGGTTGGGGATGTTGATATTTGAAGAGAGGTACGATATATGGAGGTGATCAGCAATGCCTGAGAAAAGTGGAAAATAAAAGGCGCAAAGGGTTGATCAACAATTGATAAGATTGATAAATGAACAGGGAGATACATTGGAGATAGTGGTAGGGTTTATCGGAAAAATAGAATCGATGGGAGGCGAACTCCGAAGGTTGTTCAAGAATTAAATACGATTTACCTACCTATTCGAAATTATGTGCATTTTCATACGAATTTACAATAATTCTGAAATGTGTGTTTGCAATAATCTTGATCACATAAGTGAATACCCATACTTCTTTTAACAGTTTCGGCCCAATTGCTTTATGGGTTGGATTATTAAATCGGTATGTTTTAATAACACGGTGAACCATCTCTTCGGTTGGCAATTTCTAACGTTTTGCGTAATTGTTGTTATTATTCTCTGTTAAGTAACGTTAATTATCGAGTTTTTCCTTAAGTAATAAAGTTGCATTGTTATTATGCTTTCACGTAAAATAGGTGTTGGAAAAATGAAATCGATCAATTCGTTCGAGAACAAAATGATTTCAACTTAGATAATAAGTAATAAGTTTGATCCTTACTTTAATGCACAGGGGTGTTCTAATGATATCCTGTAATAATAATAATAATAATATTTGAAAGTAATGGGCCTTTCCAGTATCGTAAATGTTGACCCCATTTCGCTATAATGTTATGGAGGGAAGTCAGAAACGTTATTCCTACCACATATTCATCTAAAATAACGAACAACAAATGAATTATTTGATATTGAAAATGCAATTTCTATACCTATAAATTCGAATGCTACTGAACTGTGATGTCAGTCTTCTTGCTATTTGATTGGTTGGATATGCGACGGCTCGGAAGTACTCCGCTGTTGCCAGGTCTCTATAAAATCCTTGAATTGTCCTATGTGCAAACTGGTGCAAGGAATGTCATGATTCGAAATAACTATGTAGTAGGTGATTAGTTGATTGGAAATCACATTCTATTTACTCTGAACTACGAAATATTCCAATATTTTCAAGATCAGCTAGGCTAAAATGTGATGCAGACATATAACAGTGAGACGCTTTTTATATACTTAGTTTGGTTTTAGTTGTGAGTTGAAATTTCGTTAACTACTTAAGATAATCAATAAGTTGAACAGTGTTACGATATATCAAATACTAATTTCTGGAATATTGAATTTCTAATAATACGGCAAATACAGGGTGTTTCATGAGAAGACTCACATAGCCAAATGGTTAATAGGGAAAATCGAGACGAGTTGATGTATATATATGAAAACAATTTTTGACCCTCTATAACGAAGATACAGGGTATTATGTGAAATTGCTATATAACTTTGATGGTCGATATTACAGAAATGATTCGCCGTATTCTGCTGAAATTTGACAGCGACGTATCTCTACTTAAACTATTCAAGATAACATATTATGAAAAAAATATCCAGGTCCGGACTTGGGAAAATTTTATGTTTCATTGTTATGTCAAAAAAGTTCACTTTGTGACCACTTTTCTCAAAAAAATTCCATCAGATTCAGAAAGATCAGACAAAATGCTATAAGAACTGCTCTCCAATTTACACGGCACACTTTGACCAGTTCAACAAAAAAATATGGAACAAAAACGTTCGAATGAATTTTCAATTTCGACCTGGCTGATAACTCTCAACTTTTAACTGGATTCGTGTAAATTGATTTTTTGTACATTCTTATTGTATAGAGATTGACAGAAAAGATTAGTTCTGATTGTTTTATGATTTGACATGTTAGTTTTTGACCGAACTTCTAGATAGATATGATTACTCGTGACACTATTTTATAAATTTATTATAAAGTGGGCCCTGTTTTTATTTTATGTAACATGACGTTTGTTGATAGGTAAACACTGGTAATCGAAATATTCTTACACCTAGGTGCCACTTCATATTCCAAATGCTGAACAAGACGAAAATGTTTAATACCATAGAATATTCCCAGACCCAAGAATACGATGCAGTAAAACCTTCACGATGATGAACATTGGAATTTTGAATAAATAGCAAATGCATATCCTTATATCACTTGCAGAAGTGTATCAATAACAAAAAATGGAGCTAAGTTTATGCGTGATGGCATACCTACTACCATAATATGGGCACATGAATCCTCATGTCGTGATTTCAACAGTTGGTACCTACCTAGTACTAGCCTAGTACCTACCTATCAGTTCGGATTATCAACAAACGTCACGTCTCGTCACACAAATGAAAAACCGGACCTACTCGATATCTCACTTCAAGCGACACCCATAAAACAAAGTCAGGAATAATAATATCTATCTGGAATTTCGATAAAAAAATATCGTGTTTTTTCTTCTCGTCTATTCTTCTGTCAATTACTATTCAACAAAAATGTAGGAAAAATCAATTCACATGATACCAGTTGAAAGTTGACAGTTATCAGCCAGGTCGAAATTTAAAATTCATTCGAACGATTTTGTTCCATATTATTTTATTGAACCGGACAAAGTGTGCCGTGTAAATTGAAGAGCTGTTCTCATAGAATTTTGTCTGATCTTTCTGAATCTGATGGAATTTTTCGAGAAAAGTGGTCACAAAGTGAACTTTTTTGACATAACAATAAAACATAAAATTTTACCAAGTCCGGACCTAGATATTTTTCTTCATAATATGTCATCTTGAATAGTTTCAGTAGTGATACGTCGCTGCCAAATTTCAGCAGATTACGACGAATCATTTCTGTAATATCGACCATCAAAGTTATATAGCAATTTCACATAATACCCTGTATCTTCGTTATGGAGGGTCAAAAAATGTTTTCATATATATACATCATCTCGTCTTGATTTCCCCTATCAACCATTCGGCTATGTGAGTCTGCTCATGAAACACCCTGTATATGCCAGCTCGTTTAAAGCTCAACATACTCAAAAAAATCATGAAGATCACGTGATCTGGCGGCACTGTTTTGATTTTTATGATCCAGTAGGACCATTAATCTCTTTGCTCAATTGACAGAAAAAGAATGCTTGATTTACTGCTCAACACAAACGAACACAAAGCAATGGCACAACTAATTTCTGAACTTAGTCTAATATGAGTAATTTCCAAAGTTTTGATTTGGTTTTGATTGAAGTTTTTGATCGTTGATGTTGATCGCGAGAAAAGAATAAGTGATTAAAATAATATAACCGTTGGCATTATTCGAGGATGATGTCCAAATTCGCGTCTATCACTTCTGCAATGTTGACAATTCTACTCTTTTTCGTCATTTTCTTTGTTTTCATTTGTCATTCAACTTGATCAATCTGATTGGATATTTCTGCTCCCTGAAATTTCGCGGAGATTACTCACATCACTTCTTAGCAGGGTGAGCATGACAAACGAACAGGCCTAATATGTCTCAAAGAGAAAGTAACTGGTGCTGACACAATGTTGCCAAGTTAAAAATACCTTATTCCGCACATAACTTCACTGCATGTTCTCATCTCTCAATATTATTATTATTGATAAGAAGGCATTGATGCTTGTACTAAAATCAATATAAATAGAATCAAGTAAGCAATTTAGTAATGATTGATTCAGAATATGTTTCTTCCCCTATAGTAGGATAATATAGATAAGTACCTAAACTTGAAAGTACTCTACTGGAAGGGATTTGAAATCGAATGTAATGAATACCACTGTAATTAAACATGAAATGAAATGTCACTTACAATTATTTTGGATAATCCAACAACAGAAATCAACCATCTAACTAATCATGCAATGCAATTTTTCAGTATCACGAATTTACGGATGAAATAATCGGCTACATCAAAGCACAAACACTTGTAAATGTAATGTAAAATCATCAACGCCATATTGAAACTATTATATTTCCCTCAAAGATGGAAGCATGCCGAAGTAGTGATGCTTATGAAGCAGGGCCAGGATAATGCTCTTCCGCCAGAGCTATCGTCCTATCAGTCTCCTGTGCTCTCCATCTAAGATAAATGAGCGAGTGATTAAACAGAGGTTACAGGAATTTATCGAAGACAACCAGCTGATACCATATGAGCAGTTCGGTTTCAGAACTAGCCACTCAACTGAGCTACAAGTCTTGAGACTCATTGAGAACACAATATCGTTGAGAAATGATAGACAAGAGACCCATCTTGCTCTCCTTGACATGATCGATATGGGCTTTCCTGACAATTTGATTCAGTTGATGTGTTAATTTCTGAAAAATCGAACTTTTCAAGTGAAACTTGATGATCAACGATCTGGTATCAAGTCCATTGAAGCTGGTGTTCCTCAGGGTGCAGTTTTATCGCCGCTGTTGTACAGTTTATGCAAGATGTCGCTTTCTGCTGATGATACGGCAGTTCTTACATATTCGACAAATTTTGAGCAAGCAGCTATGAACCTCCAAAGCGCGCTGAATTCTCTTCAGGAGTCAAAGGTAGCGGAGGCCTCCCAGAACCAGAATAGTCCTGGATGGTCATGAGTTAGAGTGATCTCCACTAGTTAAATACTTAGGTGTGTGCATTGACAAAAAGCTCAGCTGGGCCCAGCACATTGAACAGACGAAGTAAATTGGGTTTCAGACAAAAATTGAATATTTACATCATGGCTATCAGGCCAATCACACAGCTAAATCTCATATCACCAGATTACAAACATTACAAAACAAAATCGCGAGAATGGTGACAGGATCTCCTTGGTATGTTCGGAATAACCAGATCGCCAGGGATCTGAAACTCCCTTCAATCGTGTCAGTCATTAGAGAACGAATCATCAAGACTATCGAAAAAGCTGATGTTCATGAGAATCAGCTTCTTTGAAATGCAGTTGATTATGACCCACGTGATCAATCAAAGTACAAAAGACCGAGTTTGACCATAAACTAGAAAAAATATCGATACATTTATGACCAAATTTACTATTCTTAAGTTTCTGATATTCATTTATTCCGTTCGATCTTTTTCAATCCTCAGAATGTATTTCTGAAACTTATTTGGTGCAGGGGAGGACTGTTCGCATCAAACTTCAATTGTTTCATAATAGATATCAGGATAAGAATGACTCTTCCTTGGTCTGAATCAAATAAAAGAAATATCCAATATAACAGCATCTGTATTATTCGCTGAAATGAAAAAATCTAGAAATTAATATTCGACTAATCAGTGCTCTCTATCCAAATTGGCAACATTGTCGAGTCCATTGTGCATTTTATTGGCACTCGCAAGAAGGTGAGGGTATGTTCGCGAACTGATGTCACACGTTTCGCAGCCATGTATGGACGGTTGAATTTGCCCGTTGATTTTAGCGTTTTCAATAATTTTTATACGATGAATTGAGATACATTTTTTCCAGAAATGACTGGAAAGGCCCATTGAAAGATAACGACGACAATACATTTCTTAGCAACGAATGATCAGTGGCGAAATATTTTTCTCCAATCTGAATTGATAATTTGCTGTGAAAATTTATCATCATGAGCTCATTGCAGGATAAGTATAAGTACTAAAACTACTTAGCATTCTCTTCGCAGTAAATCGATATAACTCTTTTCAAGTAGGTAGGTACGCCATTGAACACATTTTGATATTTCAATGAATGACGAAATCATGTATCTAACTTTTCCTAATTGCAGTTTTTTATCAATCTTGGAACAGATACAGGGTGGTTCAAGATTCAAAATTCTGATCACCCTGTATCTGTTCCGATTAAATATCAGTAAATAGTAAATAAAAAGTTGGGATAAGGACATGTGAGCCGTTTTGACCGATAATGAATAGTTTCCACACAAACAAATCCTAAAGTTGGAAAATCTCGATTTTGATCAAACACCCTATATCTCTGTAATCATTTCCGATAGATCCCAAGTTTGATGTATCGATGGAATCAGCTCTTCAGGGAGAATCTAAAAATGCAATAAAATATAGTTGTTGCAACTTTTTGATAGAAGCTGCAACACTGCATTGCTGAAATTATTTCAAATGAAGAGAGCGTATTTTAAAATATAAGCATGCATATTATGTTTATCTCCCGACTGATTCTCGATATCGAGATAGTGAAGCTCGTCTTGACATACCCTGTATAACCCAATATGTCTTATTGGAAATCGGAAAAACTCAACGATGGATCATCAAGGTGGTTCTGAATATACCATACATGTAGGGTTTATATTCGAGGTATAGGGTGCTTTATCAACTTTGCTCAATTCTTTGAGAGGACATTAGTTACAAACCACCCAGAATATTTCTTTGGAATTCGGTACTCAAGTTCTCCTGTACCCAGAACTCGCCTATCAGTTACAAGAAAAATCCAGGTATAGGTACGGATTAACTAAAATTCATCATATTTCTGGGCCCCAAAAAAGAACACTTTGTATTTTCGAATTTCCGATATCCGCTTACTAGAATCAATCACTCATATTTATATTTTCAGGAAAAAAGATGTGCGCCATAAAAAAATTTCAACTCTTCAGTGATTTCTGGTTAGCTAAGAGAAATTTTTCTGTATTTCATGATACTTCGTATCTAAGTATTCGATGTGTTTCTATTGCGTCAAAATTCTGTATAGGGCTATCCACTTTTTCGGAAAAAATCTAGTAATTTCTGAAATTCCAAACGTTTTATCAAACGATAGTAGGAACATTTTAATATTTCGGATTTGTCCACACTTTCGAAGATAGCTCGTTGAGTACTATAATATACAGTGTGTCCATTTAGTGCGTAATTCTTCGATATCTCGAAAGCCATGACCTAGACAGGAAAACTTTGAAGGAAAAACTCCTTCAGTTACCAAAGTTGCTTGTTTCAAAAATATTTTCAACATTACTGGGTGTTTTATAAAAGCGGGACAACTCGGAGACGAGTTTTTTTTTTAAATGGAACACCCAGTATTGTTTATTCGGAATTTATTCCGCCAAGGTTTACCTTCACATCGCTGTAAAAAAATTGGAATCGGTTGCGGCGTTGCCAAGTTATAATTGATAAATCAATTTTCACCACTATTGAAGAGTCATATTGCATTGGGCATGGTATATTCATTCACACGTATACCAATCCAGTAATTTTGCGACATCTTCTTTAACAGAGCGCTCAATTTTACATTTGGAATTTTGCAAGATTCAGATGACATTCATTAAAACTTATCAAATGGAACACCCTGTATTTCTATTCACAAATTTATTCCGACATCTTTCGCCTTTTCATCGCTGAAAAAAGTTATGGATAATTTTCTTATTTTTACTACTATCTCGGGGTAATTTGTACGTCGTAGTCCATTCATTTATTTGTATTGTGGAAATATTGCGTTGCTATACGGTATAATCGAATCTCTTCATTGACCATTCATATATATTTTTTTACTATAGGAACATTCACAGGCTCTCCAAGTTTGAATGGGTTTTGACAAATTTATCCAAAATGCTACTTTCACAGATTTTTTGCAGACTATGAATTAATTTTTAGAAATACAGTTATATTCGTGTAATGACTTATCAAACATCGCCACAATCAAATATATCTTGAATTTATTTAAAATTTTGCTGAATTCCTCCCCGAAACCCGCGTAGTAAAAAAATATTGTTTGTATCATTATGTTCACCTCCTTCAAGTTAAATGGAGATATGGATTGTGGGAATAACGACAATAAAAGTGGCCCAAATTTTAAAAAATTGTCCTTATTCTCGCAATCCATATTTCCATTGTTTGTATTGAAGAAGTTTTTTCAAAGGCAGGCGTTGCTTTTGGCATGATTGTTTGTTTCACATAGGTACAAATTATTCAAATCATGAGTAACAAGATTACGGAAAATTATAAATTTGGACAATGCACATATCGCAAAAATACCTGAATGATATGTAGAACCTCGGATGTCATGTGGCAAGCAATATTCCCACACTCAAATCAAATAAAGGAACCATGCCTTAAAAGTAGCCCTGAAATAGTATTAAACATAAGGAAATTACTCATAACTTGAAAACGCCACAACCGATTTTGATTTTTATTCAGCGATGAAAATGCGAATGATGTCGAAATAAATCTGTGATGAAAAATACAGGGTGTTTCATTTGAAAATTTCTAATGAACGTCATCTTACAATATTCAGAATGTGAATTTTAGCACCCTGTGAATGATTGTCTCGCAAAATTACTGGATTGGTGTAAGTGAGACCTTGCTACTACTGTATGCCAAAAATATTTTCAAAATTTCAATAAATGAATATACCATACCCAATTCAATATGACTCTTCAATAGTGGTAAAAATGGGTTTATCAATTATAACTTGGCAACGCCGCAACCAAATTAAATTTTTTTTAAGCTCAACCTTAGCGGAATGTATTTCGAATAAAAAATACTAGGTTCTATTTAAAAAAACTCATCTTCGAGTCGTCCCGCTTTTATAAAACACCCAGTATTGTTGAAAATATTTTTGAAATAGGAACCTTCAATAACGGAAGGAATTTGTTATCAAAAGTTTTTCTCTTGTGATAATGGATTCCGAGATATCGAAAAATTACGCACTAAATGGGCACACTGTATATTATCGATTGATTCGAAATTAGGAGTGTGTATCGAGTTGAAATGGCACACCTTGTATATTTTAGTACTTCATTTTTTTCAGGTACAACATCCTGTATAAACAAATTCATTTCATCTTTTGTCAAATTGTTCAATCGATCTTCATTCTTTTCTCATGACAACAAGGTCCCATTGGGTAGTCTTTTGTCCAGCTGTTTTTATTTTGCAATTAACGGGACATGTTTTTTTTCTGAACGTGTACACTCAGTATATTACGTGAATATGCATTTGAAAAAATATGTTCATGGTTGGTAACTCATCACGTTGAAATTCATCAAGAAATTACCACTTTTCCAATATTTCTAAATATGTTCGAAAATTAACCCTCTGTATAGTGAATTCACAATTATTTCAGCAGTAATATTTAGTATGATTGACAAACTGTAATCTTCAATCCGAATACCTCCACCTCTATTGGAATTTCTAGTGCTATAGTTGACAAAAAATAATAACAAACATTTTGCGCAGTATTGCAGAAATGGGACCGTTTCACAAAAAACGAAGTAGGCTTCTCGGGTTTTTGTTGACTTGATTGTCAAAAAACAAGTAGCTAGCTGTGACTTTTTATTGAAACTTCATTCTTGTTGTGCACATAAAAGAGAACGTGTCCGATGTGCCCGGTTATATTTGACTCAACTTTTTAAACGTTTAACTCGAATTTTTAGGAAGTTTTAACGAATCGATCGTTCATCGAACAATCGCCATGGCAGGTGATACTTTATCGTCGATTTCAGATCTGCTGGGGCTGAATTCCCCGCGAGGCTTGATCGGGATGAATTATGGAAACGCCTCCAATGATTTCCAACAACAATGCGCTTGTACTCCACCAGCTTCTTCTTCCTATTTCCAGGTGAGTGATTTTTAATTTTTTTTCAATGTTCCAACCAGCAAACTTAGTTTGCGGGACTGTTTGGTTTGTCTCTTTTATTTTGTTGCCAAGATCCAGCGCTGTTTCAAAGCCTTTCAGATTATTTGACTGGATTTAAGATGTCTGGTTGTCTCATATTGAATTTTCATCGTCCATTCAGCAAACCTATTAGGAAATTTGCCAGATTCACTATCCATACATTTAGTAGTTCATATTAATCAAATGAATGTTCTTTACAATAATGGCGAAAATATCGGAGAATTTATTTGGAGATAACTCAACAGTTGATTTGGTAATTTTCCGTTTGTATTGTTCCAAGCTCACTACAGGGTGTTTACATGTGCGGCAGCTGATTCAAATAATGAAACTTACCTATTAATATACAGTGTGTCCTGAGTAAAAGTTTCATGCACACGGATAGAAAAAATATATATTTTCTGCAGGGAATGAAGTACTTTTGATCCCATATTTGAGGCACCAAAGTGGAACTTCATGAAGTACTTTTGATCCCATATTTGAGGGACCAAAGTAGAACTTCTAAACCTCGTTTATTATCATAATTCATCATGACAACCTACTGTGATTTTTCTAAAAATGTTTTTTCTCTCCAAATGACATAGAAAGTGACTTTTCATTGAACACCGCCACGAAAATTGTACTTTCTCTGCCTAGGCAGAAAAGTACTGCCTATAAGCAGGAAAAGTATGTAGCTATGCAACGTTCCAAGGAATAGTTCGAATCAAATTGGTAATCAAAATTGACAATGACTGGTGCACAAAATAATGGAGTATTTGGAGTTTGCGTGGAATTCGACGAATTTTGAGAAAAAATTAGGTAATTTATATCATGCGATGGGTTTTTTTCCGAAATTGTTCTTTGGTACTTACGTATTTTTGTCCGAAAAACACGAATTTGATAATGAAAATGTGAACAAACCATTATTTCTTAAGATATTTCACTATAAAGTAACAAATTTCACCTTCTTTGGATCGCATTTAAAACAATTTGCCCTTCTTTTTCCATCATTGGACAATTTATATATATCACACAATGTCGGGCACTTTTTTTATCATATGAGTCAATTAGAAATATGATTTTCTTGTGATTTATCCATGTTCAGTGAAAAGAAGGAAGAATACCATTTGAAATAATGGCGTGTGTAATGTCATTCCAGAGCAATCTATTGACATTTGACATCTCGTATTTGGATTGCCTATGGATTGAATGGCCGTCATCTGGTATGCTTGCTCAATAGGAAAAACTCGCCATAAAAATCATATTTCCTGTTGAATTTTCTAGCTTAAAATATGTCATTGAAGTTCATCATGAACATACATAAAGTGTCCAATAACAAAATAAAAAGAGCAAGTACCGTAAATGCATCCAACACAAGGGGGAAAATAAGGCAAAATTTCGAACTTTTTCTTGAAATATCTCTATAAATAGTGGTTTGTTCACATTTTCATTATCAAATTCGTGTTTTTCAGACACAAATACGTAAGTACCCAAAAAAATTTCGAAAAAAAATACCATCGCATGATAAGTGCAAAATTACCAAAAATTATATGTTTCATGTGCGGTATTATTTTGTGCTTTTCTGTCTAATATCTTGTGCTTTACTTCTAGTGAAACAGAAAACGGTAAAACTTCATTTATCATGCCATAGTTTTTTTTTCCAAAATATTTCTTGGTATTTTTGTTTGAAAAACACGACTTTAAGGGTGAAAATGTGAACAAACCATTATGTATCAAGATATTTCACTATAAAGTTACAAATTTTACGATCTTTTCCGCCTGTCTTCTGGATCGCATTTAGAACAATTTGCCCTTCTTTTTTCATCATTGGACAATTTATATACAGTATGATGCAAATGTATGGAATAAATTCATTATTTCAGAAATGGGCGACATTTGAAGAAATTCCAAAAACACGTGAGTTTTAATTTTTGAAGCCTCATCTCATGACATTCATATGAGAGATGTTACGTCACTGGTGTAGAAGTAATGACGTAATGGACGATTTTTTCAAATACAAGCAGGGGTCATGTGACAACTCGTTTGAAAGGTCTACTGATCGTCTATCCAACAGTCAAAATTTTGCATAAGAATATTGCAATTAAAATGGATTATCATTTGGTTAACTGAATCTTGCAGAGGTCTGCTACTGAGAATTGAACATCGAAGGGTCGTCTAGTTGAAGAAATACACAATAAAAAAAGTTCTGAACTCTAGTTTTTGGATTTTTTTCGGAAGTCGTCTTGTTTTGAAATGAATTTATTCCATACATTTGCATCATACTGTATATCAAAATGTACGACACATTTTTTTCTATTATATGAGTCAACTAGAAACATGATTTTCTTGTGATTAATCCATATTCACTGAAAAGAAGGAAGAATATCATTTAAAATAATTGCGGTGTAATGTCATTCAAAAGCAATTTGTTGACATTTGACATCTCGTATTTGGATTGACTATTCATTAAAAGGCAGCCATCTGTTGTGTTTGTTCACTAAATATGAAAAACTTGCCATAAAAATCATATGTCCTGTTAATTTTTCATATGTCATTGAAGTACATCATGAGTATATAAAGTGTCCAATGACAAAATACGAAGAGCAAGTAGCTGTAAATGCATCCAACACAAGGGGAAAAAGAAGGTGAAATTTCGAACTTTTTCTCGAAATATCTCGATAAATAGTGGTTTGTTCACATTTTCACTATCAAATTCGTGTTTTTCAGACAAAAATACGTAAGTACCAAAAAAATTTCTCGAAAAAAAACTCATTGCATGATAAATGCAGTTTTACCCAAATAACTTCTTTCTCAAAGAGGCAGGGAAAGTGTTTTTTCTATGACACTTAACAGGCAGGAAATGTATACATAAAAGTGTCTTGCTATGCCACGTTCCAAGAGATTTGAATGAAATTGGTAATCAAAATTGACACTGATGGACATTGGCTGAACACGAAACAATGAAGTTTTCAATAATAAAAAATTGCAAAAAATTGCTTTTATAGCATTTGAAGAAAAAATGTTAATTGATTGTCTTGGCTGAATATCAGCCACGGCAGTCAATCTACTCCTCTCCTGCCTAGTGAAACAAATAACTATTTCTCCAAGCGGCATAGAAAGTGGCTTTTCTCTAACAGGCAAGAAAGGTGTACTTTATCTTTCTAGACAGGAAAAGTTTGTTGCTATGCAACGTTCTAAGTGATTTGAATGAAATTGGGAAATGATGGAGTTTCCAGTAACAAAATCAAACAAAATTGGTTTTATAATATTTTGAGAAAAAATTATACAGGGTGTATTTAAGTAACACCGAAAAAATTCAAGGGGTGATTCCTTGTGGTATTTTAGGAAATAGAGTTCATATAAACATGTGTCCTAACTTGCCTCGTGTTCGAGATACAGGGTATCACTAATTCCATGAAAAATTTTTTTTCTATTGATTTCTCAATTGTCTTTTCATCAATTTCAATAAAACGTTGTGGTTTTGTTAATAGTGATATGGAGCTCCTTCTAGTGCAATTAGATTCGAAATAATGTTTACAGTGGCACCACAGTGGGTAAATTTATCGATATTTATAGTGAATGTCATTGTACACCACCGGTTTTTCTCAGTTTCATATTTTAATTCGATTGAACTATTTAAATAACAACTTTTTTTATCTTCTGTGTGATTTTTGTATCTAGCTAGGTTTTGAGGAAACAATAAAAATTCGATTTGACACCAAATTTTAATGTAGGTGTTTTCAAGATTTCCATTGTGATTACTCAATAACCCCAATTAGAATCATTCTGAGATTTCGTGGCTTTCTCAGTCTTCATCCATGCTGAATTTTGGCACCATGAAAGCTTATACAGGGGAGTTACAAATAAAAACAATTGAGACCGAGATTAATACTTAAAACTTCAACATCCTGTACTCAAAAACGCAGCAAGTTAGGACACGTGTTTATATGAACTTCATTTGCTAGAATGTCACGAAGAAACACCCCTTGAATGTTTTGGTGTTATTTAGATATATATTTCACACGGCAGCAAATGTAGATTGTCTGTCTTGGCTGAATTCCTAGACCCGCTACGATCGGCTATGAACTATCAGCCGCGGGGGTCAATTTGCTATTTTGCTGCATAGTACTATTGTTGGTAACACTAAATATGAGAGAAATTGAGAAGATCATCTTCACATCGATTTAAAAGTAGTTATTCTTTATACAAGGGGAAAAAAGTTGCAGATTTTAGCTCCAGGTTTTTTTGTCTCCAGACGCGTAGCGGAGGGAGGCAAAAAACCGTGTGCATGCGTAGCGGAGGGAGACAAAAAACCGAGAGCTAAAATCTAATATTTTTCCCGTGTATAATACACTATTTTTTTCTGTGACAGAAAAAAGTACGAATCAATATTGAGAAGATATTACATTATTTTGAAATCTGAAGATTATCGACGTGAAATTTTAAGTTATTAACAGTAGGGACACCTGCGTTGTAGGCATTTTTATCATTCTTTTGAAGTAATCATAAATCTGATGTCACTTCTGTCAGTTTAATTCTGTAATTTGATTTCAAAAAATTGCAATTTTAGTGTTTAGTGTTATAAGTAACTTTTGACGAGTGAATAATGATTATTCACCGCTATTATCCACTGGTGTGAGAAATTGCTATCGTTTTGCATGAGGGAGTAGAACAGTCGTGCACAAATAATAAGTGTAACAGGTATCTTCAATTTTCAGTTTTCTTAATGTCAAATGAATTATGATAAAATAGTTGTTGAAAATGAATTTATATATCAAAAACAATAGTAGTCGTGGACAAAGTATAATATTCTACTGGCATATAATGAGCTATTATATGCTTCTTGAATAATATAGTATTATGTTGGAACCTTAAAGACAAGGACTTACTGAGAAGACTCAGAAAACAACAAACGAAAGATGAAAAGTAATGTTTTTTTGTATTGGGATGCATTCCTTGGAATTTTTCTCGACACTTCAACACTTGAAAGAACTTTTTTATGTTTCATGTCATTTTAAGGCAAATGAAAGACGAATGAGGTATAGCAAAATATACAAGGTGGAAGCAAAATAGAAACAATGTCTTTTGGGGGGTAAATGCATGAACGCATATAAAATGATGACCCACTTGACGAAATATATACAGAAACAGCCCTCTCGATGTTTATTATCCATATCGAAGTCCTGTATTACGAAATGGTTTTCATAATCCGTCTTTAATTGTTATACAGGATGAGATTTTTCATTTCAAAGTCATTCCCAGATATCAATGACTATTTCCAACTAATTTTCATTATCTAGTTTCAGTACCCAGTCTCCTTGTTTATTTTACATGATGTTAACCCATAATGATTCACATTGAAGATACTTAGTGTTGAAATATAGTAGTGTTAATTGTATGTTCCATGGTTTGTTAAACATTATCAACCTGTTTCGCTTCTATCCACCCTGTACATTCCGCTATGTTTCGTTAGTTGTCTCTCATTAAATTTCAAATAATATGATAGTTATTCATGAACCAAGGACGAAACACTGTCTTTTATAGTCGAGTCTGCAAAATGACAGCCGAGGCTTTAGCCAAGGCTAGCCATCAGGCGAAAAAATAGACAGCTTTTCGCCGAAGTGCATATTAGATTTTTTCGTCGACCTCAAATTATATTTACATCACGGTCATATTCACACGTGAAATCTATCGGATTTCGTGAATAATTAATTTGGCGACAGCAAATGACAGTTGCTGTCAACTCACTTTCCGCACGGACCAGGGTTGCCAGTTCCATCAGTAAATACCTTTCAGTTGATGTCAATAGATCTGTTCAAGATCTATTCTATAGTCAAAATATTATGTACTTTTAGTAAACAGAAATGACACCTATTTCGAACAAAATAGAAATAAACAAAAGTAATCATATTCCTAATTCTGAATTCTAAAATACTCAATAATATTCACAAGATACAGGTACATAAAGGTACTTATAAGATTTGAGTATATTAGAAACAGGAACGAATAGTCAAAATAAACAACAAAAATACAAAACATGCATTCTGGAAATGTCGGAGTTTTGGTAAAGTATTGATCGACATATTAACCGACCCTGTATCTTATGATTTACGAGATCCCAATGATGAGGCTCAAATTGCAGCCACCCTGTATATACAGTATACCTTGTGTTTGTGGAAAGTATAATTCAGATGGAACGAAGAGACCTCTATCATTAAGGTCGAAAGAACATCTTTATTGAAAATGGACAAGATATGGGAGAGAGGAATTATGTTAAAATAATAGGAGGAAACTGTAACAACCAAACAGAAAAATCTCCATTTTTTGGTTTTGTTCGAGTGATAATAATTGACCTCATTGTATTTTCAGTCTTTAACACAGTTCTCACTTGAAACATATAAACTCTTCTTGTTGTTCTAGATATGCTGGGAATGATGCTATTGATGGTTGTTTTTTGTTGTAGTGTATGTTTTTTGTTTTCAATTCGGAGGATTGTTATATCAATGAAGTTTTTCGGCTAG
>OU896713.1:51144717-51186721 GCA_918026855.4 Phaedon cochleariae | reverse complement strand
CTTTTTGTGTACATCAAAGTAACCTATTTCTAACAAGATAGAAAAAAACAAAACAAACATTCTCATAAAAAAAAATAATATTTTCTTAATTGTCAATTTGAAAATACTCTACAAATATATGATTGAAATTAAATTCATATTATCATTTCATAGAAACGAGGAGAAAATTCCAAAAAATCTGGAATAATGAATGTACCTCCTCGATTAGCCTACAGACAGTATTTGATGAGAATATTTCCCAGACATTTTTTCTAACAACCGATTTTTCTTTATTGTAGTTGCTTCTTATGTGACCAACATTCATGTCGAACATTCATGGTTTAGAATCAATTTTTCATTGAAAGATCTGATAATATCTAATGAAAATAATGTACCCTCGAATATACCTATCATAATTATGTTCACTCATCAAATAGGTAGGTATACGTACAGTATACGTACCTACCTATTGTTCAGAGTGCAAAACCAACAGGCTGTTTCGAAATTCGATTGACAACGCTTGACAGGTGATAGCGCTATCATGTTTACTTTAACTAGGGTAAGAAGTGTTCACGCAGACAGCACATGTTTTTACAAGGTGCACTAAACGTTCTGAGAATATTCTCAGTACCATAATCAGAATATTCTGACAACATCCTCGTAATCTTCTCGACAACATCCTCAGGATGATCTAGGAATATTCTCAGGGATCGATGAATTGATATAGGAGGAACATATTTATGTTCATAATTGTATGTGATATGGTGATATTTATTACACACACTTTAAAAAAACATCACCCAAACTGTTATTACAGTTCGAAGATATATTTATACATACAGATACCATACACGGATTACGGATGCTTCACGAATAACACGATGTTTGAAAGCATATATACCCTATAACTACCTGGTATGGCAATTTCAGATGATAGGTAGAGAGTGCTGCTGCTTCTATAGATAGTTTTCGAGTTTGATAGAAAAATTTCATGACCAATTGCCCATAAGGTCAACATTATATGACTGTTCAAAATATCTATATCATTCAGAATAATATTGCAAGAACTCTGGTATGGTAATTTCAGATGATATAGGTACAGAGTGCTGCTGCTTTTGTAGATAGTTTCCGAGTTTGATAGAAAAATTTCATGACCAATTGCCCACCATGTCACCATTATACAGTGCTAGTCAAAAGTCCCCTCCCCCCCTCGTATCTTTTGAACGGGTATACTTATAATAATGAAATTAAGAGGGTGGAAATAAACGGATGTAGGCTTCTCAACTGGTCATAACAGGTGACGCAATAGTCATAAATGACGTCACAAGGCCATTATTATAAGTATACCCGTTCAAAAGATACGAGGGGGGGAGGGGACTTTTGACTAGCACTGTATGACTGTTCAAAATCTCTAATGCGGAGAACACATATGCAGCCAGCAAATGATATTTCTTCACAAAATGTATCAATTCCTGATAATATTCATGAAACTTTTGAGACTACATCATGATTTTGTATTTACAGAGACACGACAAACTCTACAGTCCAAAAAAACGTGCACGCCCATGAAAAAAAGCAGAGAAACATATATTATCTAGTACACTTTGAGTACGTTTATACGTAGCGACATCTACAGAAAAGAGAAGGCGCCACCTTTAAATCCGTATACAATGAACTAAATATAAACAACTTGAGTTAATTGTCCGTATAAGGTGGCTCAGGGTATTTGGCGGTTATTTTCAGAGATCAAAGGTTTTTGAAACATTGCACCTACCTACTTCAGTGTTCCCATCTTAGCGGTTTTGTCGCTAAATCTAGTGTTTTTGGGGTAGGTGAATGAGACATTTGACCTGATTTGCGACGTGTCGGAATTCTAACGTTTTCAACATAGTTACAGGGCGGATCCAGACGATGTTTGAGGGGGGGCCATAGAAAGTCACGGCTCAATAAGGTTAGCGCGGAAGAGAAATCATATGGTGACCTTCTGAGATAAATGCTTTTTCATTAAAAAAATTGAGGTTCATGTTCATTCTTTGAGAACTTTGAATGAGATTTTGAAGAAATCGCTTACGTCCCTGCTCACGCACTCAGTGTTGCCACCTGCGTTCAAAAAATAGTAAATTAAAAGCATGTTTACTGATTTTGTGTGTAGCAAATTTTATTGTAAATCAAAACAGATAAAAACTTTGGTGATATATTACATTTTCAACATGTGCTTTTTCAGTCTTGTCAACAAAATAATTTACTAATGGCTTCGATGTATTGACAGCATTCATATTTTTAACATTCGTTTGTCTTAGCGAATGCTTGATCAATTCACTCTTACCACAAGCCAGTTCCACACCACAAACTTTGCATCTTGAATAATAAATAATAATCAGTAATATTATATATTATTTCAAACTATATTAACTATAAGATGTTACCTGCACTTTTTCTTATTATGTTTATCTGGAGCAAGCCACATTTTGAAAAGAGGGTCCTGCAGCCAAGCTTCCTTAAATATTTTGGTAGTACCTACTCTTATATTTTTTTCGTTGGGGCTCCGAATGTTCAGAATCACATTCAGAGGATTCTTCCATTATGTCTTATGTAAATATCACGACAATCCAAAATAAATACACGCAAGAAGTGATGAACGCGATTAATGCGAATGAGACCAAGAGATTGTCTATGAATGAGACTGAGCGAATGCGAACATTCCGAATACAAAATCACGATCATGAAAATGACGTATGATTTCCATGTAAATCCCCCGTGCAGTGAATTTCATCAGCTTACAGTTTCCGTTCTGTTTCCGTTATATATAAGGTTTCTTTAATTATATGTTCCTGCACCTCTACCAGGTAGCGCACTTAATATACCTCCAGTTTTCATTTTTTATCGCTAGATGATGCTGAATCCATTTCAGAGTTTTATATCTACACATGCAGGAGAAAAAAATCCCTTGAAACTAACTAAATGTCCCTTTGTCCCTCGTGGACCTCAAAAGTCCCTCAAAAGGGGATAAAACCCCTCGAGGTGGCAACACTGCACGCACTCTACTACAACCCCTTTATTGAGCAATGTTATTGAGTGGACTAAAATTGACGAGGGGTGTCTATTCGCTATAAAACACAGTACGATAGAATTGATATGCTTATTATAAGTATTAGTGGCCAGGTAGCCGTGCGGACAGAGTGTCTATATTCTAATTCGCATTCGCTTGCCGGTCGTGGGTTCGATCCCCGTCGACTGCAGAAATTTTTCTGATGGCCCAAGAAAGTGTTTGGGATCACACGTTAAAAGGTAAGGCCCCCGTCATTCCTTGCTCGCACAAGACTTTCGAAGACTTTTGAGGGTTGCTCGTAAGGGGGCAACCGAATGACGGATAGAACAAATTTTAGAACAAATTTTAGAACAAAATATGGTGTAGCGGGTTGGAGGTGTTTTTCATTCCATCAAAGAAAGTGCGCATTGATAGATGCGGTTTTTTGTCGTGACGTCACCAATTCTTCTGATGAAATTTATGCTGGAACGATGGAAGAATGGATTATACAACACATTGATGGAAAAAAGGATTTCGTTGTGTGTCAGTCGTTATGTATCTTCAGAATTAGAAGATGAGGATGATACCATTTTATTGATTAAGACTTATTTCTCCATATTCTCAAATCTCTCAACAATCTCAAAATTCAAAAATTCCTCTATATTTTCAATTAACATCAACGAGAAACAATACGTAAAATGTGTCAATTGTCATGTCAGTCTTCTCCAAACCGCTGGATTCCCGCAAAGCTATTTGAAAGTGCGCATTTTATTACAACAGTTTGATGGATTTCCAACATTCCAGCGGAATTTTGCAAGACTACGATGGATTCTTCGATTCATGCGCATGACAAAATGTTGGAATGAAAAACACGCCCTTTACTAGTGAAAAAGCTCCGTCTAAGGGTAGAGTCCCTGTATGTATAATTCCCTGTATATATTTGTCAGTTTTGTTGTAATAAGAGTACGGACACTATGACAGATTATATTTGCGGAATGCTCGGGTGCTACTTTTATGAAATTTATGAATTTCAAGAAGGTGTATATCGGATGGGAACGTTGCCCCGTCTACGAGGACTTGAATATACCAAGATGCAGAACATGTTACGCCTATGACCATAAAGACACCAACTGTAGAAATAATTTAACGTGTCCCTACTGTGGAGGAAACCACAGCTCGAACAATTGCTCAAAAGAATATAAAAAATGCTGTAATTGTATTAGATCGATGCAAAAATTTAGCAATCTGAAACATGATGTTAATCACGAAGCGTTCAGTAAAGACTGTCCTACATTCAAATTTTACATACAAAGATTCAAAAATAACATTGACTATAGCAGCAAATAACTTGATTTTCAAAATTCATCCATGCAATGAAACATGTAAACGAATCATATATTTTCTTCTGGATAGTTTATGGATACTGCAGAATTAAATATTTTAAATGACTTAGAAAACGAAATAATTTTAGAGCAAGAAATGGAAACTCATAGCACTGATGAATTTTATAAAATATTCAATGAAATATGCACTAACAAATCCAGCTTGATTAAAATTCTTCACCTGAATATAAGAAGTGTTAGAAAACACTTTGATCAGCTACTGATTTTTTTGGAAACATGCAACTTAACTGATATTGACGTCATAATTCTTGGGGAAACCAGGTATGTTCATTCTTTAGATGACTTCACCATACCAGGATTCACTTCTATATTTAATGAGAGTAAGTTGAATCAATGCGATGGAGTTCTCATATACGTAAACAGTAGCATTACATATGAAGTCAAACACTCAATCCTACCGCTATCTAATGTAACTATCTCCAATGTCATATTTACTCTATATGATAAGTCCTTCAACCCAGGTAGCCAGACTGACGAATGTGACGTCTATAGAACCGCTATCTAAGGTCTTTTTTGGTCTCATACGTCTTTTGACCAAATTATGACGTCATGCGGACGTCATTAATGTGACGTCTTATGGACAGCCACTGTTTGACGTCGTATAGACGTCAATCTATGGTCTTCATATTTTTTTGGGTATTATTATCATTATCATTATCATGTATGTATAGGACAACGAAGTTATAAAATAAATTAATTAATTTATCCAAATAACTGTATAAATGTATGAGAAAAATGTATTTTATTCCATAGGCTTTCCTTGATTTTCAATGTTCAAATTTAGCGCCAAAGACAATTCTCACTTACCGACCAGATGGCCAATGGCGATCAAGTAATCACGCGAAGAAATTGTGTATGCGACTCGCGACCATCTCGCGACTGCCGTTAGTGGCGGTAATGCCGTTCAGCGGTCCGTTCTGTGGTTCAGCGTCAAGCTTGCATCGTGCATGGTGCGTTCCCGTCTCGGTTCCCGTTCATGTTCATTGTCCATCGTCCATGTTCGAATGGGTGTTGTTTGTGAACGGCGTCTGTGCCATTGGATTTGTTAAGAATGTTAAAATGTTGAGTGGTATTTCTATACAGTCTGTTTTTCACGTGAAAGTATTCAGGATGCATTGTGTAATACAATTTGATGACAGTGGAAGCAACAGTGTAGCTGTTGTTCACGAAACTTTGCTGACGCCGTTGAAAAAGGAAGTGTTTTGGCCGCCATTTAGGGGAGCCATCGACGCTGAAATTTTTCAACTATATGTAATACCTTTCATTACTATCTTGTTAATAAAATCTTCATTCGTAGCAAATTTATTTTATAGCACAAATGATTACCTTCCTCACCAGATTATAACCATTAACCTCAAAATTTTATAAAAAAAACAGACGTCTTATTGACGTCGGAAATTGGTCAGTAGTGTCAGTTTAAGGTCCAATTTGAAAACACATACTGACGTCTAAAAGACTTTCAAATATGACGTCATTTGGATGTGTCTTACTTACGTCATTTGGACGTCGCATTTGTTGAAATAAAGACGTCTTTTGGCCGAATGTGATGCCGTCAATTAGACGTCATATAGTCGTCATGTGCTACCTGGGAATATAATGCCTTGCTACAGATCACCATCTACAGCTGATAGTTTGTTTATTGAAGACGTTGAACTCTTTTTATCGGGATCTCCCAAAACAAACTTTGACATTCTAATTGGCGATTTCAACATTGATATTTTGGACAGCTCATCAATAGCAGCGAATAAATACATATCTATGCTTATGTCTCTTGGATTCACGTCACACATCAACACACATACAAGAGTTACTCCAGAAACTAAAAGCTGTTTGGACCATATATACGCGCGAACAAATCAAAACTTGGGAAATTATGAATTTTATCCTTTCGTCATTAATCATGATGTCACAGATCACTATCCCATATTATTAACTATTAACTGCAATAATCCCCACACGAATAATAGTGAGGAAAAACGTGCAACAAGAATTGACAACATTAAATTGAAGGAAGTGCTTAGTAATATTCAATGGACTGATGTTTATTCAAGCCAAGATCCAGAATCTGCATGGTATGCATTTTATAATGAGTTCAATAATGCACTCGAGCAGTCGAAAAACATTATTTACTTCAACAACAAAAAACACAGAAAGATAAAACCATGGATAACTAATGGTATAATTAACTCAATAAAACGTAGAGATAAAATGAAAAAAAATGCAACAAAACACAGACAAAACCCACAGCTACTTACTGAATATAAAATTTATAGAAACCAACTTAATATACTGATTGCACAGGCAAAAACGAATTACTACACTGAGCAAGTAACACAAAATAAAAATAACATAAAAAAGATTTTTGAACTAGTTAAGGAGGCGACAAATAATAATAACACCAAATCAACAAATTATATATCAGTGACTGATGAAAATAAAATCCCTTTTGCCAATGACAAAGATATGGCAAACTTTTGTAACTCTTACTACTCGAATGTAGGAATGAAAATGGCTGAGCAAATCGATGAGCCAATTATAAACATAAAGAATACATTTCCTCAAATAAAAGATTCTATGTTCCTTTCACCAATTGATAACAATGAAATGATTATGCATATAAAAGGTTTAAAGAATAACAGCTCACCAGGGTTTGACAATATAAGCAACAAATTACTGAAAGAGCATCATCCATACATAGTAGAGCCATTAGTACATATCTTCAATCTGATCTACTCCAAGGGTGTAGTTCCAGACCATTTTAAAAAATCCATTATAGTCCCAATTTTCAAATCGGGAAATAAAAATTGTATAAGCAACTTCAGGCCAATCAGTCTCATCAGTGGATTCGCAAAGATATTTGAGAGATCCTTGAAACAAAGATTGAGCCAATTTTTAAATAAAAATGACATTTTAAGTGACAAGCAATATGGCTTCCAAGGAGGCATCAGCACCAGTGATGCTATGTTTGATGTAATTGATCATATAAAAACTAGCCTAGAATTGAATAAAAAATGTATAGGAATATTTCTTGATCTAGCAAAAACATTTGACACGGTGCCCCATGGAAAACTTCTTGATGTGCTCGAACACTATGGAGTGCGGGGTACCGTGTTGAATGTTTTTAAAAGCTACTTAATGAACAGATCTCAACATGTAAGAATCAGGGATCAAATCAGTGATCGAGAAACCGTTCTTATGGGTGTTCCACAAGGCACAGTTCTTGGTCCCTTATTATTCATCACTTACATTAACTCCTTATTATGTTCTTCTATAGATGGCACGTTGATTTCATACGCTGATGATACTGCCATTTTATTTAAAGGTGATACATGGAACCAAGTGAAAGTAAAAGCAGAAAATGGAACATCAATAGTAAAAAGTTGGTTAGATCATCAAAAGCTATCATTAAATATTAAGAAAACAACTTATATTGCCTTCTCCTCAAATAATGCAAGTAGACCAAACTTCAGCTCACTAAATATTGAGAATACAAATTTGGAAATAATGGAATCAGATTCTACTAAATACCTTGGAATCACTATTGACAAGAATCTAAAATGGACGAAGCATGTTGCAATCTTAACAAACAGGTTGAGAAGATTTATTTACAAATTTTATGAATTGAGAAAATTCATGACAAGGCAACTACTGCTTACTGTATATAAAGCTTTAGTAGAGTCTATTCTGAGCTATGGAATTCTGGTGTGGGGAGGTCTCTACAGTAATGCACTCAGCCCATTAAATGTTATACAAAATTATATCCTAAAGATAATATTTCATAAAGACCGGCTATACCCGACAGCTCTACTCTATGACAGCAATGTACTCAATATCAGAATGCTATATTTCCTCAGTAACTGTCAATTCATGTTCAAAAACAAATGTTCGCAAAATTTTTTATCTCACGCATATAAGACACGTCAAGTTACAAAGAAATATTTATCTGTACCTTTCTGTCAGAAAGACTCTACTCAGAGGTTTGCAAAGAATATAGCCCCCCGAATTTATAATATGCTGCCAACTGAGATCAGAAATGTTGATAAATATAAAATGTTTTCTAAGATGTGTAGAGTTTACATAAACAATAATTATAATTTATTCAGAACTTGTCTGGATATCAAATAGGTAGGTAGTTGTATAGTAATTAGAAAAAAAAACTGTTCTTGTGTTTATTGAGATTAGTTTATATATTAGTTTTTGACTTGAAAATAACAGTTTTTCAGAAAAGAAAATATATCTTTGAAAGCTATTTGAATGAGTTAGGAAATAATGCACACACAGGTGTTACACCTAGGTGCATATGTTTAAATCTAGAATATACGTGTAGAAATATCTGTATCGAACATGTATGTATGATATATATTGTAATGAATTGGATTAAATAATATGACAAGCAGTGACGGAAGGCATAACCCCAAATTCTCAAAATGACTTTTGAACAAAGACATGGATATGCTTTTCCATGCACTTCGGATCTTCTATCCTCTACTGCCGCGGTGAAGGGTACATCCATATATCTTTCTCTGTCTTTATTTTCATAAAGAAGTGGCGTCTCATCTCACTGGCGAAAAGGGGTCATAGTTTGTAAATCAATTTGTTGAAAGTATTTCTCGATATACTTAACAAAGGGTATATGTACTTCAATTTATTTGATTTTAGGATGCACTAGTTTTTCAATAGATAGAGTCAGGATTTAGTAGCCAGTTCTGATGGGCAGAATGTAAATGAATGGGAAGAACAATTCAACCAATTAACAAACTTATATTTGTTCTCATAACATACTAAGACACTTCATAGGGCATGAACGATCAGAAAATTCGACAATTACAAGTATAATGATTATAATTCAAGAATAGTATATCCTATGACAAGAATACGAAATTTCAAATAATGGTTGAGTAAAGTGGGGTAATATGACAACATAAAATTTAAATGCTCACAATCTAATAACCATCGCGCCTAGCTGAAAGACGATGGCTGTACGTTAGAGCTTACACAATATATTTTTTCTACAAGCGTGCGTGATTCACCCCAGACAGCACTGGATATTCATAGAATATTCTCTAAATATGCTAAAAAGGAGGAGTATATTCCGAATATTCATCGATTATTCCGAGAATATATACATGCCTCAGGAACATCTAAAAGGAATATTCCAAAGTGAATAGTCGGACATGTTCAGGGAATATTCAGGTATGAATCTTCCAGGAATATTCCTAACTGAATATTCTCTGTTGTATATTCATGAAATATACCCAACTGAATATTCTGTGCGGTATATTCATGAAATATACCCAACTGAATATTCTGTGCGGTATATTCATGAAATATTCTCAACTGAATATTCTGTGGTGTATATTCATGAAATATTCCATGAATATTCCTATGTTTCTCAACACATAAATATAAATACCATTTTATTATTTCAGAGATGTAAGTATCGAACATCAATTTGATGTAAGGGGATTTTGAAACAAAAAGTGTTTATGATCCGATTTCGAAAAAATGATCTCACAAGAACTTAATATGTATAACATTATTCAATTCGATTACTGGCCTAGTGGTTAAGGCGTTGCTCTGATAGTCTTGAGGTCACGAGTTCGATCCCTACTTGGGTCACTTTTTTTTATTTCAGAATATGTTTATTGGAATATTTCAGGAACATTCAACATAGAATATTCTTTTGGGTATATTCTATGATTATCTGAGGAATTCCCATTCGCATATTTAGAGAATATTCCACAGATATTCCGGAATATTCCAGATTATTTCTAGAATATTCCAATATTCCAAAAGGAATATGATAGGGAGATTCATGGAATATCTGGTGCTGTCTGGGACCCTATACCCGCACGCAATTTAGTTTGGAAAGTGTCATTTTCCCGCAACAGTGCGGGAAAACAAAGATATGATAAAATCGCTAGTAATATAAGTGGTTGGTGATGGAATATAAAAGTTTAAGTTTGTTTGTTGCAGTATTAACTATGTATCTGTCTATGTATCCATGAAATTGCACTATTTATTGTAAAAATTGAGAAATATTGAGAAATAAAAATTGATTATTTTAAAAATCCCCCTATAGATTTGGATTGATCTGACGGGAAACGTCAATTTGTCAAGCCAATCAAACCTCAAATAAGTTTGAAATTGTCGAAGTGACAGACACAGCGTTACTGTCATTTTCGATTCAGTGGAAATGCCACAATGTGATCAAAAACTTCTAGCTATAGGGATTTGATACAGATGCGTCATCACCAACGAAGTCTTAAGAAAGGTATGAGAAGCTATACACGCGTTTTATTGAATGGTGCAACAATAAAGAAATGAAAAAACCGAATGAAGAATACGTATTTTTGGCTCATTTCATAGAAGTGTCTGGAACCTAGAGACCAAACTCCTAATGGGCCTGCTGGCTTCCGCAATGAACCAACATAATGCGTCAAACTGTAAGTTCACAATAGCTATTACTAATAATTAATAGATAGAGAATATATATCTCTTGTTAGTTATTGTTCCTATTTGCTTAAATAATTGATTGAACGATTCAATCAATTCCCTACGCTTGTAGAAAAAATATTGTTCCTAACTCATGCGGAAAGTGTCTTTCCCGCACTCGACTGCTTGCCCGAACTCCGCTTCGCGTCGTTCGTGTCAACAGCAGTCACGTGCGGGAAAGAATCACTTTCCGCACTTGTTAGGAAAATTACTATTTGTGTCCAGAGTCGCTCGTTGCCATTTTTCCACACAGCAAAAGATTACAAGTAAATAAAGACAACAATCTCTTTCACATGTAGGAAGATTTTGGATTTTTATTTTTAGATAATGAAAAAATTCATTCAATATACCAGGCTCGAAATTAATATTTGAAATTTTCATATTTAAAGTTCGTAGCGATGGTAATTGATATTGAAATTTGAGTAATGTTTCATAACCGGATGATCCACACATGAATTTTATGACTAAAGCTTTTTCGACACTCTCTGCATTCCATCTATTACCATTATATTTAGAATTATGAGAAATATGTTGCTCATAAATAGCAACTTTACTTAGAATACCTTTTAATTTGTAATCGATTTCATTGATTCGCGTTTCAAAATACTGGAATTGACTATAATTTTGGTTGAAATATATTAATTTGGGTCTAGAGTCGATTCAAAATATTCGTAACTAGTAGTCTTGTTTCAGAATCTCTTTGCTTCAAGCTATTTTTTAAATGTTCGTCCTTTTCTTTGATTTTTTTTCTGTATCTTTCATCATTAACTATTAATAAATTTTGAATTTCGGCATATCTTCCCTCCAAATTTTCGATAATTTCTTGTTTGTGATCCAAAATACATTTAATTTCATCTTGGTATTCTACTTGAATTTTTCCTCGTAAAAATTGTCCTGAATTCGATAAGGAATGTCTTCGATAATCCTTCTGATGATGGAATGAAGGCTCCGCATTTTCTTTCAATTTGATGGTATGTTCCACTATGAAATCTTCACATTTGAAGTGCACCTATAATGTTAAAATTGAAATTATAAATGATATTATTCCTTCGAATATGCATCATATTCAATCGAAAAATTCAAATATTGAGTACTTACTTCGCAAATCTTGCTACCTAAATTCAATTTCCATAGTGGCCGCTTATTCATATTTTCTTACCATTTCTGTAACTGTTGTTGGTTAGAATGGGGGAAATGGAATAAATGAAAGGACTCGCTTTCATTTTTGCAATTCTCTATCAGTGCCCGCCAAATTGTTCATGTCATTTCAAATTTTTCAGGGTTATGCCTTCTGTCACTGCTTGTCATAGTGTCCGTACTCTTATTACAGCAAAAGTGTCAAATACATACAGGGACTCTAGTCTAAGGTTGTCGATGAAATCTGACAGAAGCCAACTTGATATTGTGTTGATTAATATGGATTGGTAATTCTTACCAAAAACACCGCGAGATGGCGAAATATTCAAATTGTCAAATTCAGTCGAATAAAGTGAAGAGAAGACTGAAGACTGCAGATGAACAACACAATAACTAGTAAAGAATCGATACGAATTTTTAATTTGAATAGACGAATTTGACAATCATCGACATTGACGCGTCGCCCCTTCAGGCGATCTCTGAACTATGACCAATATTCAATCGACACATTCTGACGAAAAACAATTGAAAAGGAAATACACCATAGTTATAGCCACCACAGGAAAATAGGCTTACGCCATCTAGACGGAAGTTTCGGAAGCTGTCATGGCGGTCTGGTTTACATTTTTGTTCAAATCTAGCGCAGCGAATAGCTCTGAAGTGTTCAAGCTATTGCCGTCAGATGGTGCGACGTGCTATATTGTATCGCGAATTTGGAAAAAATACAACATTATTCGAACCACATTTATTTCAACAAAATGATAATATCAACAATTAAAAATATATTTATTTTGATGCCCCTTAAAATCTACACATTATAAACGAAGATATCACAAAGCCTTCAATTTCAGTTTTGTACACCACTCATTGATAATATAATGAAATGAAAAACAACAGTCGTTCTTGAATGCACAGAAGTATATCTATCTGAATTAATTGGACTTTCAATAAGATTGAAAACTTCATCTATTCCTTGAAATTTCAGATAAAGAACACATGTTTTCAAAATGAGAAGTTCATGTGAACATTATGCGAGGTGAGGGAGCTTATTCGTTGCCGATACTTACAACAGGGAGTCGAAGTTTGAGATTTTTTAAAGTTTTTTGTGTAGATAGTTATTTCCTCCTACAATTACCAAGATAGTGAATTGAAATTTGGTATAAGTACGTATCATACTTGATGAAGAACTCTACCTACAGGGTGACACATAATATGTGGATAGGTTGTACCCAATAATACGAAAATCAAATTAAATTTGTCCGCGTGCTGCCTCTGCTCTCAATGAAACATTAATAATTGAGATTCTCAGTTTTATGTATACCTTTTGCTCTTTTATATGGTTTTCGGAAACTATATATGTATTTAGAAATTGATGCCAAAGATATAATTCATAGCAGGGTGGCATTGAAATAAGTGCAAATATTTAAAACACTGAGATAGCTCGACGTGTACTACTATCGAATGACACTAAAAAAAACAAAGGGGATCAAAATGAAATTTGAGGTTAGTCCCCTTTTCCACCCAAAAAGTTCTACACTGTAGCAAATCTGACGTCACCTCTGTTCAAATTTCCATGTGGAGTTTCATTAAAATTGTTTCAAAGTGGCGTATTCTTGATTGTTTTCTTGTATTTTGTTCAATTTTTGGGATGAATGAGTCGTTAATTGGAAGAATTAGAAAAAATCTGATATCATGATGAATATTCCTTAGACTGTACCCTAACAACACGAGTACGTCCCAGGGACGTCCTTCATTTTCTACGAGGACGTCCCTGGGATATCCTGTGTCGGGACATGGTATATACTAGGGACGTCCTAGGGACATCCACTTTCCACAAAAAGAGGCATCCCAGGGATGTCCTTCTGGTACGTCCCTGGGATGTATCATGTACGAAGAAAGGATATCCCTAGGACGACCCAAGGATATCCCAGGGACATCCCTTCGACAGAAGAAAAAAAAATGTAGGTCGAGTACGGATTGAACCCGGGACCTTTGGCTTATCAGGCACGCATCTTACTCCATTGGCTATTGAGCCTCCTGAAGATTTATGTACTAAACAGATTTATAAACAGGACTCAACTACAGAAACCTGAATAACCCTAATAACACACTAATGTCCCATGAATATCCTTAGGACGTCCTGTCGGGACGCACAAATGTCCCACTTGAGGACCGACTAGGGACGTCCTTGAGGGATGGCCCTGGGACAACTATCGAATACCTAAATCCTACAGTATTCCTCATCAAGTACTACAGAGGACATCCTTAGGACATCCATAGGACAACCTATCAGCAACGCTGAGGGATATCAATTGGATGTCCATAGGATGTCCCAGGGATGTACGAATTATTCTTGAATTTGAATTTTTTTGGGTCCCTCTAGGACCAGATCTTGCATAATTGATTAGGACATCCAGTTGAGTTGATGGTCCTCAGAAGGTCCCCAAAACGTTTCCCAAGGATGTCCAATGGACTTACGTGAAGGACATTGACGAGGAGTACTTATAGCCTACGAACAATCATTCGTCGGCGAGGTGTAAGTTAACGTCCTTGCAGGGACAACATATTGAAAGTGCCGACTGGGACGTCCATAGAGGACGTTATTTCTAGGACATTGAAAGAGTACAGTTCATGTACCAATTGGGGCATCCGACGGATATCCCCAAGGGACATTCGAACGATGTCCCTAAGGGACATTTCGATTGTTATACGATCCTGGAAATATTAAGGGCGTCTGTGCAGAGATATTTGAAGGAATGTACCATCAGGGACATTTCATGGTTGTCTAGAAGGTACATTATATAAGATCTGAAGTCATGCCAGAATATGTACTACTCGGGACATCCGATGGATGTCCCTAAAGAAACGTTTGAAATCATATCCCATCAGGGACATGCCAAGGACGTCCTTGCATGGACATTCTACAATATGTACCACGTGAAACATCTAAGGGATGCTATTTCTAGGATATTTGAAATGATGTACCAGCTGGGACATTCCGTGGACGTCCTTGCTCGGACATTACATGAGATTTACGGGATATGGGACGTCCCAAGGACACTTATTTCTGGTTCGGGACATTCGGACGTGAATTGTACCAAATAGGGATGTCCCTAGGACGTTTTGTGTGCTATCAGGAAATACAACTTTGTTAGGATTTAGGTATAATTATTATATCATCCTTGGGTGTTTGAAAATGAGGGGCATTATGCATGTACGATTTCTGTTTGCGAAAAATGGTAATTTCTTAAGAAGTTCTGAAAATTTATTCTTTATTTTCATTACGATTATTTTCCGAAAGAAAAATAAACATTTTCAAAAAAATGCAACTTTATACTTTGATGAAATTGAATGACTCTAATGTGAATGAATATCAGATATTCCAGGCACACGAATAGGATAACCTAGGGATGTACCGGGCGGGATGTCTACCGGACAACCACTGCGCGACATCCCCTGGATGCCCCAATCATGTCCTTGTACCGCGGGACAAAAAAAGGGGCGTACATAGGACATCCCTGTGTTTTTTTTTTTTTTTTTTTTTTTTTTTTTTTTATCGCTTGGAGCGCACGAAAGGGAATCCCTATTGTTAGGGTATCATATTAATGTGCTGAATATGTGCATTTATTTCAGAAACACCTTGTATATACTTGTGATGACACTTTATTTTTTGAACACACTCTATTCCACATTAATTAATAATAGTCTAGAAGACCTCTGGAATAATCGGAAGCTCTCGATGTGTGGACTCAAAGGAAAAATTCGAAAAACACAAAAATATATAAATAAAATATCACACCACCTGTATACATCGGAACAGGGGCACCTACGGATATATGTTTACATGAGATTTTCATCTTGAAATAGTATTTTCTTCAAGCTGTTGGAGTCCTGCTACGAAAAAACTGACTTACTCTGTATATATGCCGTATTTTTTGAGAAGTAGGTACCTGAATGATACGAAGTTCATTAAATTAGACAAAAATTAAAAAAAAATGGATCCAAATCGAAAATATCACGAACGGTTCTAATAATATACCGGGTGGCTACGGAAGTATTGCCTACGGAATATCTCAGTTATTGTATGAAGTAGGTTTGTGAGCTAGGATTTGAGCATGAAAATGACTTTTTATTATATCATTAGAAAGGAATCGTTATGCTGAATAGTACAGGCAAGAAAAAGTTGTATGTTCCTATTCAAGTTATGGACCTACAGAGTATTGTTTTTTTCCCAATTTTTCCAATATTTTTTTTGGCGGCTTTTTATAACGCCGACGAATGAAAATAAAATATCACAGTAGTAGCAACTGTTATCAACTGACGTATGGTTTCCATAGCCAACTTTTCAATTTTTGGCTTTCATTTTGCTTCCACGGCCTACTCGGTGAATTTCAATAATAATTTTTTTCTGATTTAGTTTCGGGTTAGATATTAACTTGTGATATGTCATTAGAAAGGAAATTGAATGCTGAATAAAGCGAAAAGAAAAAAAAATAGGGTTTCCATTCAAAATAAGAAAATTGATGTTACTTCCGGTCAGACCGGAAGTTAACTTCGACATGTCTATATGCTCAAATTTTAGCTCTTATGTCATTATATCGACGCTTCAAATTTCACAAACCTTCTTCATACAATAACTGAGATATTCCGTAGGCAATACTTCCGTAGCCACCCGGTATACAGGGAAAGCCGATATCGCCTGGTTCCATTTCTTTGCACTGGCCCTTCTATTTTTGGGAATACATATACGGAGAGATGTGTTCTTTGTATTTGCTTCGATTTACTCTGCTTATATTTTCAATACGATTTTTCGTTCCAAATTTATAATAGTGATACGACATGAAAAAATACCGTTAGGGTCAGGGCACGTTAGTTTTTGACTTCTCTTCATAACATATATAGCGAAAAAGGGTCGAATTTTACTAGAAAAGGCTCATTTTATTCGCTGTACACATTGTGACATTTTGTTTACCTATATATTCCGAATTCAACTGACAGAAGCGCGCGATCACAATATACAGGGTGTAACTGAATAAGTGTAAAACATTTGAGGGGCTGATTCCTCATCGAAAAAAAGATGGGATCTTTCATATAAAGCAACTTCATTGGAGCATCCCATGTTAAGATACAGCCCCTTGAAGGGGGTACATAAAATTTGTTCAAAAATTTTTTTCACAAGCACTAAAAAAGTTAGTTTTGAAATTAACCTGACATTTTCTACTACGAAAAAGACACTTAGCCAGTAATTTATTTGGTTCACCCCATGGTTGTTAGGGGTGGAAAACGCAACACCTAAATTTTGTTTCCAATGTAACTTTTTGTCTTATTAATTGTTTACCATTTGAAAATTTATTTCCGATAGCCTGTTTCATTCTAAACGAAAAATATCCCTTGAATTTTTTGCCCAAAATAAACCAGTTGGCAGCAAAAAAATATGTTGAGATCAACTACAGAGATACATCGTCATAAATGCGAACTGGATTTATTGTCATTTTGTAGTTACTACCTGCGTTAAATAATTAAAGGGATTAAACCATGGGGTAAACCAAATAAATTACTGACTAAATGTCTTTTTGGTAGCAGAAAATGTCAGGTCAATTTGAATTCTGTAACTTTTTTAGTGCTTGTGAAAAAAATCGTTAAACAATTTTTATGTACCCCCTTCAAGGGGCTGTATCTTGACATGGGATGCTCCAACTAAGTTTCTTTATATGGAAGATTTTATCTTTTTTTCGATGAGGAATCACCCCCTTAAATGTTTTACACTTATTTAGTTACACCCTGTATAGTCTCCTTTTTGTAGTTCCAGCGACTTTGTTGACATTCTGCTGTTACCATCTGCTACCTTTACCGGCAATTACTTTGGCATTCAGCCAAGGCAGTCAATCTACTTAGCTGCCATGTGAAACATATGATTTTTTCTTGAACTGTTATAAAACCAATTTTGTGTGATTTTTTTATAGAAAACTCCATTATTTTGTGTTCACCCTATGTCAGTGTCAAATACTTGGAACTTTTACTGCCTAGGCAGAGAAAGTACACCGTTGCTGCCTGTTTAGTGTCATAGAATTCTCAAAATTTTGAGATTCTCGGAAATAATTTTCTATTCAAAACATTGACAGTTGAATTCGGAATATATAGCCAAGGTATCCATCAGTATCGAGTCGACCGCAATGAACTCGATGTCGGCCGTTACAAATCGACAGTTGTCTGTTGTTTCTTGTTCCATGACCTGCTGCGATTCGACCACCTGCTGCTATGCGAGCTGCCCAGGGCGTCGCCATTGTTGTTGGCGTTTGGCGCGGCTGAATGGGTGCTACGAAACCGATGGTCCAGTTCTCTGGGACTCGTTATCCGCATCCGGATCGTTCCATTTCCACCTGGAAATATTACAAATACAATCTTACTAAACTGGGCGTCAATTGAAACGTTAATAGTGAAATTTGGCATCAAGTTTGGCTTCTCGTAATTTCTAAAATATTGAACGAATTTTGAATTGCCGCCCAGATTCTGAATGCCTTTTTCATCGTCTTCCGAACCGTTCCTTACAACTTCTTCTAAATTAATCAGGATTCATGATACAGGTTGAAACAAAGTTACGTGCATTTTGAAAAAAATTTCTCCGCCCCCCCATTATGTCGGGAGACCACGATGCTCATATTTTATTCAGGAATTTCATAAACAGCAACCATACCTCGGGACATTCTCGAGTTTTTGCCAAAAACTACTGTGGTTTCCGAGAAAAAAAAATTTTAGCATTTTTTTTAAATGGACTAATTAATTACCTGTATCCTCAAAATGATGAATCAGTCTCTTTATTGTCATGACTGACTCACTGAAAATGGTACTTAAATGAGTTTGGGTATATCCTAATCGTCGTAACCTGACATAATAATTATCTGTACTGAATTATAGTTTATATCACTATATATAGTGATCTTACCTAATGATATTTTCCATTTCGACCCGATTTGAACGAGAGGCATCTTTAAATTTTTTAGAACCCGAATTACACTGACGGTTTCATGAAAATTGGCAATTGATATAACCTCTATGCATACCTAGATTGTTTCAACAATACGTTTTTATAGAAACAAGGTATCGTTTTTTGTATTTGTTGATGAGATGTGTTGATTTACTGCTCACTAAGGTAGAAAACTTTTATCATAGACTGCGAAGTAATAAATTATTGATTGTTTTTGAGTAACCTGGTATACATATCTGTTCCAACGATTTCCTGAAATGGATAAAAGCATCCATTTATGGAACTTCTCTAAGATTAGTCCATTTAAAAAAATGCATTTTTTTTTTCGGAAACCACAGTAGTTTTTGGCAGAAACTCGAAAACGTTCCGAGGTATGTTTGCTATTTATGAAATGCCCGAATAAAATATGAGCATCGTGGTCTTCTGACAAAATGGGAGGGGCGGAGAATTTTTTTTTCAAAATGCACGAAACTTTGTTTCACCCTGTATCACGAGTCCTGATCAATTTAGAAGAAGCTGTACGGAACGGTACGAAAGACGATGAAAAAGGCATTCAGAATCTGGGCGGCAATTAAAAATTCGTTCAATATTTTACAAATTACGAGAAGTCAAACTTGATGCCAAATTTCACTATTAACGTTTCAATTGACACCCAGTTCATTTTGCGTCTAAAATGAAGTCATTATACAGGGTGAGTCATAACTACTATTGGGAGATAGAATAAGGGCGGATTATCTGGACCAAAATATGGCGATAGAACCAAATATGCCTTGATAAAATATTGCTGTGGAAGAAGATACAGGGCGTTGGAATTGATTTTTTTTTCGTTTTTTGCTAATAATTTCACTGTATATTCATCAATTGTTATTGTAATCGGCACAGGTGCATAATTTTATACAGGGAATAATATTTTATGCATCATTTCACATCGAGTTACGGGGGCGCCACGTGAATGATTCTTGATTATGAAATCGACTGGTAACTTTTTAGTGATTTAGATTGAATAATATGAAATAAACATCTTTTTCACGTAATATTACTACTCTTGTTTGAACATGATATATTCATCCGTCTTCGAGAAAAAGGCAATTGAACAATCCATAGAGTAGGAAGGGGATTTCAAATCTTATTTCATTTATGAAGAGTCAGATAATTGTTGCTAGTAAATGATATTGCTCGTCAGTGATTCAATTCTGGTGCGAGTTTATAGTTCATACTTTTTCCATTGAAATGCCTCGTCACAATCATTTTACAAATAGAGAAATGCGGGATATGATTTGTGTATACGCACAAGACCATTTTTGCGGTCGCTCTGCTGCCAGAAGGTATGCATTGTTTATTTCCAGGCAGAAGGCAACCAAATCACTTTCTCAAATCTATTTCATCGTTTGGGTGAAACCAGATCATTTCACAGTAAAAATCAAGGTGGCCGACCGAAACGAATCACACCTAATCAAGACGATGAAATTTTGGTTCGAATAGATGAATATGCTAGAGTAACTTCAAGTCATTTGTCAGCAGCAGCAGGAGTTGATCAGTCGTATTAGAATTCTAAAAAGAGAAAAGTTCCACCCTTATCACTACAAATTTGAATGAGGATTCTTTTTTTTTTGCAAAATATTATCAGTGATATTTTGGATAGTCTGTCACTAGCTGTAAGAAGGAAAATGTGGTTTATGCAGGATGGAGCTCCACCTCATTTTCCATTAGTTGTTAGAAATCATCTGAGTGACATATTTCCTCAACGATGGATTGGCAGAGGAAGTGATTTTGAATGGCCACCAAGAAGTCCTGACTATAACCCGCTTGATTTTTATGTTTGGGGACATATGAAGTCCTTAGTTTATGCCGATGAAATCAACTCAAGAGACGAACTCTGGAGAAGAATACAAAATATGGCTAACTTTATAAAGGGAGAATAATATTCGTTTTGGAGTCCGGAAGTCCTTTATTAAAAGATTCAGAAAAGGAATAGCAGTCGGAGGAGGCTATACGTTACAAGTTTTTTTATTGTTCATTACTCTGATCCGAGCTCTGATCTGTTCAATTGCGTTTTTCTCGAGAACGGATGAATATATCATGTTCAAACTGAAGTACCAATATTACGTGGAAATGATGTTTATGTCATATTTTACAATCAACATCGCAAAAAAGTGTCGTCAAAAAAGTTACCAATCGTTTTCATCATCAGGAATCATTCACGTGGCGCCCCCTGTAACTCAATGTAGAATCATGCACGGAGAAAAAAATCACTAACCCTAAGTGAATATTTAATAGTGGCAAGTAAAAACTTGTATACTATATGGGACAAGGAAACAAGTTAATAACCACAAGAATATTTGTGTTCCTGAAAATGTACACCTACCACTATTGACCTGTTTCATTGAATTTCAGAGTGATAACGGTTAGTGAACACATCACTTGTCATCAGTGACCTATTCAATTGTCATTAGTAACTCATTCACTTTTCATTAGTGACTTGTTCACTAGTCATTAGTGACTTGTTCACTAGTCATTAGTGACTTGTTCACTAGTCATTAGTGGCCTAATACCATGTCATTAGTGACTTATCTACTAGTCATCAGTGACTCATTTACTTGCCAATAGTGACTTATTCACTTGTCATTAGCTAGTATGAAAAAATACCTCCATTGTTCTCTGAAAAATGATAAAACCTTGGTAATAAGACCAAAACACATGCATTCAAAACATTTTATTATAAAGGTATGATGAATCCAGAAAATACAAAAAAGGTAAGGCTGACGACAAATATTGAGATACTAGATACCGCGTATATCAGCATCATGCACCGAGAAAAACGGTACTCTCACTCACTGCACTGCACTCTGATTCACTATCTTTTTCCTTCCAGCATTGAAGATGAATCAACTTTCATACTTTTTAAACGTCACTTCCTTCCACTTCGAGTATCATAGGGAGTGGAAAAAAATCCTGTACATATGTAGAAACAATTATGTACTGTTCTAGAAGAGTTTTGTATTTCATTATCTCCTTCAAGAGAACAGATCAAGAACTCAACACCCCACAGCTCAGAGCACGGCAACAGAGCACGGCACACAAACAGAGAATTCTCATACGAATATGATATAGTATAGTTGTTCGAAAGGGCACTTGCATGACTTGGAATTTCAATGTTACTAGCGGAAACGCAAGTATACTAACTTCACGAATGCTAAGATCGAAATGACGCCGTGGACTCGTGGACACTGGACAGTGATCGTGTTGGGCGTGGGTACTCGAATAATTCGAATGATGGCGGAGAGTGCGGACGCGTGTATAGATCTCTGCAGCTATTGTAAGAAAACTGCATAAAAAAAAAATTTAAAATGTACAGAATGTGATAAAGTCTACCACAAAAGTTGTGCTGCACGTGTAGTTTGCTGTGAAAAAGCATTAGGTGAAGAAGAAACCATAACAAATACTCCCGTATATGGAAATCTGAAGGTCTCTTGTGATAAGAACACCACGACCATCGATGCCAGCATAGAAATAAAGATGGAAACATTGAAAATGGAAAATGAATACCTCAAAAGGCTCCTAGAAGGTACAGATATTAGATATAAATTATTAGAAGACAATATCAAATTGCTACAAGAGAATAAATTACTCCTTGAAGAAAAAGTTGAACAGCTTAAAAAAGAGCTGAATATAAAAAACGATACAGACATGGAGATTGATACGATGAGAAATAAAAACACTCATGTCTACAACCAAAAGGAATCCCGAACAGAAAATATAAATGAATACTTCAACAGTGAACAAATACCTAGTGGGAAGAAAGAAATGAACCCAATCTCGGAAGGTCAACCTAATACACAGGGTGATTCAAGAGGCAGCACGACGGTACCGCAATTAACCAAAATACAGAGAGAATCTGAAATTATCAGGAAACAGATCTCTGCAAATACTCTAGAAATCCAAACCAAGCAAAAACTAGATGATATCATTGACCTAGGAAATACTGACATGGATGAAGATGAAGGTTTCACAAAAATAACCAGACGTAGAAGGAGAGTCATGGAAGGTAGTGGAAATGGAGATAATCATTTCTATGGAAGAGATAATGGCGAGAAGAAAATCTGGCTGTTCCTAACCAATATTCCAGACACAATTAATGAAGTAAACATAGAACAATTTATTAAAACTCGAACTGACTCCACCAGCATAATTGTGAAAAAGTTACAAACCCGAATGTCCCGGAAAGATAACCAATCTTTTATGATCGGAGTAGAACCTCACCTAAAAGAGAAAGTTTATGAAAACAGCTTTTGGCCAAAAAAGGTGAAATACAGTCGCTTCAATTTCAAGCTTGGTCAACATTTTCTCGACAATTCATCTCCAACCCACCAGTTAAATGAAGACCAGGAAGGACCAAACACTTTTTTAGGCCATACGAGGAGAGAAACAAAATGATTACCAAAATGAAAGGAAAGAATGGAAGCAATGGAAATACCAACTCAACTTCACTAACTAGTAATACATGTGAATCAACTGAAAATATTATACTCATGCATGCAAATATTCAGGGAATATCAAACAAAGCTAGTGATCTTGAAATAATACTTGATCAAAATGATGTTCATATTTGCTGTTTCTCAGAGCACTGGCTGAAATCACAGGAAATTGGTATATTTGAATTGCCAGGTTTTATACTAATTAGCAGTTTTTGTCGCAGATAGTATCAGCGAGGTGGCACCTGTATATACATTAAAGAAAAGTATCATTCAGTTGCGAAGTCCATAGATTTTAACAAAAGTAGGGAGAAAGAATTTGAATGTTCAATAACATTTATAAATTTGAACAAGTCCACCAAACTATATATTGTAAACGTTTATAGAACCCCTGATAGTGATGTAAAAATGTTCCTTGAAAAAATGTATGAAATGATGTGTGATATATATTCAAATGACAATTACTACATAGTGAGTGGAGATATGAATATTAATATATCCATGGACACCACGAGTAAAAGAGAGTTGATAAACGTATTCGAAGAATTTGGAATGAAGAATTATATTACAGAAGCTACACGAATCACATGTAAAAGCTCTACTTGTATTGATTTGATATTTTCTAACCTCCATTGTCAGAATACATATGTTCAAAGTAATCACATATCAGATCATACATTTCAATTGTGTAAATTCAATCTTTCTATAGATAATTTACCAAAAAACGGAAATCATATGGTGAGGGATATGTCAGATTCTAATTTAGTAACCTTTAGAAACCTGATCAGTAAGGAACAGTGGCGAGGAGTATTCAGCTCGTCTGACATAAATGTAAATATTATGTTCGAGGAATTTTATAGTACCCTCCTGTATAACTTTGATATGGCATTTAACTTCAAAAGAATAAGAGAACGTAAAACAAACAAAAAATGGTATAACAATGAAGTCAAGGAATTACATAAAATGGTTTGTGAAATGGGAAGTATTGCAAAAACAACAACCAATCACATCATTAAAGAACGATACATACAGTTGAAAAATATTTATGAATGGAAAGTGAAACAAGCAAGGTATACATTTAATAACGCCAGACTAGAAAATTCTTCGAACATAACAAAAGAAAGCTGGAAAATAATCAATGAAAAAAGAGGAATGACTAACAAACACACTATAAATCAGTTAGTTGTTAATAGCGAGACAATAACTGACAAGAATAAGTTATGCAATATTCTGAGTGACTTTTTCGTCAACTCAACGAATATCAAACCAGACCATAGCAGATTAACAATGTCACCCATAAAGAAGCACACACTATTTATTACTCCAATAACGCCGTATGAGATCGAAGATATAATAAATAAAACCACTAAGAAACCATCAGCTGGTATTGATGGAATCAACGGAAAAGTTATTCGCTCTGTAAAAGAATTTATAAGTATACCATTAGCCCACATAATCAATAAGTCCTTTTCATCTGGCGATTACATTGATAACTTGAAGATTTCTAAATCAATTCCCGTTTATAAACACAAAGGGTCAAGAGACGACATGAATAACTATAGAAACATCTGCTTACAAAGTCAAATTACAAAAATTATAGATATGGCATTCAACATCAGACTCACAAACTTTATTGAATCACAAAATCTTCTAGGCTCCCATCAACATGGCTTTCGGCGAAAGAAATCAACGAACACTGCTATTGCAGAGCTGTGCTCGCATGTTTATGATTCCTTGAACTCTAAAAGATTTTCTGTCACACTATTTTTTGATCTAAGTAAAGCATTCGATACAGTAGATCACTATCTACTTTTTCAAAAGTTGTACCATATTGGTGTTCGAGGAACACCATTAAATTGGATCATTTCGTATCTTAAAGATCGCAAACAAATAGTAATGCTGGAAGATACAAAATCAGAAGAAAAAACTGTCAACGTAGGGGTTCCCCAGGGATCAATACTGGGTCCAATACTGTTCATCATTTTTGCCAATGACATTAATTTAACATGCACACAAGCACACAATATAATGTATGCGGATGACACAACCATGATGATCTCTGAAAACAGTTTTGAAACTACATTGCGTAATGCCAATATCGTTGCAAATCAATTTTATAAGTGGTGCAATAGTAATGGTTTGTGTGTGAATATAAAAAAAACCAATTTCATTTCTTTCATTCCAAGAAACATCAATAATGATTTCTGCTCTTTAATAAGGATCAATGGCAAAAGCATTGAACAGGTTACGGTAGTGATTCACACGAGACCAACGAGACGAGACTTTCATAAAGTCTCGTCTCGTCTCGCCGATGAAATATGAAGTCTTGTCTCGAGTCTCGTCTCGCAGCCTCCAGTCTCGTCTTGTCTCGCGTCTCGTACGAGAGTCTCGCAAATGTATCGCAATTTCGTCATGCATAATCTTGTTCCAATCTAGTACGGGATATTCACCTTTACCTTCTTTCTAGGTATAATGTAGAAGTAGCAAGACAAATTTACAACAAAAATAACATCATTTATTGAAAAGTAAGTACCTAATAGAATAGGTACATACTTACATCATACATCTAAACAAGAAAAAAAAACATTTGTTTTTCAACATCATGCAGATTGATGTTTTCTTATAGTTAACGCAGCACGTGAGAAGAATCTTTCCGCCAGGACTGAAGTAGCCGGTATGCTTACTCAAACTTAGAATGGGAAATTTAGAAGCATGAATTTTCCATTGAAATATATCTGTGTTTCTATTACACCGAGGCACAGAATAATATTTTTGAAGCTCCTGCATCCATACTCCCGTCAAAACAAAGTTATAATTTATCTTAGACTATTTACCACAGAATGACTTATTAATAGATTTTCAGGTAGTCATTCAATTTGCGATCTGTCGTTATTGCAGAATTGCCTTTATTTTCCGCCGCAATAAGAGATCATGGATTGTGTTTTCAAAGTATTTATGAATGAAATGTTTTGTCTATATCTGTGCTAAATAGTCTGAATTATTTCTAAATATGTTGTATTATGAATGAAATTCTCAAGTTTGCAGTCGGCACGCAGAAATATTTAACTGCGAGACTCTTGCACGAGACTCGAGAAGTCTTGCACGAGACTCGAGACGAGACTAATAAAAGTCTCGTCTCGTTTTGTCCGAGTCTCGTCTCGAGTCTTGTCTCGAAAACGAGACGAGACCATGCGAGACTCTCGAAAACGAGACTCTCGCGTGCACCACTAGGTTACGGCAACCAAATTCTTAGGGGTCACTCTTGATCACAAAATGAGCTGGGAGAACCATATCAACATATTGAATAATAAAATGAGTAGAAACTGTTTTGTAATACGGCAACTAAAAAACACAGTATATCTTGATATATTACTGTTGGTCTACTATGGTCTGGCGCAGTCGAATATATCCTATGGTTTGATTTTTTGGGGGAACTCAAGTCACATTGACAAAATATTTATGATGCAAAAAAAAATCATCAGGTGTATCAAAGGTGTCAATCAGAGAACATCAAGCAAACAAATTTTTATTGATTTATCTATTTTAACAGTACCATCATTGTATATATTTCTCACAATTTTAAATGTTAAAAACCAACTGGGAACATTTGTTCGAAACAGTTCTCAGCATAATTACAATACTCGAGGAGCAAACAACTTGTATCAACCATTCTCAAGACTTACCATTGGTCAAAATTCTCATTTGTATAAAGGTATTTCACTTTATAACCATTTTGAAAAGAAGTTCGGTAATGAACAACATTTTAATGATTTCAAATACTTCAAATCTCTCTTGCACAGGTTTTTGGTAAGACATGCATTTTATTCTGTAGAAGAATTTTTTCAGTGTTGAACGTTTTTATCTATTATACATGGATTTTAATTCGGTGTTCAATGTAATCTAAATGTAACAATAACAGTTTTCTTTTTTTTTAGTCTTTATTATAGTTATACAGGGTGTCCTTAAAAGGTCTTTACAAAAAGCTACCACATATTCTTCAGACCAAAACAATTCGATACAAGCAAACTTACCTCAGTAAAAAGTTGCTTAGTTTGGGCGCTAGACGGCTCTGAAGTTGAAATTTTCAAATCGATTTTGCTTCATAACTTTGGAACGGCTCATGAGATTTTTTTCAAATTTGATACGTTGGCATAGACTCATCGGGCAATGAAACTCATATCATAATCATAATGAATATCATTCCATGGGCGTAGAACTTGATTTTTTCAGGAAATAAACATCTAAAACTTCTACGCCAATGAAAAAAAATCAGTTTCAGTATGACATCTAGATAGCCCAAATCATTCACTACAAAAAAGGTACTCTTGATAAAATTCGATTACTCTGATGGTTTCGACAATATTTAAGTTTTAGTGATTTCGCGCATATTTAAATAATAAAACGATTGATAGATATTGCATGAAAGTTTTCCAAAATGTTCACTATTTTCGCGTGAACGAAGATTTATACGACGCAAAAAGTTGAAATCCTAATCATAATGAATATCATTCCATGGGCGTAGAACTTGCTTTTTTCAGTAAATAAACATCTAAAACTCCTACGCCAATGGAAAAAGTTAGTTTCAATATGAAATCTAGATTGTTCAACTCATTCACTACAAAAAAGGTACTCTTGACAAATGGTCGAATGGTTTCGACAAAATTTTAATTTCAGTGATTAAGAGCATAATCAATAATAAAACGATTAACAGATATTTCATAAAAATTGTTCAAAATGTTCACCATTTTCACGTATACAAAGATTTATACAACGCAAAAAGTTGAGATGTACTTTTTGCATGGGTTATTTCTATTGAAAATAAGTAGCACTGTTTTTTTTTCTGAAGACTATTATTATCTGCTCGAAAACAGTGATATTCACATTCTTGGTTTCCATAGTTTCATCTGTGTTGATTTGTCGAGTTTTATTGACGTTGATTGTTGATATCGGACTTTTCTGATTTATCATGGCCGTACAATACACCAATGAAGAATACACCGATATGTTATTGGTATTCGGATATTGTCAAGGAAATGGTCGAGAGAGTGTGAGGGTGTATTCGGCAAGGTTTCCAAATCGTCGCGTACCAAGCCACCCAACCTTTGCTGCAGTTGAGAGACGTCTTCGGGAGACCGGTCATTTTACTCCTAGAACTGGTGATTATGGAAGACAGCGTTATGTAAGGATTCCCGAAGTCGAAGTAGAAATTTTAGACCGTATTGAAGAAAATCCAGAATTGAGTACTAGACGGATAAGTAATGAACTAGAAGTTTCTAGGAATGCCGTTCATGAAGTACTAAGAGAACAATTATTATACCCATACCACAAGACGCCAGTTCAAGATTTATTAATCCATGATTCACAAAGTCGTCTGATGTTTTGTAGGTTCATTAATTTGCAAAGAGAAATGAATCTGAACTTTGGAAAGAATATTTTGTTCACTGATGAAGCCTGTTTCACGAGAAGAGGAATAACTAATTTTCATAATGAACACGTTTATGCAATTGAAAATCCTCATTCCATTAAAATAAACCATTTTCAACACGAATTCAAAATCAACGTTTGGGCTGGAATAATAGGAAATTTTATAATTGGTCCTGTCATACTTCCACAAAGATTAACAGGAGACATGTATTTACAACATCTACGAAATACGTTGCCAAATTTGTTGGAAGATTTACCACTCCAACATCGGGTAGATATGTGGTTTATGCACGATGGAGCTCCACCACATTTTTCGGTGGATGTTAGGAATTTTTTAAACCAACAGTACCCAGACAGATGGATAGGTAGAGGTAATGATGCACCCGTGAATTGGCCACCACGTTCTTCAGACTTAACACCGATGGATTATTTTGTATGGGGTTATCTCAAGTCTACGGTTTACAAGACCCCTGTGAATACTGTAGAACAATTATGGCAACGTATCCAACAGGCGACGAATAATCTTACAGGCGATGAAGAAGTTATGCAAAGAGTACATTTCAACTTTTTGCGTCGTATAAATCTTTGTATACGTGAAAATGGTGAACATTTTGAACAATTTTTATGAAATATCTGTTAATCGTTTTATTATTAATTATGCTCTAAATCACTAAAATTAAAATTTTGTCGAAACCATGAGAGGAATCGACTTTTGTCAAGAGTACCTTTTTTGTAGTGAATGAGTTGAATAATTTAGATTTCACATTGAAACTAATTTTTTTCCATTGGCGTAGGAGTTTTAGATGTTTATTTCCTGAAAAAATCAAGTTCTACGCCCATGGAATGATATTCATTATGATTATGATATGAGTTTCATTGCCCGATGAGTCTATGCCAACGTACCAAATTTGAAAAAAATCTCATGAGCCGTTCAAAAGTTATGAAGCAAAATCGATTTGAAAATTTCAACTTCAGAGCCGTCTAGCGCCCAAACTAAGCAACTTTTTACTGAGGTAAGTTTGCTTGTATCGAATTGTTTTGGTCTGAAGAATATGTGGTAGCTTTTTGTAAAGACCTTTTAAGGACACCCTGTAGAACCATTTCTCATGACTAGTCTAATAAAGTAGGTACCTGTATGAACATATATTTGTTTAACATGTGTTGTACCACTTTTAAAGATTCTTAAATATATTTCTATTCTATTCTATTCTATTCTATTCTATTCTATTCTATCGGAGATGTCCGAACGAAAAAGAGATCTATAACTACAGGTGAGCTGTCACCTGCAACAATCGACTTGATAGATTGTCCTTATTGATGAGTTCGCTCAGAGCAAGTGATCTTATGTCAGAAAAATAATTTAATAATAGTGAGTATTCGTTAACCTAGCACTAGTTTAGTGTTCACTTAGAATTAGCGAACTCTAAGTACATATCGACTTGGTTGATACCAACAAGTGTTCTGATCACTTACAGCAGAAACTTCGTTCCAGAAATATAGTTTTGCCTACTGCAAGTACCATATTTTTCTACCGTTGGTGAAAATGTTCTTGTCACAATCGACTTTTTTTCAAGAAAACAATTTACTTGGCCGAGTTTTCTCAGTGTGCATAAACTATTATCCCCTGTTTACAATTATGCGCCTGTGCCGATTTTGATGATAATTGAAGAATATACAGTGAAATTATTAGCAAAAAACGAAGAGAAAAATTCAACTTTAACGCCCTGTATCTAATTCCACAGCAATATTTTATCCAGACGCATTTGGTCCTATCGCCATATTTTAATCCAAACTATCTACCCTTAGCCTCTTAGCCTATGTCCCAATAGTTATCACTCAATTTCTTGTTTCGAAGTTGGTAATGGTAGCGGCAACGTCAAACTGTCAGATACACTAGCGTCTAGAGACAGAATACCTATCAAGTTTGCTGCTAAGTTTTGTTGTGCTGCTGTTGAGACAGAATTATGCTCATTAGTCTGATTATTCAAGCTATTGTTTGTGGAATGCGACTGTGAGGTAGATACATCAAAATGTGTTGTAGAAGTAGAGAAGGAAACATTTGAGCTACCTACCTCAATTATTCTCTTCACAGAAGCTTATGATTATGTAACCTTCAGCAAATGTAGTGATGCCACACTGAAAGAGGATCGGCGATATTTCACTTTTTTATAGATTTCTATCAAAAGGCTGCTTACACATAAACAGCTTTTCATGATCTTCGAAGGATAGATGCGGCCTTTGTAGAATAGTGATTCCACATATGGGGTTCATCACCCGAACATACGCATCCAAAGACAAGCCAGTGATGCCACACTGAAAGAGGATCAGCGATCTGTCTTTTTTTAATAGATTTCTATTTCGAGCAAGAAGCTGCTTACACATAAACAACTTTCCATGATCTTCAAAGGACAGATGCGGCCTTTGTAGAATACTTTCCACATATGGGGTTCATTCCTCGAACATACGCTGATGTTCTTAGATTCCAACAAAAGTATGATTCCATCCAAAGACAAACCAGTGATGCCACACTGAAAGAGGATCAGCGATCTTTCACTTTTTTATAGATTTTTATGTCAAGTGAAAAGCTGCTTACACATAGACAGCGTTTCATGATCTACAAAGGACAGATGCGGCAGTTGTAGAATACTGTTTCCAACACATGGGGTTCATCACCCGAAAATACGCTGATGCTCTCAGGTTCCATCCAAAAACAAGCCAGTGATGCCACACTGAAAAAAGATCGGCAATATTCCACTTTTTTATAGATATTTTCACGGGAAATGATTTCCAGAAATCTATGCCATCATTCCATCACTCAACTCTTTACCAGAACTCGTCTGTATATAGAACGGCAGAACTTCAGAATTCTTAGCCAAAGGAATAAGAACATACCGTGCGATTTCCCGTATAACTTTCTCATTATTGGAGGCAGTGAAACGAAATTCAGGGGGTTGTGGATTATAACGCAATTGACACTTTTTGACATATCTACTTGCTCTGGCGTACTTCCGGTTTGTTCGGAAATGACCCCAACTTTCGATTCTCATAATCGGTTAGAGATTATTTAAACGAAATCAACGATACCGGGCTTGATAGGGTTATTTCGAACGATCACGATCATGCATTCAAAGTTTCCATGAGCTCAATGAGTCCCTAATAGCATACAACGTCCTAGAGACGTCCTTATTTGGTACGAAAATTCACGTCCGAATGTCTCGAACCAAAAATAAGTGTCCTTGGGGCGTCCCATCCCGTACATACCATGCAATGTCCGAGCAAGGACGTCCACGGACTGTCCCAGCTGGTACATCATTTAAAATGTCCTAGAAATAGCATCCCTTAGACGTCCCACGTGGTATACATATTGTAGAATGTCCATGCAAGGACGTCCTTGGCATATCCCTGATGGGATATGATTTTAAACGATCCTTTAGATACATCCATCGGATGTCCCGAGTAGTACATATTCTGCCATGACTTCAGATCTTATATAATGTCCCTTCTAGACAACCATGAAATGTCCCTGATCGTACATTTCCTCAAATATCTCTGCATAGACGCCCTCAATATTTCCAGGATCGTTTAACAATCGATATGTCCCTTAGGGACATCCTTCGAATGTCCCTTAGGAATATCCGTCGGATGTCCCGATTGGTACATGAACTGTATTTTTTCAATGTCCTAGAAATAACGTCCTATGGACGTCCCAGTCGGTGCTTTCAATATGTTGTCCCTGCGAGGACGTTAACTTACACCTCGCCGACGAATGATTGCTCGTAGGCTATAAGTACTCCTCGTCAATGTCCTTCACGTAAGTCCATTGGACATCCTTCGGTAACTTTTTGGGGGCCTTCAACGGACCATCAACTCAACTGGATGTCCTTATCAGTTATGCAAGATCTGGTCCTTGTGGGACCCAGAAAAATTCAAATTCAAGATTAACTCGTACGTCCCTGGGACATCCTATGGACATTCAATTGATATCCCTCAGCTGTTGCTGATAGGTTTTCTTATGGATGTCCTCTGTAGTGCTTGATGAGGAATACTGTAGGATTCAGGTATTCGATAGTTGCCCCAGGGACATACCTCAAGGACGTCCCTAGTTGGTCCCCGAGTGGGACATTTATGCGTCCCACAGACGTCCAATGGACGTCCTGAATGTCCCGACAGGATGTCCTAAGGATATCCATGGGACATAAGTGTGTTATTAGGGGTGTGACAGAGAAAGAAGTTTAGATATTGCGCCGTCACACCCATTGAGCATAAGGAAACATCGAAAGCAAATATCTTCGTATTGTTTTGAAATAACCTAATCAAACTCGGTATCGTTGAATTCGTTATGACAATCCCTAACCGATTATGGAATATACAGGATGTCCCATTTATAAATAGAAAGTTTTGGGTCATTCCTGGTCAAACCAGAAGTAAGGCAAAGCAATCGGATTTGTCAAATAATGACAATTGAACTATCATTCACAAACCCCAATATAGTTATTCACCTAACAAGTGCGGAAACTAGTACTTTTACGCACGCGACGGCAGTTGCACGAACGACGCAGAGCGGAGTTCGAGCAAGTCGTCACGGGCGAAAGAGACATTTTCTGCAAGAGTTAGGTACACAGTTTTTCCTACGAGTGCTTTTGTCCATATTATTTATATAAAAAACTGGTTTTTAATAAACAATATTTTATAATGATGCTACAAAATGACACATAAGACAGAATAGTTACATGAATCATTTATTAAGTCCTAAATATCCTTATTTTCAACGATACAAAAATCGTGCGGAAAAATAACTTTTCAGCACTAGTACGGTACAGTAACTTTTTCGCACGATATTTTCATGCACTGAAAAATAATGAAATAGATTTTTTTCCATCGATATAATAGGAAACTTATTTGAAGAACATTTGAATATCAAAAACTAAAACATTAACGATAGTGAGTATTGAAATTGAAAGTGTAATAAGTGTAATTTGTGTTTGTTGCTTGCTGTAATATAGCAGATGTCGCAACATCTTGAAGAACGTCGTTTCTTATTTGAATTTGATTGGTTAGTGTTTGGCCCACTACAGGAATGCCTTGATCAGTTTGTTGATCTGAAATGCTAATTTATTGTCTGTCACTACTTCTATGACGTGATAATCACGTCATCGTTTCGACGTCGAGTGGACGTCAGTTGGGTGGGTGAAAGAAGACGTCAGTTTCATGACGTTGCAGGGACGTCCTGTCGACGTCCAGTTTTCCCAGACCTTCTCTAAATCATGGATACTTATATATTATCATATGAAACAGAAGTATAACTCATGAAAGCGAATCAACATGCAAGTTTTATTATGATTATTAATATACCCGAAAAGTAGTAGAAAAACTTTCTTCTGAAAACTTTGACACACTGTATATCTCGAAAACCAACAAGCTATGTATATATTAAAATGATTGTTCAGGTATACCTTTATTGAAACCGTTACTCTTATGAAGTTGCAGTGACGTATCTATGACGTCTAAAAATCACGTCGGTGTGACGTACCAATTTGGTGAGCTGCGTCATTTTGTAAATTTTTCAATAATTTACCATTTAGATTTTTGTTGGGTGACAATGAATGCATCAATATACATTATTCAACAAAGTGAAAACAAATTCGCCAACATCCTTTCCATTGCTATCAAACTATTCTCTGTTTGCTTACATTTCGCCGACACAAACTACATAATTTTTTATACAAATACGAGTTACTGATTGCATTCTGATGGAGATGCGTACTGAACGATGGCGCTGCTGAATAGGCGATTGAATCAACATGACACAGGAGGGACCCACCAAGCAGACTCAACAATGCATAATCAATATTATATAATGTCATCAGAGGCTAGTGGTGTTAATCACACCATATTGAAGGAATCTTTTTTACGTATCATCGCCAAATTCAATCGTCATTTTGACGTCATTATGACGTCAGTTGGACGTCACAGTTTGGTGAGTGAATGACGTCAATACGACGTGAGTAATATGACGTCATTGGGTTGTGACTTATTCACGTCATTATCACGTCAATGCGACGTCAACTACTGACGTCACATTGGTCATTCAAGTGACGTAAAAAAGACGTGACTGGAACGTCATCTGGTTGCCTGGGTGTTGCTATGGGTACGTTCCATTGCCAACAGTTATCACCACATGTTTCCTGGTATTTCCTTCGAAATCGTGCGGAAAAGTGAAAATATTGCGGAAAAGTAAAATCGTACGAAAAAGTACAACTTTCAGAACGAAAAAATCATGCGGAAAAGTTACTTTACCGCACGCTCGTAGGAAAATTTAGTTACACTACCTTCAATAATAAAAAAGTTATTGGGGTGAGCCACACGCTGGAGAATCACCCGCTATAATCTCCAAAAGGACCTCGCACCGAAATAGGGGGGAAATTGGCTTTCGGTGAATTTCCTCGAATTTTGGATATATCGTAAAACTCGTGATGATGATCAGATGCCCCAATTATCAAAGCTCTAAATTCAATAGTTTGGATTATACAGGGTGCTGAAGTTGACTTTTTCAAAATTTCGAATGGCCATTGTGAAGTTTCCTCTTTGAATACCAAAATCAAATCGACTATGTTCTGTTTATCCATGTGGCCGATGAAAATCCACTATAGACTTCAATGAAATCTGCACGTACTCACGATATACAGAGTTGGTCCAAAAATAGCAAATGTTCCAATTATTTTCGAAAAAGTGAGCGGTTCATTTTTGGACATTTCGTAGCATACTAATATCAATATCGATTCATGATGATTGCATTTTTTGAATCAGACATATGTAGTCCTTCAGAGCAATTGAGAAACAAGACAGAAATCCTGAGTACGTCAACTCCAAGAAAACTCCACTACTAGTTTGACAACCACCTTGTATAATTCAGGTATTCGCATAAAATATTGTCATCACGAATTATCAACTTCCTAACCAAGTTTTACGGGATTCCAATCATTCGATAGATATGGATATCAGGACGGGTCCGGTTTCATGGAAACTTGAACATCTTGTGTATAATATGTAGTCTGATATAAGAAATTCAATTATCATGAATCGATGTTGATATTAGTATACTATGAATGTCCAAAAATGAATTGATTTCAACCGCTCACTTTTTCGAAAATAATTGGAACATTTGAAATTTTTGAACCAACTCTGTATATCGTGAGTACGTGCAGATATCATTGAAGTCTATAGTGGATTTTCACCGGCCACATGGACAAGCAAAACGTAGTCGATTTGATTTTGGTATTCAAAAAGGAAAATTCACGCTGGCCATTCGAAATTTTGAAAAAGTCGACTTCGGCACACTGTATAATCCAAACTATTGAATTTAGAGCGTTGATAATTGTGACATCTGATCAGCATCACGAGTTCTACGATATATCCAAAATTCGAGGAAATTCACCGAAAGCCAATTTTCCCCCTACTGCGGTGCGGGGTCCTTTCAAATTCCAATATCTACCTTCTTTCCCCATCCTCCCAAGGTATGCACGATGGTTCTCGAAATTAATAAGGATTCCATTCCGTGCGCTTCAAAAGATGAAAAAAAAACCTAATGAAATATTATTGAATATTCTTCCATCTGCGAGGATAACAAGATCTGAACGTGGGACTCTCTAGATTCTCAATCCTATTATATATTTTTCTTCAATTAGGTATAGTACGTATAGAAAAATATAATTAATTTTATCCGAGAGGAAATTGCAATGTTACATTTAATATAGGACTCTTTTGGGATTTTGTGAGATGGAAGCCCGTCTGAACAGACAAAAATACTTCAAAAGAATTAGTCTCACTCGTGGAAAATTGCAACGCTTTTTAATTAGGTACGGACGAAGGTGTTTAAATATTGATGAATTTTCGGTGAATCTTCCGGAAAACTGGTATATAGGGAGTGCTGGTGTTACATACCTGATTTAGAAAAAGAATGGGAATGTCCTTCGTAGGGATGTGTGTCCTCGTTGTCCCTAGTCGAAAACCACGTTTTCCAGCCACATATAACTGATTTGAAGTATTTCCGAAACCTGTCGAAGTACAAAATAATCATGATCATTGCGATGTATAAGTAGTAAGTTGGTAGTATGATAGTAGTAAGAATACAGGTTGCTGAGAGATATTTTCACAAGACACTTTTTCGATTGTTTTGAATATTGCTTCTGGAAATCAGTTGATTCCGAAAAATATCAATTTTATTGAAACTCAACAATCATGACCAAAATGAGAATTATAGTAGGAAGCAGAAGAAACCAGGCCCTGATGAGACTACAGCAGAATATGTCGAGGCTAGAGGCATATGCAATGAGACAATTCGATCATTAAAGGATACTCATAATGCCAAAATAAGATCAAAACTTGTTGAATGTCCTAATGGATCCCGTTTATTTTGGCCCTTCGCAAAAGCTGCAGGAAGAAACTTCACTTCCAGCTCGCTTCCTCCTCTAACCAAGGAAGATGGAACACTAGCCACAACTGCCCAGGAGAAAGCCAACATTTTTGCGCATTTATTTGCTGAAAATTTTACTCTGAATTGATCGGGAAAACAACCTCCGAACATAACGCCAATTGACAGTCATATGCCCGACATCACTTTTCGCCAACGTTCTATAAGGAAGATTTTATTGGGTCTCAACACCAACAAAGCTTATAGCTCCGACGGAATCCCACCGATTGTTTTCAAGAAATGTGCTCCCGAACTAACACCTGTTCTCTGCGAGTTGTTCAACTGATCTAACGAATTGGGGATATTCCCGTCCAACTGGGGAATTGCAAGAGTACAACCAGTTCCTAAAAAAGGCAAAAAGACCCTACCTAGCAACTACAGACCGATCGCTCTGCTTTCTTGTAGACATCCATTTCGATGCTTGGGATTACTATCAGCAATAACCTTCCTTGGGGAAACCACGTGGGATCAATTGCTAAAAGTGCATCCCAGAAACTAGATTTTCTGTTTCAGGCCAGGAGCTATTTCACTCCCAGTCAGCTGCTTATGATCTATAAGGCACAGATCTGACCTGTCCTGGAATACTGTTTCCATATTTGGAGTGCAGCACCCAAACATACCCTGAAACTGTTGGATTTTGTCCAAAAAAGGGCAATTCGTCTCATGGGTGATGCCTCGCTCACAAACTCACTCACTTCTCTGGGACACCGTTGAAAAGTTGGCAATCTGGCTCTATTTTATGGATATTTCCATGGACGATGCTCTTCTGGAATATCAACAATTGTTCCTCCCTTAGCAGTCCTGGCGAGATTAACCCGTCGAGTTGAGGCTTCGCACCCCTTCGTGGTCACTTTGGAGACCTGCAAAACATCTCTTTCCAAAGACTCGTTCAACCAACTAACAGCGAGGCTCTGGAACACATTGCCAAGGTTGGTGTTCCCCGAGGCATATAACCTCCAGAATTTCAAGAAGAACACCAGTGTCTACCTTATTTCTCTTGGTTCTCACGATGTTATCTGAACATTACAGGATATCCCTTTTCGTGGGAACCAGAACATGAAAAAGAGAAAGGTATTACATATCTCAAGTTTGATTCTATCAATATATTCAGTTTTTGCTGCAGAAGATCCCAGTCCACTGGAAGTTATGCTAACAGCATAACATCCTGATGAAAGTTTTTTATTGAGTGTTGCAATGTCATCGAATTTCAGTTTATTGTTTATAGATACTTCAAGAAATTTTGTGTATATAAAGGTATGTCATCGATACTACAACGGAAATATACTACATCTGTTTTTGATATATTGTATGATGAAAGATTACGATCACACTCGATGATTTTAAGAATGTCTGAACAAATAGAATTATGAAGATCAGACGCATTATTTGCACGTCATAGTATTGTAGTATCGTCCGCGAATGAAGTGAATCTTCCTTTTATATCGATAGAGGTCAGATCATTAATATATAATAGAGAAAGCATTGGTTCTAGAACTGATCCTTCTGGTACTCCTATGTCGATTTCAGCTATACAGCCGTCTGAGTTGTAGTTTCAACAATTTGGCTCCTACATGTTATGCATGATTTCGAGATGAACGTCATCATAGTTATTTTTCCATACATTAGTGTTCTTTCCTATTTTTGATTTTTTGAATGTCTCAACAAATAGATTTATGAAGATCAGACGCATTAATGCACGCCATAGTATTGTAGTATCGTCCGCGAATAAAGTGAATTTTCCTTTTATATCGATAGAGGTCAGTTCATTCATATATAATGAATAGAGCATTGGTCCTAGTACTGATCCTTGTGGTACTCCGGTATCGATTTCAGCTACAGCCGACTGAGGTGTAGTTTCAACAATTTGGCTCCTACATTTATGTATGATTTCGAGATGAACTTCATCATGGTATTCTTACTAGACATTAGTGTTCTTGGTCGATACTTGCCTGGCATTCATCCAGTAATAGATGAGAGGGTTGACCATGGCATTGGACATGGCGAACCAGTAGAAGCCGAGATAAACGTGTTGCGTGTATCTGCTGAATATCACATTCGTATCGAAGTACACGTAGATGAAATAACCGTGGTACGGCAACCAGCAAATGCCGAATATCATCACCACGAGAATGAACATTTTCACTACCTGAAACAAAAAAGATTCATAAGAAGGTTGAAATTCAGTAATAATATATTACATAATTATAGTGTGGAAAGTGACATATTAAACAAAAAATTATATAAAAGGGGCGCAGGATATGCACTTTCCAACGAGTTTTGTACACCATATTTGCTTGTTCATGACACTAATATAACATATAAATTCTTTTTGGCGAGTACATTGTGTAATTGGGGTACTACTTCCTCTAAGAATTGTCTAATTTGTGCATCATTGTGCCATCTACCAACTAGCCAATAAACTGCAAGACCATCATTGTTGGAGAGATTATATAGGAATCTATCAGAGGGGTTCAAAATGCTTGTTATACGACGCTATACCTATATAGTGGAGTATACTACGGCCTTGCCAAAAATGCTATCTCGAAAACTAAGCGAGATAGAGGTATAGTTACTTTGGAGAAAATGATCCCATCGAATTTTGAGCAACTTTGGTTTTTGTGTGTGGTCTGTCTGTCTGTCTGTACTCTGTGGTTATCATAAATCGATATATCTCCGGAACCCTTTGACATATCGACTTGCAATTTCGTAATCTTATTGTACTCAAAACAATATCATGTCATTAGAATATGGAGGAAATCGGAAAACTCTAAGATGGTTTTTCCGGGTTTTTTCGATTTTTCACCGGAAGTTTCTTGTGACCACTCTACAAATCGTAAAAGTGGTATGATCGATTACATTTTCTGTGAAAAAAACTCTATCAGGGAGAGACGAAGCCTATCGAAATTGAGCAGGGTCGGAAAATTCCAAGTGGGTTTTTCAAGGAGATTTTCCGAAACACACGGTTCGCTTTAAAACGACATATCTCCTGAACCAATAGACTAAATCCAAATTTGAAAAATGCACCGTATGCCTCTTTGATGACGCAACAAATTATTATTTCACCATTTTTTCGTGCATTCATCGGAAAATGGAAAAACAAATGTGAATCGAAACATCAAAATTTGAAATCCTTTCAATTCAATATATATCGAAAACAAATGGAAAAATCGAAAATTATCAGAAGTGCAAAGTTTTCCACTGGAACATTTCCTACAAATTATTATCCATAATTTTTTCTGTAAACCCAATAGTACAGGAAATGAAGTGAAAAATATGAAAAAAAAAATTTTAACGACCCATAGGGTACCATGAAGATATATTGAAAAACAAAGATTATCGATAGATGAAGCTCATCGACTTCCACTGAACCATGAAATAATTTTTCCTTTTGTTGATTGGAAGATGGAACAAAAGTGTTGAAAATTTTATCCTCAGATAATTCCAAATATTTCGAAAACAACTGAAAATATCTGAAAATGTTATAGAACCAAAATTATTCCTTTTGATAGAATCTACAAAAAATCTGTGAAACATTTTTCTCTGAATTCAATAGATCGGGATATACGATGAAGAAACTAAAAAAATTTCAAGTTCCTATATAATCACTTGCCAATAGAAAACAAAACAAAAAACAAAAGAAAGTAAAAAAAGCACACTCGACTGTCTTGATTTTTTTACACAAACTACGTACCTAGCTTACTCAACTATCTTGATTTTTTCCCACAAACTACGTACCTAGCTTACTCGACTGTCTTGATTTTTTCCCACAAACTACGTACCTAGCTCACTCGACTGTCTTGATTTTTCCCACAAACTACGTACCTAGCTCACTCGACTGTCTTGATTTCCCACAAAGAAGAAATATGTTGGCATTAAATTAACTTTCTTTTGTTTTTGTTTTTTTAGTCTCTATTGGCAGTCGAGACTCGTGTGGGCTAGGTACGTAGTTTGTGTGGAAAAACCAAGACAGTCGAGTGGGCTAAGTACGTAGTTTGTGGGAAAAATCTCCAGTTCTCTGAACTTCCATAGCGTCGTATACACATCTATGGTGCCCAATGATAGTTTTAATATAAAAATATGCTCATGATATGGTGCCATTGCCTCTACTTCCATCTTACATGAGCAATGATAAAATATCATCTGCTTTTATAGCGTCGTATAAATTATCTGACCTCTATACTAATCTAATACCTAATGAAAACTACATCTATACTGATCTGATACCTTCCAAAAACTACGTACCTCACTTGTTGATGTGTTGGTGGTATACTCTAAAAGTCTAAATGCATGACTTCTCATTATTGGATGAATCGTTTCTCTGCGCAATTTCACCAATAGTTTGATCGTGATAAAAACTGGCGTGGGAGATAAAGTTCTCGAACGAGGCCTTTTGATAGCAAAACCTGAAGACGATCACACCTCTCTTCGAAATGACTTTCTTGAACTTCATAGTAGAACCTTTGGGTAAAGCAATTACGTAAACTTCGTTTTTGTGATCTGGTCAACTCTACAGGTAGGCAAAAATTAGGTAGGTATTATTATAAATTCTCCTTCAATTCCAGACTTTTTGCCACATGGTCATGAACCTTGTTTTTTGGTTGAGCTTAATCA